>JARYHS010009186.1:7183821-7422557 GCA_031002005.1 Vandiemenella viatica | reverse complement strand
TCCCCCAATATAAAAAAAAAAAAAAAAAAAAAAACCTGCCGGCGGGATGGGCGGCGTGGTCGGCTTGGCGGCCCTGGGTGTGGCACGTGACTGCCCGCGCCTGCGCCGAATTTGCTGCGACTGGTCAATACTAACATATATCGAGTAATTACACCTACCGCAATATTAAAATAATAGGGTAGAGGGGCGGCAAAAGCTGCCCAAAGTACCCAGTGACGCCATGGGTTACCATGGCGCCACGAACCTCAATTGTTTGTTTGTTTGTTTGCTCGCGAGTGTCAGTCGTATCTTGTCCTTGCAAGTGTTATTTAACATGATGAAGGCAACGATGGCAGTTGCCGAAACGTCGTTAAAAGATCCAAATAAATATATTAACCGGCAGAAAACCCGAGAGTCATTTATTTCATCCAGTTTCTTTCCTCTGGAACCTGCTGTTTAACGTGGAATATGAACCACGGAGCGTCCTGGCGTTGCTGATATGATCAAACACAACTTTTAGATATCCTTGTGACCACCGGGATCCAAACCTGGAACCGGAGCAGCGAACTTCTTTAAGGCTCGTGCCTTAATCACTGAGCTACCAGCCCGCATAAAGAGAAAACTACTCTAGATGAAATTGTTCTTAATATTTAATATTTGGAGACTTAATATAATCTAAATTGGATACATCGTTATAATTACTAGGTCTGTTATGTCTGATGTCCGCACACTTTATTGTCTAGTGAAATATATTGAAACAAATGTGAAGTATCATAGTCCTTTGCCTGACAAGTTCTTAACGGCTTCTCCATACTCCACACGATAAATTGGTAACAGGATATGATTTAAAAAAAATTTCAAAAACGATATTGGACTTTGACTCTACGCAACACATATGAAAATCTGAATAGTGCAAGTTTTCCTGTTCAGGTGCTGGAGTCCCTGGACAGACAGCGTTCAGATAACAGAGTCCAGTTCCGAAACTAAATAAAGTCCAGTATAACCGCTACATTTCCATCATATCTCAGATACTGATTTAATTTTGACAAGATAAACTTAACAGATTTTAATCAAAATGGAATATAATAAGCCATTTAAACAAGCTTCTTCCACAAACTTCTTTCCTCACCGATAATTTCCAAACTCGTTCATTTCGTACTTTATCTGTCCACCAAATTTTCAGCATTCTTATGTAGCACCACATTTCAAATGCTTCAATTTTCTTTCTTTCCGGTATTCCTAAAGTCCATCTTTCGCTACCATAAAGTGCTATGATCCACACATAAAGATTTAAAAAGTTCTTTCTGATTCCTAGATCAATGTTTGAAACTAAATGATTTCTCTTTTTCTTGAAGGCTCTTTTTGTTAGTATCATTATGCTTTTAACATCATTCTTGCCTCTGATAACAGCTGTAATGTTGCTTCTCTAGTAATAGAATTCACTTACTTCTCCTATTCCATTAGATCCTATTTTCATGTTTAATCTACTAGTATTGTTAGCATTTCTTCTACATTTCATCACTTTTGTCTTGCTTTTATTTATATTCAGTCCAAAAACTTCCTTCAGTAATTTGTTCATGCCATTCAGTATCTTCTCAATATCCTCAGCCCGTTCTTCTAACAAGACAATTTCATCAAAAAATCGTAGCATACTGATTTTTTTCCTCCCTGGACACTTATGCCACATAAATTTTTTGTTTTATTGCTTCTTCTACACATAAATCAACTGTTAATGGGGATGGACTACAACCTTGTCTCAAACCCATTTTATCTGATGCATGTCTCTCGTGGTTCTCTACTTTTAATATAACTGATTGATTCTTATATAGTTTATAAAGTATTCTTCTATCTCGATATTTTAGACCGGATTTCTTTAATATTTTGAACATCTAGTCTTAGCGAACATTATCAAAAGCATTTTCTAAATCAACAAATGCCAAATAAGTATTTTGTTTTTCTTGATCCGTCCTTCAGCTATTAATCTTAAAGCCAGAATTGCTTCCCTGGTAGAATTGAAATTAGGATCCCTCTTTTTCCCAGAAACTTGGTTACTTTTTGCACCCGCCTTGGTGTCCAATGATCATCGGTATTACTTTGAGATCACCACTCATGAGCCACTTATGATCGTCGTACTTAATTTTCTAGATAATAAATTGTAAATTGACTTGTTTTCATCGTAAACCGACTGATGGCAGCATTTCATATGTCTTTTTATCTGGTACGTTTTTGATTCCTTCCGATATTTGACTCTTTTGACAGATTGCGATTTATAAAAAATTCTGAAATCATGCAGAAAAACTAAAGTCATTTTTTGATTCAGTGCACAAAAATACATAGGAATCCATCACCAGAACTTGAAAAACATGATACAACCATAAAAATGGAGGCCTGTGTAATCAAAGCTAAGAGAATTACAATGTTTCTCACTGGTAGTGGGTACTCGTATATTAAAGGAAATTAAAGGATTGAAAATGTCAGTAACGGATAATTGACCCCAAATTTTATGTTTTATGAAATAATCTGTGAGAGCGTGGTGTAGATTATAAAAGAAGCACTCTTATCGAACAAACTCTCACAGACACCTGTCCCAAAGTAAAATTCAGACGGGAACTGTACCGGGATTTCAAGATCGCAACTGAGTAAGATTAGGAGGTGCATCTCACCCACTCTGTTTAATCTGGTGCTCGACAATGTCACCAGCACCTGCGAACTATCACTGAACGAAATTGGAATCAAACCAGTCACCACTAAAGATCGAAATCAGGAGCCTGGCTTTCTCAGATGACGTCGCAGTCCTAACCATAAGACAGCACAACAGATATCGAGAGTTGCCACTCTGGGAAAGCCCCGTTGATGACCATCCATGGCAAGAGTGGAAAAGTCGATCGATTCCGGTAGCTTGCTGAATGGCTCCGGCCCAGTGGTAGAGATTGAACCTCCATCTTAGATAGATGTGCTCTCAACGTAGCATATCAACTGTCGCTAAATCATTACAGCGAGGAGTGTATTTCGAAGAATGCTAAAATCTGTCATTACAAAACAGTTGCGAGACCTCAGTTCTTATATGCTGAGGCGACCTTGCTGATGAACAGGAAAGGCACCATGGATGATCTGAAAGCTGATAGACATATCCTGAGGAAAATTTATGGCCCAATAGTGCTCCCGAATGGAACCTATCGACTGAAAGCGAACCGGAATTGTACCAACAGCTGGAGACGGCTGACACCAGCATGCGACGTAGGCGGCTGAAGTGTTACGGGCGCCTTCTGAGAATGGACAGCAACAGGCTTACCAAGAAGAGCTTCTTACTTTCCAAAAGCTATAAGACAGGAAGCATGTGGCCCAATGAGGTACAAAAAGATTTGGACTCCTCTGGGATTTCAGACACTGATGTTGCTGATCGCTCCAAATTTTGTAATATGGTTAACTCTTGGTTCCCCCCCCCCCCCAAAAAAAAAAAATTACTAAACTTCGGAAACTCATCTCACAGAAAGAAAGGAAAAATTATTAGCTGGGCTTAAAAGGTATTGGGAACAAAGGCGAGCATCAAGAAAGCAGCAGTTATAAGGACTCCATATTGGGCTCGAATCTGTAATAATAATCTATTGGATTTGCAGTAAATTTTAAAATTCAGACTTGGTTAAAATTATCGTATAGTGTAAGGAAACATTTAAATTATGTACACGGTGAGTTCATTTGTTCATACAAATGCCTCGCTGCTGGGTTGAATTAGCAGAATTAGAATTATACCATGAATATTCACGCTGTAAGTAGTTACCTTCCAATTTTTACTTCTTCCGTTGGTTCTATCCGGAAACGGATTCCGCGAACAGAAGTTACAGTCGGCAACATCTGCAGGCGGGGGATTAAAATTCTCTTCCGCTCCTCCAGCTGTGAGGCATCTGGGCTCCTGAATATGCAACACCTGTTGCCTCCTCTCAATCACGACGTCTCGCGATGTGGGCGAGGCGTTTCGCGAATTGCAGCCCACCACTTACCACGGCTCGCTTACCACATGGTTAATGCTCGCTTCCAGTTTTGCTGACACATGTTGTAAAGTAACTCGCTAATGGGGGACTGTGGAGAAGCCCCTTTCTAAGTTAGTTAACCAGCTAAAGTCCAGGCGCAGTCACCATGAAACATATCTTGCTATGTAAATGCAACTTAATTATCTACTAGTGTTTTGTAATCGCACTCTCGAAGCTTTTGACCACTTAGGTATTTGATTACACTCGCAATGAGCTCACTGAATTCAACAGTGGATAGCATAATGAATTACTGACAACGGACACATTTGACCTCGAGTGGTTGGAACCGCACGAAAAACGTGCTTAGAATAACAAGCGATGCGATCGTAAACAAAACAGTGGTGTGTGTCATTTACATGCAAACCGTTGCATTATACCTCAAGTAACATTTCAATAGAGCGAAACAAAGTAACACGATATTAATACCATATGAAAAAAATTATAAGTAATTCAATGACGTCAGTGTATCATTACATTTTTCTATCAACAGTGCCTAAACCTCTTTGTTTAAAGTACCTAATATAGCGCAAAACACGCATATGCAGCAGTACCACAGACCTGATAGCGCTTGTATTAGTCCTCAAAGGGGAGATGTGAGATTTCGATGAAGTGGATAAAACAAAGTCGATGAGAATAATGTGCACACCTCACTAAACCCACGTTATCACATTCCAAATCACTTTACCATTCTCGCAGTCCAATATCAAAAGCCATACCATTTAAAATGATGATGTTGGTATGTCTATGTCATAACCTGGCTTTCGCAGAACTTACTGAAACATGGGATTATACGTATATGAAGCAAATTGAATGTAAATCACAGAATGAACTTTGATGATGAATTAACGATCGTGTATGTTCACTTGTGGTTTTGCACATTGTATTCTTATAAAATCAGTGATCTTTCTGATATAGAGCTTAAATTGCTGAAAGAAGTAAACAGCAATTGGTTGGCAATATCTTCAGCGTAATATCTTTGTTTGAAAAAGTTGCATCTCGAATTGTACGATCTGTATGACCTGACCCGGAATCACACAACCTTAGGCTATTGTCATGGCTCTTTACTGGCGCTAGCAGACAAGTGTGGAGTTCTGCATGGAAATGATACACACCAGTGATCGCTTGTTATACTAAACATCTTTCCGTGCGATTCCGAGCGTTCGTGTCTTTTGTGGGAGACAATACTTCAGTAAACGTTTGCACCACTAAACTAATTTTATTGAACTGACAAATTAGCCCCACCTCCAACCATATTATCATGATTCCTGAAATTTGGTAAGTTTCCTCCCAGAAGTTGTAATAACGGGGGGGGGGGGGTGCTTTCATTATTTCAAATACGAGAAGTGTTACCACCATAGCAAGAATTACACTGAATACGAGACAATCGGTCTCGTGGTTCACACGTGCCCTCGTGTTCCGTCCAACTCGTTATCATGGCGATCTTTAACTACTCCGGGACTGGTTTGATGCAATCCTCCATCCTTTTCTATCTTGTGCTAATCTCTACATGTCTACATATCCACTATAACCCACGGCCTCAATTATCTGCTTCATATATTCTAATCTCTGTCTTCCTCTGCAGTTCTTACCTTCGACTGTTCCATCTACTAACAAATTAACCAATCCAGCATGTCCCAAAATATGACCTAGCAACCTGTCTCTTCTTTCTGTAAGTTTGTATGAGATGACGAAATTCTAACACAAACTTATAAGACGCCCAATTACACTACAATATTTGACACATCCCGGAATAACGGCAGCATTGATACCCCGTGTCTCCATAGTTATGACACTTGGTTGAATGTACTGTTCTAACAAGCATTTTTCTCAAGTCTACAGACCCCTGGACAAAGCTTGGGACACGAAGGGTATGTGTATAAGGAAAAAGGAAAGGGTCGAAAATGAATTGTTTAAGAGAATAAACTGCATTTTAAAAAAAAAAAAAAGTTTACTACGTGATTCAACAACAGGACTTTTATCGATTAAAAGCCCAGGCGAAATTCGCGTATCTATGATCAAGACAATAGTGTAAAAAGGATATGAAAAAATCACTGCACTATACCAGTGTATGTCTTAAAAGCAAAACGGTTAAGAGAGATGAATCAATTGTTATTGCTTACAAACTAAGACAGTGCATCAAACGTGTGAAGGAAATAAATCAAAGAATCGTGAAAATGGCCGAGGGATTGGCATAACTGGGTCGTGTGTACCAATGGATAATTCAAACATATACACAAAGGCAGAACATTTTGATGAAATGACAAAAAAAGTGGAGTTATTTATGTTCATTCTCAATTCATTCCTCGTTCTACGATCAAACACTAGATATCTTCTCGTTCCACACTGTGTCCATTTGCATGCCTTGGTAGTTACGCTTCGGTGACAGCGAATTACGATTTATGCTATCACTTGTTCACTACCGGTGCCTTGCGGACACATTTAAAGGTCCGTTCCTAAGGCGCGTGGTAGGCAGGATGCGCCTTTCATCTCCTACCGCCTGGCGGTGGGTCGAGGCGGGACGTCCATGCTAGCTTATGCAGCAAAGATGAGAGACGTCCCCTAACAGGCTGCGAGGGACGCGCTGTGGGAACCCAGTTAAACACGCACATATTCCCGCGCCCGCCTCCCCGATACAATACCACTACGACTCCTGCGATATTGTTCATTGCGCCTGAACTTACAGAGTTTTACTTACTTACAGATTACAAATTAATACAGACATTTACTTTAATATATTTACATAATTCCCGCTGTGGCGTTACAAAGTTATCCGATGAAAAACGATTTGAGGATCACGTGTCACATCATCATTGGAGTGCTTCAAATTGCTTTTCGTTAATCACAAACCTTATAAGCCAACCATATGCTCAAGTTTACTTCCGTCCGAGGCTGCCGGTATATTACACGTTGTCTCCAGTTTCTTCCTGGCTATGACAGGCGGTGACGGTTATTGCCATCCCTCTACACTGTGCTGTAGAATGCGATGCATAAAGTTAAACATTTGTTCATTAACTTTTTGTAGTTATGTTCTTCCAAACGCAGAACAAATCAACATTTTTCCTTAGAAACAAATACGAGAAATTCAAATATTTTTATTTAGTTTCATCTCTCTGTGTCTACATTTCATGGAAAGTACAGAAAGCTATAAATCAGATGTACCACAATTTGAAGGAAAGGGGTGATAAATGAATACGATTTCAAATAAACAAACGTAGAATCAATTCAGAGTAAATAGAATGGACTGAGAGGAACTGAGATGACTCAGCCTTATTAGTCTTTTTACTTTTATGAAACAAGCATCAGTAATATATTTGCATTTAAATTAGACAGATTTTCTGGAAAGTACTTCAGCCAAACATTTGTTTCATCATTTTCAAAACTAAGGGCTGCTAGATTTGTTTCTGGAAATTATCGCAGAATGCAATCAGTGACGGATATGATAAAGGAGCTGGAATATCAGCTATTTTTACAAACTTAGTAAATTTTATTTCGTTAATTTTTTTAGTTCGGATGCAAACTTCAGCGATTTTTTCAGTCAACAAAACTCCCAGGTACTTCCAATAGTCGTAGAAAACTGAAATTTGGTTCACAGATAACAATTTACAAACATTTATAACAAAAGTCTGAAACTAGTAAATTTCCATTACATCTAACGTGGAATCGCTTTTTACACTAATAACTTTATTCTCCTCAGATTTTCATTGCAGAGTGAGCTTACTAACTTTTATTGATGTAGGAGTAGGTAAGGTGTAGCAGTCTTATAGGAAGACAGGTGTAGAAGGAAAAAATAGTAAGAAAAAGGTTCTGCTGCTAGGTAGTAGCCATGGGAGAGGTTCTGCATGATCGATTAGGCACAGGCGACCAAGTCACAAGCTTTTTCAAACCCAGTGCAACATTAAGTCAGGTAATAGAGGAGATAGGTTCATTTTATAGGAGTTTAACTAAGGACGATACTGATAGTGGGAGGTGCGGGAAATAGTATTGATAGAAACGCGAGTTATATGTAGGGCGAGTGACCTGAGGAAGTTGGTGAAGTGGGCACAGCATACCGTGGTGGAGCTCATGCAGGTTCTAAGTCACCACGATCGTCCACAGTGGAACCACGCTGTGAGGCGAGTAAACGTGGAAACAGAGAGTCTACTTGGAAGAGGCATTAATTCTGTTTTGGGGGCTGTGACTGTAAACATGATTGGTAGGTGGGGTCCTACTAGGCATGGCGTACACCTAAATAGAAGGGGGAAGGGAGTACTTTCTGAGTTATTAGCTAAAGCTCTAAGGGAGCCTACTTCCAGTTATGATGGGGCAGGACTGAGCCTTTTTTAGGATAGGGGCTGCTGGTGAGGGAATAAAAATAAGTGATGAAAGGGATACTGGTTGTAGATGCACTATGGGCAAAAATACAAATGCTAAACAAACAGATGAGGCTATTGAAATAATAACGGAATTGGGTACAACTGGAAAGACATCGGTTCATGCTGAAAATACCACAAATCCAAATATAAGGGTGTTATTGGTGAAATGTAGAAGTATAATGAACAAAATGATAGAATTTGCAAACTTAGTAGAAATACATGAACCACAAGTGATTATAGGGGTAGAGCCTTGGGTAAAAGAAGGAGTTCTCGACAATGAGTTGCATTGAGCGAGGGCGACGAGGTGGCTAACTTAAGACATTACGGGGGCCTGGAGACCAAGCCAAGCATGCCGCGCTCGCAGCGGGAGGTAGAGGAGTCCGCACTACGCCTTGCCTACCACCAGAGACAATATTGTATAGACTGATCAACTCATGGAGCAAGGAAAGTGATAGCTTCAATATTCTGGACATTGACCGTGCAATGCGGAATCTTTTTGACCAATTAAAAAGCAGTTTGGCTGATAATTTCTTTGGAAGTATAGTCAGAGAAGTTTTCAGAAACCTCACCGAAGACCAGAAAAGTAAATTTAAATCTCAGGCACACATTTTCCTACAAAGGGCAATAAAATATTTGGAGGAGAGGTATGATTTTGGGCTTGATGGAATTTACAAAAAGTTTAAGCTTTGTATCTTAAATCAGAGGAAATGAAATTGACACGGGAAATACTCTCTGAATTTCCTGCGATATTGAAAATTTAAGATGCTGTTAACATAGATTCCCTTTATACAGAGTTCACATGTCTGAAAGCTGTCTTTGAGATCCTTCCCAAAGACTTGCAAAACGATAATATGTGGGCCTATTTCTTTAGAACAAACGTTTCTAATGATTTTGTAAATTTAAAGAAAATAGTTGGTTTCGTTTTGTCAATTCCAACAAGCAACGCCTTTTGCAAGAGAATTTTTAGCTTGTTGAACAATTTACGGACTAAAGAGCTAAACAGAATGTCCATAGACTTAATCAAGGCTGAACTGCAAACTCGAATCAATTTTGAAGAGTCTTGCTAAGAAATTTTATCAGTTTTGAAAAGAAGTTACGGAGAAAAGCTTGTGAAAATGGCAAAATGTAGTGATAAATATTAAGAAAAAGTAGCTAATTAAGATTCATTTTGATTGATGTAGATTTCGATTTAACAAAAGAGACATGGTCAATTTTTGTCTATTGTTTGTAATACCTGGTGTCGATTTTCTACTGACGATTGATTAATAACCCTAAAATAAATATTCATTTTTTATTTTAAGTTTAGTATTTTTCGTTTTGATTGATAACACCAAACGTTGACTTTCTACGAAAGAGGTGCTTAATTTTTGTTTTAAGGTATTTAAAAGGTATTACTTGATATGGATTTTCAACCAAAGTTGAATTATTAATTTTATATATATATGTTATGTAGCATAATTTTTACTTAAAATACAACTTTTGTTATTAATTTGAATTTTCGTTCACTCTTTAAACTTCTTTTCAATTCCAGAAATGTCCCGGAAATTATAATCCTGTATCTGGCAACCCTACTTATAACTAGTTTCCTGTACATTTTCCGAAACACGTACTGCAGCGATCATGAACGTTCTTTGTTTTTTCTTATTTTCCAACAACCAACGAAAAAATTGATAGAGAAGAATGTTTTGTTCACAAATGTCGTTTCAATTTGCTGGGAACCATAGCAGCTTTACTGAGTTTTTCACCACAAACGGGACTCGGGAATTTGGCAAGTTTTTCACCACACCAAAAGAAAAAGTGATTTATTGCTATATTTACGCTGCATCAACTTTTGTTTCATTTTTTCTTTCTCCACGCTTTCACCAGTTGGACTCATAGACGGAAAATACCGATCAAGGAATTTGTCCAGCTTGAAGAAATAAATTGTAATAGAAAATATCAAGTCAGTTTTTGGACCACTTCAGAGCACAGCTATGATGGAACTGAGATAATTGTAACAAGCAGAATTTATACACTTCAAAGAAGTCACATATACCGTGCCGATTGTTTTTACACAATGCGTCGGTGCAATGGTACAGGAACAAAGTAGAATTGTTGGAGAAGCACCGACACCGAGAACATATAAAATAATATAATGCGTGGAAAGTTCTGCTAATCCCAGCAGTTTAGACTGAGGGAAAAGCACAAACACAGAACATGCGGTAAATATAACAGAACCTCAAAGCGCAGTAGTAGAGGCGGGGAATAAAAATATGTCAAAAACGAATAAACAAAACTAACAGCAACTGTGAGTAAATAAATAACATTCACTTTCTAAACTACGACCATACTTAACAATTCGCGGCACATGAAACTAAAATATAATTAATAAAAACTTGACAGTTAATTCCTTATATTTTCGCCCTGTCGCAGCACACGGGTTAAAGAACATCGGTACCTGGGTATATTACTGGATAACAAATTACTTTTTAGACAACATATCATGGATAGGAAAACAAAAGGACTAGCAATTATTTCCAACCTTTCACCAGTATTACGAAGCAGCAACCTACAGTTTAATACAAAAATAAGAATATACAAATCGGTTATTCTCCCATTTTTACTGTACGGATGCCAGATATGGGGCCTGGCAAGCCAAACCAATCTACAACAAATCCAGCTACTCCAGAACAGATGTCTAAGGACGATCCTAAACGCACCCAGATATACACCAATAGAAACTCTACATAACGAGACACATATTCCCTTAATCAATACCGAAATATTTAATCTAACAGAAAAATTCCACAAGAAATTGAACGACGCCAGAGACGAAAGAACTGAGTCGATTGGAACGGTAATGCCGAGACGTTGGCATAAGTATAAAGTTCCCCTCAGTATTCTATACCAGCCATCATAGAGCAGCACAGTACATGAACTCCGCAGGGGTTTTTTCACCATTAAGACCATCCTAGATGGTCATAGCCCTGGTTTTTTCCCCTGAAAGTGAAATAAAAAGTGTCCCAAAAATAAACACCCTATCCTAACACCTAGAAGTTATACTACGAAGGTAGTGGGACTTCAATCACAGCCGCAAAGGCAGCGAAAAAAAAAAAAAAAAAAGCACACCACTTGCGGACCACAGGATTACTAGACAATTTTACGAACTTGCTTGATATCAGTTCCTATTCGAGAGCAGACCTTTGTATTAATGTGATTACAGTAAGTTGGACAGAATATCATTTGATTTTTGGTAGTACATTATCTATCTATGTATTTAATTATTGTAATAATTGTTCCAATTCCCAACCACTTTGCTATTGATAAAAGTGTATACAGTCAGGGGCGGATCCAGGGGGGGGGGGGGCGGGCTAGGGGACTCAAGAACCCCCCCCCCCCAAGGATCTAAGTCCACTTCCGATATTGTAATTTTTTGAATTTTGGAGACCTTTTTTTTTTAGCTCTATGGATTTGAGGATTTGAGGCCCTAGGACACTATAAATACTACCCTTTTGCCCGACTCAAGCCCCCCCCCCTCCCCAAACCCAGCTCAAGCCCCTCCCAAACCAAAATCCTGGATCCGCCCCTGTAATACAGTCAATCTCCGGCAAAGAGAACCCCGATAATTAAGAAATTAGCCCAGAAGTATTAAAGGTAGGGGATCGCAAGGGTACACCGGAAAACGTACCAACGGATCCGAAATAGAATTATTCACCTCTGGAATTCGATTTCCAAGTTAAACTGTAAGTCACCGTTTCCTGGTAGGATTACGGAGTTCGTTTAGATGGCAACGACAAAGAAGTTTGAGCAGTTAGTCAGAAACGCTGCCACTAGGTCATTAACGCCATAAAAATTTATTATTGTTTAATAGCCGTTGAATCCATGAAATTAAGGTTCATGGTAAACGACCAGAGGAAGACCAAGAGATGGATGGCTGAAAGGAGTGGAGGGGTGTGTACGGAAGAGAGGAGAGGGCTGGAACAAAGTGGTGACAGAGAGGTGGCGGGAAGAAAGAAGGAAATGGAGAGGCTTGTGCATAAAGCAGACCCGGCCAGAGGCTGGAAACTATTGAGGATGATGATGATGATGAATAGCCGTTGTATTAAAAATCTCTCGGCTGCCATCAACAGAGTACAGCTAAAGAATGTTGTCTTTCAAGCTCTTTCTACTGACGCTTATGTACGGTGCGGGGGTAAATGGTACATTTTGTGACTGAAAAACAACACCAGTCGATGGATTCATATTTGGGAGTAGTAACCCCATTGGATTTTTTACTGCATTTGCGCAATTCTTTACCAAATGTTGCATGAATTATTAAAGCTGACTTCAACTCATAAAACCTCTGTAGTATAAATGTAAGTAACGGGCAGCGGCCAGTTTTTTTAAATTATTTGTAAACATTTGATTTATTGGATTTTTTACAGATAAACAGCACAAGGAATAGCAAAGTTTTATGTGAGTATCCACGAAATAGTAATGAAGGGCATACTGATAGAATCAGACAGTAATTGGTGAATTTGAAGAATAATGTTAGATAAAAAAATACCTCTTTTTTCAGTATACAAAAATGCAATATAGCAGAAACCCATTCTAGTGTTTGCTTACCAACTCTTACCAATCTTTTTACAATAGAATGAGAATGTATTTAGGAACCAGAAGTCCTGCCGTAACTTTTTATTTGTTTGTACACTTTAAGTTTGTACACAGAAAGCATTAGGGAAATTCTAGAAGCTCTTGTAAGTGTAACAAACTAATAAATTATCTTTATGCGACAAATCGCTGCACTGGACACGGATGGGGCGCGAGAAGAAACGAGCGCAATACGAATGGAAGGGAAATACAATGAATGTTGAACAGTGGACTAGTGTGCGGCAGAGGAGGAAGAAATTTAATAGCCGCTCACTCAGGAACCATTAATTTCGTTTAAAGCATAACACAGGTAGACATCCAGAAGCAATTAAAGGGACAGATAGCTACGTACCGCTCCAGGGGGCAGCCAGAAAATTACACGGGCTCACAACTCAAATTTCTACTGCGGAAATTAATAAGTTACAACTTCACTGAGAAACAGGTCTAACTGTTAAAAGCTTTTGTGATAATCGCCTCAAGTAAACTACAGAACTCGTTACTAAGAGAATAATTAAAAAAGTTGATTCCCACATCAAGCGATACGGTAGTAGGCTGTTACGGTCCTTGTCGATCCAGTGTATCTTTATAATACAGGTCACTCAGCGCTTAGTCTGTTGTTTGTTCAGGTAGTTTCCTGAACTGCACTCATTCTCATCTCCACGAGCGTATAGAAACTATAATAACAACATATCATCACGATTTACTATTTCTGCAAACAATTTTACTAATTTTCTTTAAGGAAGAGAGCCACAATAATATGGCTGGAACGTGTGTGTGTGTTTGCTTGTATTCTATTTGTCTTTGTGGATACGTGAATACCTAATTACATATCCGCGTATTTGTATGTGAATGCGTACATTTGTTTTTTTATGTTTTTTTTTTTTAATCTTTCTCTGTGTTTTTGGGTATGTGATAGTGTAATTCTGTATTTGTATGTATAGTATGCGAGCGGTTAATGTGTGTTATTTTGGACGTATGTCAGGACGTAACAGTATACTGTCTGTTCGTTTGTATGTGAGAACGTAGCTATATAGCTGTTTGTCTGTGTTTATGTGACGACATAGCTATATATCTGTGTATTTTTGCGAGGGTTTGCGTGTACATTTGTGTTTGTGAGGATGTGATCGATAGTA
This sequence comes from Vandiemenella viatica, assembly GCA_031002005.1. NCBI lineage: Eukaryota > Metazoa > Arthropoda > Insecta > Orthoptera > Morabidae > Vandiemenella > Vandiemenella viatica. Next base: position 7,408,457 of record JARYHS010009186.1, on the reverse strand, counting down.
TATGTTTTTATGAGTATGTGATGGCGTAATTCTACATCTGTGTGTGTGGGATGAAGTTCCTGCATGTGTGGTTTGTCGATGGTTGTAATAGCGCTGCGGACACTAATCGTTCGTGTCGTGAAGGAAGCGGCTATTACAGCTTTCGTGAAAGCACAGAGAGACCGGAACAAGAACTCTCGACTTCTCGTATCTCTGGGCAGAAGACACGTCGTGGGGACTTTCCTCTACTTCCAGTTTTGTGTGAGAAAATTTATTATACCGAGAATTTGATCTTACTTCTGGTATTTGCATTTGTTTTACCATGTTTGTTAAAGACTCTACAAATATGAGATTAACGGACTTGAAATTTGGGAATAATGTATGTGAGTAATTAAACGATTTGGCACTATAAGCAGTTATTAAAAACACTGTAGGCGTAAAAATGACCTACACAAACGAGCACACACGCGCCAGCACGTGCACTCGAACACACACTTACGAGTGCATACCCAAACACACACGTATATATTTATAACTTTGGTCTGCCTTACCAGTATCTACATAACTGAACAAGTAGGCCCCTGAACGAAGATCAGGGCACTCTAAATATGACACACAAAACCATCCGGGCCTGACATGCCTAGTAAAGAAACTAGCCAAATTTTGAGGACAAATTAAGCAAAAATGGAAGGAGATGCGCACAACTGCGCAAGAACTTCCCCGCACCCTAGGAGAAAAGAATCCTAGGTGATATGTGTCTGGGCCAGTATCTACATCCAGAGTTTGAACGGTAGTAATGCTTGCTGGTTTGGTGTTTGATCTCTGCATTGTTTGCGTTGTGCCAGCTGTGCACTGTTAGCGCAGCGCGAGTTGAGCGCTGTCGGGTGAACCAGCGGGCGCTCCACAACACCCGACGATAATAACACCTGTCGATACATGTATGACACGTCTGTGTTAAAAACACAGTAATACAGCTCGATGGACGTAGAGGGGACCACAAAACCATCTTCAATCTAGTTTCATTTCAGATATGAATCGCTGACTGCAGAAAGGCAACATGTTCACATTCCTAAATTTTACAGGAGAGACAAAAAAATTAATACAACCAGACATATGATATTTTTTTATATATATATTTTACTAGCTCGTACCCGTGACTTCGTACGTGTGGATTAAGAATTTTTTGCCAGAATTGAATATAGAAAGTTGTTGGTAACGAAGGATTGGTCCCAAACAACACCGAATCGGCATAATATGACAGGAAAGCTATCACTATATCATTCTACCGTCGAACCTGTCTCTTGAAGAGAATCAATTTCCAACATATTTCTGTCACCATCCGATAAGGTCTCAAAATTTCGTGACTACAACTGTTAATCATACTGGAGAAAATGGGGAAACTGTCCTGTGCTCTTCATACAGATTTTCTTGTCAAATTCCATCAACATCGATATAGCCATTTGGTCGTCAAAACGTAACAAACAGACAGAGACTTACTTCCGTATTTATAGTTTTATTACTGCGGTTCACACACACACACACACACACAACTAACTCTCTCTCTCTCTCTCTCTCTCTCTCTCTCTCTCTCTCTCTCTCTCTCTCTCTCTCTCTCTCTGACTGCAAACAACCCATGAGGAATCATTACAACGTAAAAAAGTGTACACCTACAGCATTGCATGACTACCAACGATTTGCCTCGCATTGCACCCTTAACTTTGTGATATCTGCAGTTTAACATTCAATCCGAATAACCTACGGACCAGGCGTGACTCTTACGATCAAAAACAATTTTTAAAAATCTTAGACTCCACGGAGATTTGAACCCGAGGCCACGACCCAAACATTTGTAAGCAAGCGCTTTAACCACTGAGCTCTCTGACCGATACACGGTCTACAGACGTCCATATCCAACGCGTCTGTCTATCGCCATTCAGTAGTATTTCGAAATTATGAGACAACATGTATTATTTATACAGATAATTTTTCAACTAAATGTAGACAGTATTTTTATCCTTGTTTTAAAGGATAAGTGTGCAAAGTTTCATCGAGATAGGATGAAAACTGTGGATTTGTATAAAGAACAAACAAACTATCAAACAAACAAACATTCATACATTTATCTTTATATATATAGATGGTGAAGAAACTAGTCAACCATTAATTATATGTGTTTTAAATTGTTCCGAAAGCTGTGTGAAATTATTTTGTGTTGTCGACATGTTCCCTTCTGCAGTAAACAGGATTTTGTAGAGAAACTTTATGGGGAAAAAATGCAAATTTTATTACTACCGAAATACAGTAAGTACGTCATTTGAAAGTTAAAATGTTCATTCATTACCAATTTCGTCCAAAGATATCATTACTATAGGCCATAAAAGATGGTATTCCAAAATTCCATCTTCTCTTCAGGTATGTAAACCAAAGCTTTCCTTACACCATCCATTTTTTTTCTTTCTTTTTATGGACATAACAGAAGTACAGGCTTCCTTGGTAGGTAATCCCAATGGCTTAGCTGTGTTTCGAAGCTTAAAAATGTCCGTTGTCAAGTCAGAAACGTTCATGTTTGCAATGAACAGTGTGCGGTTCGTTTGCCGAAAACCTCTTCTCCCGGTAGTTGGATATCCTGAAAGATTCTTTTGGTTTTGCCATATGAATTGTAGCTTAGGCAAGTTTCTTTGTATAACTTTGACCACCATGAGCTGTAGTCGATGAAATCACCAGTTTTCATTTAATCTATTTATTTTATTTTTATTTTGCGTATGATGCTATATGACTGATGAAAATAAGGATAGTGTTCCCGTTTTCCCACGCCGTGTCGAGTTGGTGATGGAATCATTACGGATAGATACTGCAGGTATCATAAAGCAATTAGAGCTCCTGAAGTGGGGGAAAGCACCGGGCCCAGATGGAATTCCAGTAAGAATATTTTCAGAATATGCTGCAGAAATCGGGCCATTTCTGTCTGATATATTCAGTAAATCATTAGAAGAGCGAAAAGTACCTTCAGACTGGAAAATCGCGCAAGTAACTCCGATTTTCAAGAAAGGTGATCGAAGTGATCCTGGAAACTATCATCCAATATCTATAACATCTGTTTGTAGTATAGTTATGGAGCATATTATATGCTCGAACATTATGAAATTTCTAGACGATAATAATTTGCTTACAACAAATCAACACGGATTTCGGAAGAAAAGATCATGTGAAACACAGATGGCCCTATTTACACACGACGTAATGAAAGTTATTGATGCAGGTTCACAAGTAGATGCAATTTTTTTAGATTTTCAGAAAGCCTTTGACTCTGTGCCACACAACCGCCTTTTAGCGAAGCTACGAGCGTACGGTATATCGGATCAGCTTTGTGAATGGATAAAGGATTTTCTAACTGTTCGCTCGCAGTATGTCGTCGTTGAAGGAGAAAGTTCTTCTAGTCTAGATGTTACATCGGGGGTACCTCAAGGAAGTGTAATAGGACCACTTCTTTTTTTAATTTTTATAAACGATCTCGGAGACAAAGTGAAAAGCCTTTTTAGATTGTTTGCTGATGATGCGGTTATTTATAGGGAAGTAAGGAATTTGGCCGATTGCTTAGAAATTCAGCGCGATCTGGATATTATTTTGGCATGGTGCGCTGAGTGACAACTTACGCTAAATTGTAAAAAGTGAAAGACAATGAGCATAACTAACAAAAAGAATCCAATTGTTCAGAAATTCGAGTTAAACAATTCAGTTATTGATATGGTCGATTCTATGAAATATTTGGGAGTAACAGTACAAAGGAACATGAAATGGGACTTACACATTAATTCGTTGGTAGGTAGAGCTAATTCTAGGCTGCGATTCATAGGTCGAATATTGAAAAATTGTAATGAACAAACAAAGTAGATAGCGTACAAATCTCTTGTGCGTCCACATTTGGACTATTGTTGTGCCATTTGGGATCCGTTTCGTAAGGGGTTGATCGAAAGTATAGAGAAAGTACAGAGAAGAGCCGCTCGATTCGTGACCGCTTGCTACAGTCCTTATGAAAGCGTCACAGAACTGATTAGTAGACTAGGCTGGGAGTCTCTGGTAGATAGGCGACGCACGATTCGTTTAAACTTATTGGTAAACATGCGTACTCCCACTTTCACTCACGAGTGTAGTGAAATACTTCGTCCACCAACCTATTTGAGCCGAAATGACAGGATACATAAGATTAGAGAAATAAGGTGCCGCAATGATTCTTATATGAATTCTTTTTTCCCTCGTACCATTAGGGATTGGAATGCACAACAAAGAGATTAGCTTTGGTGCTGAGCACCCTCTGCCACCCACAATTTTGTGAATTTCAGAGTATATATGTAGTTGTAGATGTAGATGACATTATTGGGGAATTCTGTGCATGTGCAACAACTTCATCCACAGTGTAATGCCTTTCTTCTTTGCCCATTTTCTTCCAATGATACCAAAACCCCTATCGTTGGGTATAAGAGTGCCCTCTACCGACAAAATAAGTTTAATGTTATCAAATCTCTTTATCTCACACAGTTGCATCATCATTCTCACCATAGTACTTTTTTTTTGTTTTGGTCCAAACAGTTGTCTCCAAAACTATATAACAGTCTTACATCTTTGTCATCCTTATTTCTGTGTACTTATTTAGGATAGTACAGACTTCGTTTTGCTCTTTTACCCCCCCTATCCTACATGCCACATCGCGCCACATCTAATACAGTTTATTGCAGACAGGGAAATACTCCAGGACTAGCTCCCTATCCACAGTAAACGGACAATTAAAGGCGTGGCCCTGCCTATTCTATTGGACTGACAAGTGCCCTTTTACAGTAAATGATGTATCCTGTGTCTGGGAATTGTTTTAGTGAAAAAGGCTATTTTCGAAAAAACACGAACTTGTTGTCTTTCAGCATTAAGCGATTCATATACGATGTACTTTCAGACCATGCTTGCTGCTGTCTGTATCGTCAGTTTTAGTCGAGCTCTACTTATTTCTACATCAAACAGTAGCTCGAAGTTTGCAATTGTAATCGCTGGCTTGTTTTCTTATATGTTTCACGTTTTATGCCTTATTTACATTCTTCCCCTGAAAGGATCTCATCATTAAAGATGAACATCAAATTTATTATTTTCCTGTGAATGTACTACGTTACTAAGACAGTCGCACTACGTTCATTATGTTGATTTGAATATAGATTGTGCTCCACACAATGAAGTCAGTAGGGCGTGCAAGGCAAGAATAGGAAAAAAAAATAAAATATCTGCTGGTATGTAGTAGTCATGGGAGAGGTGTAGGCCCTCTTCTGCAGGTTCAGTTAGGTATAGGTTACTAGGTCACAAGTTTTCTTCAAACCTAGAGAGTAGGAGGAGAAGGCCGATTCAAGCCTGATAAGCTCTTTGGACAACTGTAAAGAGACTCCACTCGTCCGCGTGACGTCACAAGATGGCCGCCCCCCGTTTGGCCTGCCAAGATGGCGGGGTTCTTTGGCCGGTCAAGATGGCCGCCGTTAGTTCCTCGACCGCCCGCCCAGATGGCAGCAGCAGTCGGGCTTGCGCTGCACCGTTAGTTCACAGATCCGCTGGTAGATGGCAGCCCCCGTTAGTTCTTTGGCTCACTGGTAGGTGGCGTGGCATGTATCATTTTGGTCTCCGACAAATATTTGTCACTGCACTCCATTAGCCGTTCCCTGTTCTGGAATGCGGACGTCAGACAAGTTGTATCGTGGCGACAAAACTATGGATTCGTCTATCACTTTAGTTCCTAGTGATCATCGTGTGTTGCGTATACCAATTCCACCTTTACCGAGTAACTTAAATATAATTAAAGTCTTATCTTCGAGGAGTTTAAATGGACCCATTGGTTTAAGTAGACAATGGACGATTAGTTCATCCATTAATCGGGAAATCGAGTATGATGGTCTCCATGATGTCACGAATCCACTTCCTCTCAGATGTATACTGTTTGAAACAGAAGTGGGTGTTGACGTCACTGCCGGAGTATAAAGGTTTTTCTTAAAGTCCAAATTCATGTTCTCATATGGATACGCCACATCATTTAGGAACACCTTGACATTGGTAAGATTGCAGTCGTCAAAGATGTTTGCACTTAATTCCACATTCCGTTTCCTGTTTGTTTGAAATCCCAGAACCACGAACCTAGGTTTCTCCAATTGTGTTGATGTTTTCAAAGACCAAATTTGAGTCTTGCTGATTGGAAGCAACGGATACTCCAACAGATCCCAGCTTCTGAAATTAATGCGAAGTGGTTTCCCACTGTCTACAATCTTAAGCAGCGCTAGCTTTTCTCTTTCACCTATTTGCAAATGAGGCATCACCCATGCCAGTTTGCTGATGGTGAATTTACTTTCCTGAGGATTTGGATTGGCTTGTACATATGAATTTGTATCGTCCCTAGCTCGAATCAATATTAGTTCTTGTTTTACATTTGCAAGTATCTTTTTAAAGTCTTCGCAAAAACCCAAGAGCATACTCAACGGTATACATACATCAAAGTAGCCATTTCCAGGAGGGCGTTGCCCCCATCCTGCATTGATCAACACGCCCATTTGTGGGGGGCTTGCAGAAATAAGCGTTTTCAATGTGCTTGTGATACCAACATTTCTATTTCTGTCAATTTCAGTTCCATTAAGTTCATATCGAATTTCCTCAAACAGAAAAGCGAATGCATTGGATGTGGTAATTGAATTTGTAGCTCCTGAACCATCTGACTTGATGAATCTTCCTTCCATATGCAAGTAGCTTTCGCATGGTAGTGTATATGTATCTTGGTTTTGAATCGGTATTCGGATTTCATCATTGTTATTAAATGTGGCTGGCGTATGCAGCTGGTGACTCAAATATTGTTTGCGCGTCACCGACTCGTCAAACTCCACACTGGAAGTTATGTCTAGCACATCATCCATGACTTTTAACTGTATAGCCTAACGACTGTAGGAAGAGGACGTTCTCAGGTGTTAATCGTTTCACTGTTGGTTCACGACTGACAGCTTTGCGTGGGTGACGCTTCTTGTTATAACGAGCGCCCATTCTTTTTTATATGTAGTCTGAGAGTGATGGTCTCTCCTCTAAAATCCACTAAATGACCGTCTTGATCGACAACTCTAACGTTGATATTACTGAGAGTTTTTACTGTGATGGGTAGATATATGACATTAGCGGTACTTCCACAATCTTGTGCCCTGGCGGGACTGTTGGAAAAAAACTCGTGTAGTGTGTGTCCCAGCTTATCGTTGACGTAATTTCCTGTGCATATGCTGCACTCAATTCTTATGGCGTTAATTTTGAAGATCTGCACAGTGTAGTCTGATGTATGAAATCCAGGCTTTAACACACGTTTTCGAAAATCCGAGCAGAGATCCAATTGAGTTTGGTTTAGAGAAGTCAATTTCCACAGGTGTTTCTATCTCACACTTGAGCGAATTGTTGTTTGCTCTAATTACTAGCTTGTCGTTTTTAGTGTGTCGAACCAAATAATTAGCCAAATCGTCAATATCGTTAGATCCTGTGGGTATGAGTATCACTTTATTCTTCGAGTAATGAAATTTACAATTTTATTGGTCTATATTTGGAATCGAATTGTAAGTCTGAAAGTCAACCAAACCGACTGTGTAATCACCTTGACTCAAATCTATTGGTGGGAAGTAATCACAGCCCAAGACTGAACTGGTGTCTGACAAGCAGAGTGTTACAGACATGTGTTATCTTGTCCAAGGTTCGTTCAATACTGATGTCATACATTTTCATACAGGAATTTTAAACACAAATGTTCACATACATGTGTGCCAAACTTCTGGTGTTGCTGCACATTGTATTGTATTCTGTTCCCTGCAAAGTATCGTTGTAACTCCAATGGAGGAGGTAAGTCACCGAAACTGTCAAAGTATTTAACTACACCATCTTTTTACTTGATGTAAGCAACCCAATGTGTTCCAGCACTTTTAGCACTATCCAAGTTCACAATTCCACATTCACGTTCACGAATTTTTTTGGGGTAATGTGTCACGCATGAAAACACCACGAAAATTGGGTATGCGCAAATGCTTTACATGCTTACGTATGTCATCGTCCGTCAGCGGCTGAACCGACTTTTTTTTTTTTTTTAATCCAGACCCATCTTTCCGGTATGGCTTCAAATATAGACCTTTACCCCTCATTGCAAGTGTCTCCATCGTTTTGTTGTGTCGTTTCTCCTCAGTCAACTGCTTATTCGCCTCTTTCGCTGCTTTAAACAGCTTTGACGACATTAGCCACCCCGCCTGCTAAAGCACCAGCAGCTGACAAGCCAGCAAATAAAGGTATTAATGGCAGAATACCACCCATCTTTTTTTTCTTCGGTTTCTTTTTCTTAACACCTCCACCAAACTTTAACTTGGCACGCATGGCCCTATTAACCAAGAATGCCACTGCACGTTCACCAAACTTTCCATCTTTAGCCTTCATTCTATCTGCAGCCCTCTCGACGAGTATCCGATCTGCTTCAGCTCTATCTGCCCCCTGTGCATAAGCAATATCGTGTTCCCTGCAGGCTGCATCTAGTGGGTTGATACCCTTCTGCCCAAGTGCCAACCGTTTTTCCAGTTTAGTACCGGGACCACAAAACTGGTATGTAGGTATATGCGCCTCAAAAGGCATCTTGTCGATGAGCTTGTTTAAAAAGCCACGACCCTTCTTCTTCTTCTTCCTCGTAGGAGGCATTGTTACCAACTAACATACTTTAGTGTTTTTTTTTATTATTATCTTTCATTCCCTTATCTTTCATTCATAGCTCTTTTCAGCCACATATTATTTTACATATTTCAATATCATGTTTTATTTACTCATTTTGAACTTTACATTTTGTTTTTAGAATTTTTGTTGTTCGCGCGCCTATATATCGTCGAAGCAACCACCTAACCTTGTCAATATGAAGTTTGTCAAACAGCGAGACACATTGCCCGTGAGTAATGTTGATTCTGTCGGCAACAATACTAGACGGAAGAAGAACGGACCTCTGTTCCCTGAGACAGTGAGAGCAATAGTGTGTGGCCCATCAAATTGTGGGAAAAACCAATCTTGTGCTGTCCCTGCTGGAACACCCCAATGGTCTTAGATTTGAAAATGTATACGTGTTTTCAAAGTCGTTGTACCAGCCAAAGTATCAATTACTACGGAAAATTTTTGAACCCATTAAAGAAATTCAGTATTTGACATTTAGTGATAATCAAAGTGTACCTCCTCCAAGTGAAGCTCTACCTAATTCTGTGTTTGTGTTTGATGATGTTTCGTGTGAGAAGCAGAATAATATACGAGATTACTTTTGCATGGGCAGGCACAGATCAGTCGATTCTTTTTACTTGTGTCAGACATATAGCCGTATACCGAAACAGTTGGTTAGAGACAAATGCTAACTTGATCGTAATCTTTAAACAGGACGATATGAATCTCAAACACATTTACAACTGACCACGTCAACACCGACATGACGTTCAAGGAGTTTAAGAACCTATGTGGTACTGCTGGAATGATTGTAAACATGGATTTTTTGGTTATTGACAAAGACTGCGACATGTATCATGGAAGATATCGCAACGGATTTGATTCATTTTTAAATAAATAGACAAGCACACTAGGTACTATCATCATTGCAGCCATGGACAAGTTTGGGAGAACTTCGACGATACAGAGCAGGAGAGTTTTTGGTGTACCCACCTCAAACATACTTCTTACAAAGGACGGTAATTTGGATTGCCAAGGTAGAATACTCAAACATGTAGCTGACCCCATCGACGACGATGATGTTGCATCCAAACAATACATTGACAATGCAGCTACCGCCTGCGGCAATGCTTCTGAAGGAATTACAATCGACAGAAGTTACCACGGTTATAACTATTGCGGTAACAGATTTGATTGAAGATCGTGCATACATTCTAGAGACCGGTCTTAACTATTACGAAATTCCCGTCAATGATATGATCCCTCTCAGTAGCCAAACCGGGCAGGGTTGATGTAATAGTGAATTGGATTAAAACTGCTGCAAGGATAAACGTTGTGAAGCAAGGTGATCATCTTTTTTTTCTCCCAATGCTCAACCCCACAAAACCATTTACAGGCAACATTAACTATCAAGTATAAAATAGTACAGTAAACACACACAAGCTTCATTCGGTGTGTAAACATGGACCCAACAACAACAACCCAAACGTGGTATCATAAAGGCCCGCAATGCAATTCGACGCAAGTTACTCGAGCTGAAGACGGGCCAAATTGACTCTGAGAGATTCTTCAAGGATTCATTAAGACCTGTGACAGATACTATGGAAAGAGTTTTCTTACCTCAGCGACATATACAGCAGCAGCAGTCTCCTCTCTTGATCAAAGATATCTTGAAGTCACTTGGTCGAAGTGATCGAGATTATGATTCTGTGTATGGTGTTCGATGGAAGAATGATTCACTAATGATTGGAAACTCACCTGTTACTATTGATGAAAATGTGATTGTAATCGATGGTGATGAACATGAAAGAACTAGAGGATTAATGGAGTTGTTGTTTTTGAAAACCCAAAACAGTATACTGCCAAGGACTTGAAAAGCTACTTTGAAATATTAAACAACACGAGTGCCCACAGAGTAAAATTTAGTCCATCTGGTAAAATTCTGAAACCTGCTACCAATATTAAGTATAAAACCATAATCTCTAAAATTGTCAGTCAGTCTGGTTCTGGTCTTCTTCCCATGAAGGAATATGTGTATTGGGACGATCCGAATGAACTCGTTGAAAGATTGAAGTTACTTACCGCATCGACATCAGCAGGACATACGGCACACTCCAACGAAATTTTATCAGTGGTTGAAGAACTTCGTGAAAGAAAAATTATATTGTAACATGGATCAAGTTGTGGCAGAACTCCTATCGACCAGCAAGAAGAAATTTCCCAAGACGTCATGTAGTAATCAAAGGACTCGATGATCTGTGGCAAGCTGATATTGTAGAAATGATCCCATACTCTCGTAAAAACAGATGGCTACAAGTATATACTGATGGTGATTGATACTTATTCAAAGTATGCATGGGCAGTACCCTCAAGAACAAGGACAGCTAGTGTGGTTGCTGATGCTATGAAGAAAATACTAAGTGGTGGTCGTTGATACCTAAAACTTACAGACTGACAACGGAAAAGAGTTTTACAATTCCAAGTTCAAGAATCTCATGACTAGCTATGGTATTAATCACTACTCAACATATACCCATCTTAAAGCATCAATAGTTGAACGATTTAAACAGAACTATTAAGAATGCAATGTGGCATAGAATTCAGCAGGCGTGGCCTCACATCGGTGGATTGAACTTCTTTCCTCAGTTAATGTCAAATTATAACAACAAGTGGCATAGCACCATCAAATGAAACCTTGTGATGTAAAGGACAAACTCTTTACTTTCTACAGTGTACTTCCGTGTGAAGACTACCACACCAGCAAAATTCCAAGTTGGTGACCATGTTTAGGATTAGTAGGTTTAAAGAAAAGTTTGACAAAGGCTACTGCCAAACTGGTCAACTGAAGTGTTTACCATCAGAAAAGTTAAATTATCAAATCCTGTAACTTATTTACTTAAAGATTATCAGGGTAAAGATATTGCAGGAGCATTTACCAGCAAGAATTACAATTAACAAAACATCCAAGTACATTTCTTGTTGAACGAGTAATAAGGAAAAGGAAGAATATGGCATTAGTGAAGTGGTTAGGTTTTGATAAATCACATAACACATGGATAAATGTAAAAGATTTATTTAAATTATGATTCTTCTTCAATAAACATCAGTACAACATATATTTGTTGTTTTTTTTCTCTCCTCATCCATAGTTAAGAGACTATTTTTTTTTACAATTTTCTTTAGACATATAGAGTCTATTTTTTTACAATATAGATCATTTTTACAGTGTATGACTAATACTAAATACAGTGCACTGACAAAACCCCAGAGAAAACTATGACATTATTTACATTAGAAAACTTCATCAACATGCTATGTACACTGTCATGAATCAGGCATTAGGCACAACTTTATCAATTGCTATTTACACATCATGTTTTTCACATAAGACCAACTTTTTCAATTGCTATTTTACACACATGGAACAAAAACTACTATTTACATCCCACCCTCCAGTGCACTGTAAAATCTATATACTCGGGAATAAAACGCTATATTTAATCATCATTCACGACATATATTTACAAAATAGTTACTCTCTTCACATCTCTGGTACAGACTTGTGCCCCCAAGGTAGGGTTCCAATACCGTCGGGGTAAAATATAGCGTTTATCAGTCCAATCTAGACAGACCCAGCTTGGATACTTCAACGTAGTAAATTCTATGTCAGATTAGACTGAAATCGATGTTGGGTGTGAAACTTAGATGGGCAGCGCCATGTAAACATTCTATATAATCTTGAATTGTAAGTTTTTTGGTGATGTTCGCCCCAGACCCTTGGCCCGTCTGAGGTCTGATCGGGTCTCTAGCCGGAACGCAGTACATTTTCAGACCTAAGACCCGCGAATTCCACAATCAGGGAAACCATTCGCCTCATCCTTCATAACCCCAACTACCTTTCGTTATAGGGGGTCCTATACCGAAACGATTGCTGGGATTATATCCAGATGTTGTCGAATTCCTCCCTGTTGCGTTTCATCACTTCATATGGATCACAGCGTTCACCAAATAGATGAAACTGTCTGTGTCCATATAAAGTAACTTGGGGCGTATAAACTGCGGAATGGCGAATTCATAGTGAAATCGATACATCCGCAGTTTAGACAGATCGAGAATGCACATCCCGACGTAGAGCCGGCTTGTTGAAAAGTAATCCGCACTTTCGCCATCTCCAGAGCCACAAAGTCTTTCTCGAAAATAGTCATACGCCTAAAGTGTGGTGAAGCCACATGCTTCGGGCACCGCGGCGGCCCGGCCAACCTGTACACAATTTCACGTCGCGGTGTTTTCTAAGGTTTCCATGGTTTTGCCGAAAATTGAATTGTTCAAAGTTTGAAAAAGTCTCCTCCTCAAATTTGATTTTGGCTGACTGACGAGAACGCGTGTTGAGAGGAGATGTATTCTTTCAACCACGGTGACTGGTTGAAAGAAATTACCCGGTTGTACCGTGCCCAACTTCATCCCCAAGCCTATACATTGCTGGAGGACTCGGTAATGGAGAACATACCGAACCTTATCCTCCAGCGTGTCATCAGCTTGGGAAAGAAGATCCAGGGGCGGCTTTGTGCTCTGGACCATGGCGGTAGGTCTGCTAGATTGTCGTGTATATCCCTGGGGGAATCGTCAAGTCTACCTCTAAAACGAAAACCCTAGGTGAGTCGGCTGCTCCGCTCATGAAGTCTATGCTAGCAATCTGCTCGGCCGATCACCATCGAAACCCTCCAGAGGGTAGATACTCCGACATGGCCCAGCCGTACAAATTGTTTTACATCAAAATACATGATGAATTTTCAGGTGCGTCGTGGTTGTACTCCGCCATGTACCGGTATTTGCCTTGGCGTACCTATGGACGCACTGACAAATACCACCACGAATTCCACGTTCGAAAAGAGAAGCATGTCGATATCTGTCAGAAGATCCAGCCTCGACATGCGTTCTCTTTAACATGGCCTGCACGAAAGGCCTGGAGCTGTGAAATAGTGGGCGGGGTCCAGGGTGTACTTGTCCAAACATACAGCCCTAAATTTTTCAAACAGATCCGCAAGTAGCCGTACATCTGTCCCCATGTACAGACCTTGCGTATTCTTCTAAATTCTTGATCTGGAAAACCCGCCACACTTGTGTCGCGTGTTCGTAGTCGTCATCCGAAATATCAGACTCTGACAACGAACTGTAAAATTTAGACTTGGGAGGGAGCGTGGCCTCTTTGAGTTTCATCCCACGAATCCATGTTATTCGTAAGGGAAAACTCCTTTTCGCTTAACCAGTTGGAACTGCTCGGGGTCCGTGAAATGCTTACTGGTAATGTGCATGTCACGCTCCGCAAGAGTCCCAACCAGCTTATCTAACGAGGACTGCATGAAACGGTACGAGTCCAGGAACCGCAAAGTGATAACGTACCTTTTAATCTTTTTAGAAAATGAAATATAACGTTCAGTGTTGATGGGTAGGACATCCATCCCATCTTCATCGAGGTGTGCTAAGGCCCTAACAATGAAGTGCGCATCATACCCAGACAAATTATGGAAAAAGACGGGTATGTACCTTGATTCTTGTACTGTAAATTACAGTTATTGTGTGCAGCCCCTCTGAAAGCACCTGTGATGTGGCAATGATCGCGGACCTTAACGGCCCCCGGTTCAAAGCCGTCACCACAGATGTGGCATACCGTGGCACTGGTAAATTTTTGCCTCATCATCAGCCGACATTACAAGAGGTGTGACCGCCTTGTAAATTTCATCAACGTCATGGGCCAGGTTCACGAGTTGTTCCACCAGCCACGTCTCAGGATTTTTACCCGAGAATGAGTCGAATCGGTTCAGCTGAGTGTCGTATGCGCAAACGACCTGGTATGCCGCAGCAAAAGGGATGTGTTCCTGGACTGATGTGGAGTGAGAGGCGTTGGGGTCGGGTCTGCACGTATCAAAGGGTTTCAAACAAACATTCAAAGTCCGCGTAAACGACGAATGGTACACGCTGTTGGTGTACAAAATCCTCAAACTTTAAGGTTTTGTCTTCGTCGCCGGGTAGGTCTACTCTTACAGCGCCAACCCTTGCGCAATCGACCTCATGGACGTTTCAAGAGATCTTCGCGACTGAAATGCTGCAGGCATCTATCACAAATGTGGTGCCTCATGTTGATGGTTCGTATATTGAAGAACTAACTAACCGCGACAAGTTCTTGATCCAGCAGTAGTGAAATTTATCTTCACCCTCTGTAATCAACAACATGTTTATATGGAATCCACGTTTGACTGCAGCATGGTGGAGGGGGCCTACAACTCTATGTCTTCTACCTTCTGGTTCCAAGCCGTAGACATTGATCGAATATTCGGGGTTTTGCCTCTCAAATTTAGAAATGTCTGACAATTTTACAGGGAAGTCTATGCCTGCAAATTCTAAACTGTACTTGGAACATGCTCTAAAATACTTGCTAACTTCTTGCGCGTTGTGGTGCACCAGTTCGTGAAAAGCCAGGATCGTCCAAAGAAAACAACATTCATCACTGTTTTTAACATTGACAATTGCTTTCTTGCTTGGATATCGGATGGCAGTGCTATAAATGAAGAGCCCCGAAACAGTGGTTCGTATTTAGCTACATGGATATCGAGGGAGTTAATTTGATCGAGGCATTTGCCACTATCCCGGTCCTGGAATTCACTAAATCTCTTCTTGATATCTTGAAACACATAGACTTCATACCACTCTTCCAGGGAAACGCTTAATGAGAGATCGCGCATCTTGGGCATAAAACAAATACGGCTGACGTTAGTGACATTGTTCTTCTGAATTTGGAAAAGGCAATCCAACCCCACCTGGCATTTTATAGCCGGTGTTGAAGGATTGCAAATAATCGCGGTAATTTGATCATTAAAATTTTGAAACATGCTCTAATAAAATTACCAGGATCTTTAAAATTTTCGGTATTTACAACTGTGATGTGAAGTAACCTATTCCGTAAGCACTTGCCCTGATAGTTGGCTTTAAGCGCGTAGCATCCGGCTTACCTGTTTTTTCCCCACCCTCATTAACGCCGGACCCGGTCGCTTGAGTGTTGGGCAGCCACTGGGAGGATGGTTCGTCTGTTGCCCAGAGAGCTTCAATCGGTGACAAAGTAGCAAGCAGCTCATCCTCCAATGGTTCTGCCCACGCGCTGGTGCTTGGCTGCGGCACGTCCGACGCTTCCAGGTCCGGCGGCGACATATACACATCTGCAACAGAAAAAAATAGTCAGATTTTTTCATGGTTAAAAGTCTAAGAGATAAAATAATAAAAAAAGTAGAAGAAATACCTTACCTGCCATTTTAATCCTTTTAGATGACCCTTCATCATCATCATTATCATCATCATCATCATCATCATCATTCATCCTTTTTTTGAGAGGTCCCGAGGAACCATGTTGACCTATAACAAAATAAATTTTAGTTAGACAAGGAAAGAAAAACTGAGCATTAACAACTGAATAAAAATAAATCTAAACACTTACCAACAAAGATGTCCCCAGGCTGGTTGGGATCATCATGTTCAGGGCAATCTGTGGAAAAAATTATCTTTTTTTACTGCACAGCCAAAATGTTTAAACTAATTCAGTTAAGAAAATAATTTTTTTAACTTACAATTGGCAAAATACCTCGCCAGCTCAGATGATGAAGCATTTACAGGCTCTACAACAGAAAAAAATTTTTTAGTTGGTTACAGAAAAAAAATCAAACAAGAATATTATCTACAGCAAGAAATATATAGTATTACTTACCCCTTGCAAAATCATTGCCAGAAACATCACTAGCATTCACAGGCTCTACAACAAAAAAAAAAAAAATTTTAGTTGGTTACAGAAAAAAAAATCAAACAAGAATATTATCTACAGCAAGAAATATATAGTACTACTTACCCCTTGCAAAATGATTGCCAGAAATATCACTAGCATTCACAGGCTCTGCAACAAAAAAAATTAAAATTTTAGTTGGTTACAGAAAAAAAAATCAAACAAGAATATTAGGGACCATGCACAAACTACGTGGCTCGGTCCAGGGGGGGGGGATTTGCTGGAAGGCTACGCTAGGCTACGTGGGGGGAGGGGGGTTCCAAGCCAGGCCACGTAGCTTTCCTTTCATAACATTTTTCTACAGTTAAAGTGAGGAACAGAACCCACAACAGCATGTGAGCACTTATTTTGCACAGTTAATTATCTATTTAAAATAGTCTGACATGAGAAAACAACACAAAATGTCTTCTGGAATCAAAAGGGAAAAAAGCTATGTGCTACGTGGAGGGAGGGGGGGGGGTAGAGGCAAAAGCTACGTAGGGCTACGTGGGGGGGGAGGGGGGGTTCACAGGAGGGCAAAATGGAGCTACGTGGTTTATGCACGCTCCCTTATCTACAGCATGAAATATATAGTACTACTTACCCCTTGCAAAATCATTGCCAGAAACATCACTAGCATTCACAGGCTCTGCAACAGAACAAATTATTTTTTTTTAGTATCAACACACGCACGAGAAATTAAAAAAATTAATTACAGACAAATACATACCTCCAGCAAAAGTGTATCGTAACACCAGCTCGGGAGTTGAGACAACTAGTGGTTCTACAATAGAAAATAAATTATAGTATGAAACAAGTGAATATATACTGCAAAAATATATTAATTTATTTCAGCAAACTTACCACTCGCTAATTCTTCTTCACTAAATAGTGACGATATTGCCGGTAGATCTGAAACAGAGAAGAAAAAAAATTAGTTTTAATAGCTTAAATTAATCCAACTAATAAAAAAAAAAATAAGAAATTCACTTACAGTTTGTGAAGAAATTATCCACATCTGCGGCACAGAGCACCGGCAGTTCTGGAAAAAAATAGAAATACTAAGCATCACTGGTATACAAACACACATGATAATTTATTATTTAAAGGCACTTAACATTACCTGAAGCAGACTGAGAATGTTCCATGGTGGTGTAGCGACGATCTAAACGCAACCGGCAACAGAACAGCAATGAGGCCTGGCCGATGTGGCGGTAGCTATTTATAGCGGAGGGGTGTCTCAATCGTGGTGCGCGCAAACAGCTTGCTTAACGGCGCGGCACACATTTCGTCACGTTTAATGGATTAGCAAACAAAGATAACTTTCTGTATGTGTGTTGAAACATTTCGCAACGGCTAATGGAGAGCAGTGACAAATATTTGTCGGAGACCAAAATGATACATGCCACGGCCAAAGAACTAACGGGGGCTGCCATCTACCAGCGGATCTGTGAACTAACGGTGCAGCGCAAGCCCGACTGCTGCTGCCATCTGGGCGGGCGGTCGAGGAACTAACGGTGGCCATCTTGACCGGCCAAAGAACCCCGCCATCTTGGCCGGCCAAACGGGGGGCGGCCATCTTGTGACGTCACGCGGACGAGTGGAGTCTCTTTACAGTTGTCCAAAGAGCTTATCAGGCTTGAATCGGCCTTCTCCTCCTACTCTAGAGCAAAATTAGGTCAGAGAATGAGGATATTGGTTCACTTGGTAGGAGTTTCACTAAGGACGATAGAGTAGTGATAGTGGGGGGTGCGGGGAATAGTATTGGTATAAAACGCAAGTTATGGTATGGTATGGTGAGGAAATTGGTGAAGGAGGCACAGCATACCAGGGTGGAGCTCTTGCAGGTCCTAAGTTGCAACGACGAGCCACAATTTAACTATGCTTTGAGGTGTGTAAATGTGGAAACGGAAGTGTTAGTTGGGAAAGGTATCAGTTCTGTATTTGGGTCTGTGCCTGAAAACACCATTGGTAGGTGGTGTTTCACTAGGCATGGCCTACACCTAAACAATAGGGGCAAGGGGGGTACTTTCTGAGTTGTTAGCTAAAGCATTAAGGGACCCCATTTCCAGTGAAGATGGGGTCAGGACTGTGCCTTTTTTTAGGTTAGGGGCTGCTGGTGAAGGGACGGAAATAGATGATCAAAGTGATACTGATTGTAGATCCACAATGGGCAAAATCACAGAAGAAATAGATGGAGTTGCTGAAACAATAACTGACGGGGGTAACACTGGAAGATTAATACTGAAAATATAAAACCAGTAATAAGGGTGATAATGGTGAACTGTAGAAGTAAAATTAACAAAGTAATTGAATTTGGAAACTTAATAGAGATACACGAACCACACGTAATAATTGGGATAGAGAGTCGGTTAAAAGAAATAGTACTAGACAATTAAGTTTTTCCTGATGGTTACAGAGTGTACCTCAGAGATAGAGGAGCAATTGGTGGAGGAGTATTATACTAGTTAACAATCTACCACAGTTCACTAGTGTTCATAGATACTTGGGGTAGATTTCTGGGGTAGTAACGATGAAAAAAATCGGAGTGGTGGCTGCTTACCGCAGTGAAAAAATGACAGATGAAGATGAGGCTGTTGGGGCGAAATTAAATTCATAGTCATATTTCAGAGGTGAGAATAGAATGGTCATTATTGGTGGTGATTTGAATTTACAGGTGTAAACTGGGTAGGAAATAAGATTAATAACACAAGAGAACAGAGAATTACAAATATGTTAATAAGGGAAGGACGATTTACACAAGTGATAGTGCAAAACACCAGGGGCAAATTATTTTGGATATATTCCTAATGAAGCCCGATGATAATCTTGTGGGGTGTCAAGTAACCGAAGGAATAAGTGATCATGAAGCATTTCTGATGGATATTAGAGGATTCAATGAACCAGCAGCCAAAATTGAAGAGATATATAGGTACAATTATAAATACACAGATTTTAAATTTGAAGAAATATTTCCGAAAACATTTCAGTAAACGTAAGGATGGCACAAGTACAGTAGAGTCCAGGTGGGAAGATAATACGAAATGGGAAGAAAAATTTATTCCAAAGCAGTAAATAATACTATGTACTATTATAAAATGTGCCATAATGGGGAAGTGACGGCGTTAAAGAGGTTAGTAATAAGAGAACATATCAGTGTTCAGAGACAGCAGGGTAGTTCAGTTTTGTTGAAGCTTAATCCTTTTGAGGTTTTGATTGATAATACCCGATGGTGGTTTTCTACCAAAGTATAAAAAAACCTAAAAGACGTCTCGATTATTGTTTTAAGTATAAAAATTTTCCTTCAGATTTACGATACCCGATGTTGATTTTCTACCGTAGTTTATTATATAACCTAAAGTCGATTTTGACTAGCATGGGGTTGCAACGCAAATAACAGCAGCGGCCGCACCCTCTACCACTTTGTCGAAACCAACCCCCAGGTGACTGTAGTGTCGCCTAACGAACCCTCGTCACAAACAATAAATCGAGAGGCAAATTGACCATCTCGTAACAACTGTTAATAAATTCGCAAAAATAGTTACAACAAAAATTACACATGACCCAGGGAAAAAAGACCTTCCACCACATATCTCAGATCTCATAAAGCTAAAAAAACTTCCACCGCTAACAGTGGCAAAAATATCGCCACCCAAAGGATCGCCGAATCACAAACAGGTTAGCACATGAAGTCAGGTGGCACCTTCAACAGCATTGTGCTGAATGCTGGGAAAATACACCCCGGCAAGCAGAAAACAAACCTGACCTCTTCTGGCGACTAGTTAAGTCGCGCAAAGAACAGCCCGAGTCGTCCAAGCCACTACACGGGCCAAACGGCATAGTATATACAGCGCGAGAAAGAGCTGAAGCCGTAGCTGACATTTTGGAAATCCAGTTCCAAGAACCTGTCATTGATGACGAGGATAGCGATATCAACGACGAAAGAGTGATTAGAGAACTACCTCGAATCTTGAGGCAAAGGTCACGCAACTCTTTCCGTCCTGTGGACACGACCACAGTGATTTCAATCATAAGGGCGCTTGGCAACAAAAAAATCCCCCGCTCCAGACGGCATCAAAGCCATTTACTTAAAAAATCTACCACAACCTGCCATAGACCATCTCACCCACATCTACAGTTCCTGCCTCAAATTATCCTATTTCCCATCCGCTTGGAAAACTGCAAAATTCATCACATTCCCAAAACCCAACAAAAATCGGCTCTTTCCACAAAACCATATACCCATCTCTCTCCTAAACATCCTAGGTAAAATCCTAGAAATCCTCATCAATGAATCCATACAGAAATTCCTCAAAGACACAAACATCATCATACTTGAACAATTCGACTTCCGTGCTCATCACAGTACCACCCACCAAGCAGTCCGACTGGTTGAAAAAAAATCTGTCGGGCGCGCTCCAACAGGCACCATACAGGCGCTGTAATGCTTGATATCGAAAAAGCTTTCGATCGCGTTTGGCATAACAGAGTTATATATAAGCTTCACTCTTTTGGCTGCCCTGGCCATCTACTACGAATGATAAACAGCTACCTCCGCAACAGAAATTTTTACGTGGTGGTGGAAGGAGAAGCAAGCCAGTTCAAATCAATTGAAGCAGGCGTACCCCAAGGTTCGGTCATAGCAACAATTCTCTATAACATTTACGCCAATAACATCCCACACCAGACAGGCGGAGTAATTGCCCTATTCGCAGATGACACTGCTATACATAGATCCTGTCGGAACCAAAAATACATCATAAGAAAGCTATCACAACACCTCCAACTTATAAAGCAATGGTGCAACAGGTGGAAAATAAAACTAAACATGGACAAGTCTCAGGCCATCATGTTCACTACCAAAAGGGCGGCACCCACCGAGCAGATAACTCTTGACGGCACAGACTTTCCCTGGCAGGACACAGTCAAATATTTAGGCATACAGTTCGATAAAAACTAACGTGGGGTGACCACATTAAAAACGCTTGCAACACGAGTAAGGCACGCCTCCTCAAATTATATCCTCTCCTCAAGGGGAATGGACTCACCATCAAAACCAAAATGCAGATCTACAAAGCGGTCATCAGGCCTGCGATGTTGTATGGTTCTGAACTGTTCAGCATGGCGCAGACATGAAACTAAAGAAACTTCAAGTTGTCCATAATAAGTAATTAAGACTCATCTTCGACATGGCAAACACACAAATATACCACGACTTGGGAATACAGACTATCACAGACTATATTAAGGACAAATCGACCAACTTTTACCAAAAAGTCATCCAAAACCTAGGAAAAAACCAGTATGAAGCAAACTACAACCAACCAATACAAACACTAACCCACAACTACACAGTCTGAAAAAAATAGATATATATATATATAAATACATAAAAAAATAACAAAACACGACAAAAACACAAACTTAAAAAAATGGACGACATCTCAGAGCAGGAAATGAATATGCGTATGTAACATCAAACTTTTTTTAACGTCATGTTTCATTCATCACAAGGACGGTTGTTCAATGGAGACGTGGAAATAGTATGATACCTTATGCTTTTCTTTTTTATGGTGGTTGTCACTGTAGGATTTTGTTCAGTAAAAAACTAAGGGTAAAATTTGTTAAATCTTTTCTAATCCAACCCTCAGAATGACAACTAACAGCCCCTTAGTCAGTCATAGTTGTGTTATAGCTATCAGAAAGCAAAGAAGAAATACAGAAATCATAGCGGCTGGACATAGCGTCCCACCGACATGGAACTGGTGTCGGAAAACAAGAAAGGCTGTGCCTAAGGTTTAGTTAAAATTTCGGTTCATCGCCATCCAACCGCGAGCGCTTGAGCTACATTAGACAAAACCATCATTGATATCCGTTACTCGTTCCTTAAGAGAGTATTATGAACCATTATCAACACGAGGACATGTGAAGTGTCAAAAATAATTTAACACACCACTAACTTGTATAGGCCTAATTATTTAATTTTGTGACATTTTGCATTGTACTATCGTAGGATAATAAATCTAATATGACGTTCTGAATTATCACGGAAACACATTTACGAAACTGGAAGTTTTTATTTTGTGTACAATGATTATGACAATTATACAGTAATCATTGAACACCCTTGTTTCAAGATAAACACAAATATATTCACACAGCTCAGTGGACAGCCGGCCCCTGTGACAGGATCTCCAGTCACAACCACTACATTTCCGCCCCAGTTGCTCCGAGACCCTCGCGCAGTAAACATATGGTTTCGAGTCACTGAATGGAGGGTGTTAATGGAATTTTAGTAAAAGTACAAAGATTTTCGGTGTTGGTGTGATATTTCCGGCAAAATAAATAAAAATGAAGATGGCAGGTAGCAATTCATGGAAATAATTATGCCATAGATAACCGTCCATTATTATTTTATCAATATTTTGAATATCTGGAATACTTGGAAACAAGTGGCCAGAATATTTTCCACGAATCTTCTAACTCTGGGAAATCTATAATTAAAACTTCTCGTTTCATGTGTTATAATGGTTTCAAGAAATGTTCATTCAGAACATATACGTGGACTTCAATGGAAACATATGGAGCCAATGTATTTGTTTCAAGCAACAGTATACTTGAAACAGAGTCAGTTCATCTACAATAAACTTATTATAAAACTTTGTGCATTTTAATATGTCTCAATCTGTTACACATCCGTTGGTGTAGGAATGCACTCATAATTAGTGTTAACAGTACTACCCTAAATATTCCCTGGTAATTGTAAAATAGTGATCCACTTGTGCTAGGATTTAAAATAACAATAACCTTGCCGTCCATTGAGCCACAGTTATTAAATTGCCACATTCTCTCATATTTTCTGGCTACATTTAAGCATTCATATTCTGTTTTAGGCATAATACGTCTATTAATGAACGTAATAATTTTAGGGCAAAATGTTCCCAACAGCAGACAGTTTGGAAGAATTTTTAATGATGGAATAATGATTCAAATTAATATTGTAATTAATGAATTGAAATTTATTCTTATGAAAATAACAAATAAGTTACTATAAGGTCTTCTTGTCATATTTAATTTAAAAGGTCTAATTAAAAATACTGTTTTTATCTGTATACAGTTTTTAAAACCATACAAATAACTTCATATGTTTCTGGTATTATTTTCGAGAGTAAATGAGCAGATATAACACTGCTGAACTCTCTACACGTTACTAAATACTAAAAAAGCTGCACTTAATAATTCTTCCGCAGTTATATATATTTTCATGATGGTAACTTGCCTTGTGATTAGAGGTTTTACTAAATTTAACATCTCGGTGAACCATCAGTGTAGAGTTCTGTAAATCATGTAGCTAAATTCATTCTTTTTCTTAAGCCATTCATCGACATTAATCTTTTTTTTTTAACCATCAGTTAAAGCCAAAACAAGTGCATTTGTTTGTTGGTTCGATAAATCGCCGACAAGTCACCATGCGTCCGCGACGAGAGTCTCAAGAAGACTCCACCTCGTGTGGATAAGAGACCCGATTTTATGGCTGATCTGGTCAGGTTGGCCAAATAAGGTCATCTGTAGGGGGCTTTAGACTGACTTCAGCCGGGTTTTGTATCTTCGTTGTTCTGTTTTCTTGATGATAGTTTGATTAGGACCTTTTGTCTTCTGATGTGGGGTGGGGGTATGTAGCTGAGCACCGGCAGCCATTGAATAGATAGATAGAATAGTAGATAGAAGCGCGCCAGTTATGATGCGCATTGTTTGGCGAAGCTGAACTACTAAAAGTGAATTCTATATTGAATAGTTTCTTGACATTTCTTAACCAAATGAATAATAATATTATAAATATTCAAATTGTAAGATTGAAACGCGAAAAACAAAGAAAGACTAATCGTATTATGTTATTTCTCACCGTTAACAAAATCAGCTATGGAGGTAAACTGCATGTTGAGCACTGGCTTGACCGGCCGAACGCCGTTCACACAGCATTCCGGAAGCGGAAGTGCTATCCAGGTAACGAGTCAGCCCAGATAAGACGTCCAACGAGACGCAAACATAGGACAGGCTTCGCAACAACAACTTCGGCTTTGCTCGCGATGTATGGTTTCCAATTCTGCTTACAAAATAATCTATAATTTGTAGTGGGAACAATATATATCGCAACCAGAGAACACTCACTGCGTGACGCACTCACGCAGCCCGGTCCAGTGCTTCAGGTGCCAGAATTTCTGGCATTACGCCGAGGAATACACTGAACCGGCCAGGTGCGTTCGCTGCGGAGGTGGACATCTCGTCGCAGAATGCAACCAGCGTCGTGAGGACGCAGTTTGTTGTAACTGCGGCTCCTCACACGCTGCTTCTTTCCGTGGTTGCCGAGCTTGGAAGCAGCACTCCAGCAGGAAGTTACCGCACCCGAATCGTGGGTCACACTCGCAGCCCTCAACAAGCCGTCAAGAGAGTGGGTCCTGCCCTACAGCGACCACATGGCCTGAAGAGCGCCGAAAGCGTCATTACAACACGCAGTCAAGACCACAAGAGAGCAGGGCCACCCCAGAAAAGGCAACTAGACATCACACTGCTAAAACCAGAAGGCGTCCACCAGAGAAACAAGAGAGGCCGACGAACAGCAGAGAAGAATACAACGGCGAAGTCAGAAAAACTTGCGTCTGCACCTAAGAAGCTACCGGTCCAAGGGACGACAGACTAGACTCTCTGATTGCCCTTCTTACGAAACTTGTAAACCATCTGACAGCAAAAGAAGATACGATTTCCCCGATGGAGTCTTAACTGCACTACATACAAAACAGCGGACTACTTCGGAGGAAGATGGCCGTGGCGGCATCTCATTGACAGCCAACGACATGATAAACCAACAGAGAAGAAATGTCCAATCGTAATGAAGTTGGAGTAAATGTCTAACAACACTACACTCCACTATACTCTGCTCAACGGAGCAGCACTTGGCTGAGGCTGCTGCTGGTGCGTATTTCCATCTGATCAAGTAGAAATGTGAGTTGCGTTCCCAGAGTTTCAGTGTTAAAGTAATTGATGAATGAAAACTTATTGCTACGTTGGTAACTTAACTGTATCTTACAAGCTTGCTAGAATTACTCACTTTGCAGTTTTAATACACGCATTTATCATAACACTTTAGCTTCATTTTTACCCTAAAGTTAGTTATTCTGAGTTCTCCAGATATTATTCTGGAATGTTTTAATTGCTTCTTAAAACTACAAGATGCATAAATTTTAAATCAGTCAGCTCTAAAATTATAAATAGAAGAATACTTCATAAAGTATATAAGAATCAATTGGCTATAATAAAAATAGAGAATCATGAGAGACATGCATCAGTTAAAAAGGCTGTGAGACAAGGTTGTAGTCTACTCCCGTTATCATTCAACTTGTATGTAGAGGAAGCAATATAGGAAGTAAAAGAAAAATTCTCATGTGGCATAAGTTTTCAAGGAGAGAAAATCAGTATGCTACGATATGCTGATGACATTATCTTTTTGGCAGAGCAGGATGAGGATATTGAGAAGTTACTGAATGGCATGAACGAAATACTGAAGGAAAATTTTAGACTGTATATAATTCAAAACAAGTCGGAAGTGATGAAATGTACCAGAGAAGATACCAATCACTGTAAATTAAATATAAAAATAGGATTGGATGTAAGTGGAGAAGTAAGTGAATTCTGCTACTTGGCGAACCAAAATTACAACGAAGGCCGAAGCAAGAATGATGTTAAAAGCAGAATAGCACTAGCAAAAAGAGCCTTCATGAAAATGCGAAATCTATTAGTTTCAAATAATGATCTAGGACTTAGAAAGAACTTTTTAAAACTCTATGTATGAAGCACAGCACTTTATGGTAAAGAATCATGGAATTTAGGAATACTAGAATGAAAGGAAATTGAAGCATTTGAAATGTGGTGCTACAGATGAATGCTGAAAATTAAGTGGACATACAAGGAACGAAATAAACGAGTTTTTGAAATGATGGGTATGGAAAGAAGTTTGTGGAAGAAGCTTACAGAAAGAAGAAACAGGATGGTAGGTTATATTGTGGATATATGTTGGACTGGTAATTTGTTAGTGGAGGGATCGTTCGAAGGTAAGAACTGTAGAGGAAGACAGAAATTAGAATATATGAAGCAGATAATTGAGGACGTGGGTTGTAATGGGTATGTAGACATGAAGAGGTTAGCAGAAGATAGGAATGGATAGAGGATTGCATGAAACCAGTCGAAAGGCTGACGACAGAATAAAAATTTCAAGAAGAGTCAGAATCTTTATTTCCACACTAGTGCTGAATTTGCGATTTGCGTAACCTTCGCTTTATATACTTTGCAGCTAATATTTTATTAATGATTATTAAAGACAAAAATATCAATACAAAATACAAATCCGATGAATTTAAACCTTCTTTAAACTACAAATTATTTATTGCAGTCGGTACGACGAGCTGCCTTTTGAACTCGTCTTTCACCTTTGTCCGTTCACTCTTAACGTGCCTCAGAACACTTCTTGACTCGGCGTAATACTGTCTGTTGCTTTTGAACGCATTTCTCTTTCCCCCACCTGACGCTGTGGTTCTTCTCGGAGGCTGACTCGACGCCACCGCTGACTGGCCCGTCAACCCGCGTTATCTTTGCTAGGCCAATCAAATCTTTACAACTATTGTGCAAGCGGCAAATATATCAACACCCTCCTCAGTAACAAGACCTCAATCCCGAAAACTACCACCACAACTATCAGCGCAGATAAAACACAAAAACAGGGTGGCGAAGGAATAATTTTTAACCTGACACCAGGCGACTTCTAAATCGCCTCCAACGAGAGTTGAAGGCTGCGTTGCAATAACACCGAAACAGGTAATGGTCAGCATGTCTGGCCTCACTCAACATAAACGACGGCAACCTTTGGGTTGAGACCAGGCGCTTCACCAAACGGCATGCCATACTTCCCCCTCTCCAAGGAGAAAGGGGCCTCGTCTTCAGCAACTTAGACAAAGCCAACGCACTGGCAGATCATTTTGAAAAACAGTTCAGGCCAGCCCAAAATGACGACGAAGACGAATCTGCCGCTATATGTAGAATGGTATCTCGTTTTGTAGTTGCTGAAGATGACGTTTATGTGATTGATCAAATCTCAGCTGAATAAGTTCGACGCATCTTAACTCAATTACTTTACAGGAAGGCTCCCGACTAAGATACTCTGGACAACCAGACTGGAATATATAACCGACATCTACAACGTAATACTTAGCAGCCAACATTATTCCAGATGCTGGAAGCAAGCGATAGCGATTGCTGTGCCTAAACC
The DNA here is from genome assembly GCA_031002005.1 of Vandiemenella viatica. NCBI lineage: Eukaryota > Metazoa > Arthropoda > Insecta > Orthoptera > Morabidae > Vandiemenella > Vandiemenella viatica. The sequence continues at coordinate 7,380,639 of JARYHS010009186.1, read as the reverse complement.
TGGTAAGCACAGTCTATTCCCACAAAACTGCCGCCCCATAAGGCTCCTCTCCTCACTCAGCAAGGTCTTCGAGCGGCTCCTGCTCAGATGATTGGAAGCTCATATACAGAGGGAAAATATTATTCCGACCTTCCAGTTCAGATTTCAGAAGAGGCATTCAGCAACTCTGCAGATTATGCGAATAGTTGAAAGAGCCACGACAACCTTTAACCATCGCCGCTACTGTCCGCTAGTGCTGCTCGACGTGGCGCGACGGGCTTTTGATTCCGCTTGGCACAGTGGCCTGCTGAACCAGCTTTATGAGCTGGGACTCCCCGGCCCACTCGTAAAGCTAATTCGGAGTTATATATCAGGTAGATCTTTCCGTGTTAGGGTAGGTATCGATGTATCAACACATCGCCCCATAAATGTGGGAGTACCACAAGGATCGGTACTGGTACCTGTACTTGACGAGGATGTTACGGCTTTCTTCACGGCATACAGGTGCAAAGCTGCTGCCATTAGGCGAATTCAAGAGGTCCTGCAGCTAAACGAAGCCTAGCCCAAACGGTGGAGAAGCACCCTCAACACAGGAAAAACCCAAGTCATTATGCTGACTAGGCGCCGGGGAAGCGAAATATTCAGGGAAATCGCAGCAAGAAGTTACACCTAAATGTAGATCGAGTGGTCTGCCACTGTTTAATACCTCGATGTCACTATGGACTCCCGGTTAACACAGAAGAGCCACATCGAGGACATTCGACGAAGAGTCGCAGCTAGGTTAAAACAACTGTAACCGATTCTCAACCGGGGCAGCTCATTATCAGCAAGTTCTGGAGTCAGTCAGTATTTATTGCAGTCTAGTTCGCCCGGTAATTGAATATGAGTGTCCGGTGTAGGGCTATGTATCAAATACCAGGTTGGGCAGAGTGCAAACCATGTAAAATAGAGCGCCTCGGCGTGCACTACATGTGCAAACAGGTTTCCAACAACTGACCTGCATGACGCCGCAGGTGTCCCGCTGTTCCAAGTAAGAATACTGGAGATTACCAAATCCTTCTACAGAGCATCCAGAAATCCACTAATTGCAAATGTCGGATAGTATAACAATTTTTTTTTTTTTTTTTTTTGCTGTCTTTAGACTGGTTAGATGCAATCCTCCATCCCTTCCTATCCTGTGCTAGCCTCTTCATTTCTACATACCCCTTACAACCCACATCCTCAATTATCTGCTTCATATATTCTAATCTCTGTCTACCTCTACAGTTCTTACCTTCGACTATTCCCTCCACTAACAAATTAACCAATCCAGCATATCTCAAAATATGACCTACCAGCCTGTCTCTTCTTCCTATAAGCTTCTTCCATAAACTTCTTTTCTCACCCATCATTTCCAAAACTCGTTCATTTCTTACTTTGTCTGTCCACCTAATTTTCAGCATTCTTCTGTAGCACCACATTTCAAATGCTTCAAGTTTCTTTCTTTCCGGTATTCCTAAAGTCCATGTTTCGCTACCGTAAAGTGCTGTGCTCCACACATAGAGTTTTAAGAAGTTCTTTCTAATTCCCAGATCAATATTTGAAACTAAAAGGTTTCTCTTTCTCATGAAGGCTCTTTTTTCTAGTGCTATTCTGCTTTTAACATCATTCCTGCTTCGGCCATCGGTTGTAATTTTGCTTCCCAAGTAACAGAACTCACTCACTTCTCCTATTGCATCCGATCCTATTTTTATATTTAATCTGCTAGTATTCGTATCATTTCTGCTACATTTCATCACTTTTGTTTTACTTTGATTTATATTCAGTCCAAATTCTTCCTTCAGTATTTTGTTCATGCCATTCAATAACTTCTCAATATCCTCAGCCCTCTCTGCTAATAAGACAATGTCATCCGCAAATCGTAGCATACTGATTTTTCTCCCTGAAAACTTATGCCACATGGAAATTTTTCTTTGACTTTCTTCATGGCTTCTTCTACATACAAGTTGAATATTAACGGGGATAGACTACAACCTTGTCTCACACCCTTTTTAACTGATGCATGTCTCTCGTGATTCTCTACTTTTATTACAGCCACTTGATTCTTATATAGTTTATAGAGTATTCTTCTATCTCGATACTTTAGACCTGACTTCTTTAAAATTTTGAACATCTTGTCCCACCTAACATTATCAAAAGCTTTTTCTAAATCTACAAATGCCATAAAAGTATCTTTGTTTTTCTTGATCCGCCCTTCAAGTATTAATCTTAAAGACAGAATTGCTTCCCTTGTACCGCGATTTTTCCTAAACCCAAACTGATCTTCACCTACTATCTCTTCTACTACCCTTTCCATCCTTCTGTATATTATTCTGGTCAGTAATTTTGAAGCATGTGATGTTAGACTAATGGTGCGATAATTCTCACATTTGTCGGCTTGTGATTTCTTTGGAAGTGTGAAGATGATATTTTTATTAAAATCAGTTGGAATTTCTCCTGTTTCATAACTTTTTGATATCAGCTTGAATAATCTTTCGATTCCTTCCTCTCCTAGAGATTTAAGAAGTTCTGCAGGGATCTCATCAATTCCAACTGCCTTATTTGCTTTCAAGTCATTCAGAGCTTTATTAAATTCTGTCCTTCAAAACAGGATCTCCTAAGTCATCAATGTCGACATCGCCTTCCTTTTCCAATACACTATTGTTCAAGTAGTCCCCATCATACAGTTTCTCAATGTATTCCTTCCATCGGTTAGCTCTATCTTCTGAGCTTAAAAGAGGTTTCCCATCTGCAGTTTTAATGTTCATACCTCTTTTCTTCATTTCTCCAAAATTTGTTTGATCTTTCTATATGCAACATCTACTTTTCCTACGACCATTTCCTTTTCTATTTCTTCACACTTTTCTTGTAGCCATTTTTCTTTTGCTAATTTTGCATTTCCTATTTATTTGATTTCTATATTGCCTGTACTGTTCTTTCCCTGCTTCATTCTGAGCATTTTTGTATCTTCTCCTCTGATCCATCAGCTGCAGAATTTCTTCTGTGATCCAAGGTTTTCGGGCAGCTTGTTCCCTAAAGCCTAATGTTTCTTTGCCAGCTTTCATTATTTCGGTCTTTAATGCATTCCATTCGTCCTCGGTTGAGCTCCTTTCACAGTTAATTCTTAGACCTAAGTCTACCATTTCTGCAAATTTTTCTCTTGTGCTAGATTGTTTCAGTTTATTCACTTCCAGTCTGTTCTGCTTATACTGCTTCCTTACTTCGCTTGAATTTCAGCCTGCACTTCAATTACTATCAAATTATGGTCCGAGTCTATGTCTGCTCCTGGGTACGCTTTACAGTCTAGAACTTGATTCCTGAATCTCTGTTTGACCATGATATAATCTAGCTGATATCTGCCTGTATCCCCAGGACGTTTCCAGGTGTATATTCTTCTTGCATGGTTCTTAAACAGTGTGTTCGCCACTACTAGCTTAAATCTTTCACAAAATTCTAGCAACCTGCTTCCTCGCTCATTTCTTTCTCCTAGACCAAAACTTCCTACAGTATTCCCCTCTTTTCCTTCTCCCACTATTGCATTCCAATCACCCATGATTATTAGATTTTCCTCCCCTTTCACATATTGGATTAATTCTTCAATTTCAGCGTATATTTTTTCTATTTCTTCGTCATCTTCCTGTAGACGTTGGCATATATACTTGTACTAATGTGGTTGGGACAGGCTTAGTTTCTAACCTCATCAAAATAATCCTGTCACTAAACTGTTCATAATAACTCACCCGTTTCCCTACTTTCTTGTTCATTACAAATCCTACACCAGTGACTCCATTGACAGCTTGTGTGCTAATTATCCTGTATTCCCCAGACCAGAAATCCTGTGCGTCCTTCCATTTAATCTCACTAATCCCAACAACATCTAACTTAAGTTGTTCCATCTCCCTTTTTAAGTTTTCTAACCTACCTGCCCTATTCAGACTTCTAACATTCCACGCTCCGACTCGTAGAATGTTTCTATCCATTCTGATGACTCCTCCCTGAGCAGTCCCCACCAGGAGATCCGATTGGGGGACTATTTTACCTCCGGAATATTTTACCCAGGAAGAAGCCATCATGATATATGTAATTTTAGAGGATTACATGTCCTCGGGATACCCTTTGGGTCTTTAATGCAGTGGTTTCCCGTTGCCTTCTGCATCCCCATGCCGTTGATCATATCTGATTCATCCGCCTTTAGGGGCCGTTTCCAACCCCAAGGGCAAGAGGGTGCCCTGAACCGCTCCCCGCTCCCCGCTCTTCCGCCCTCCTTTCGGAGGCCGTTGGCAAGCAGTGGGTGACTCCTTATACCGGGAATCTTTCAGTCGCCAGAGCCTCGTCCGTGCAAACAGGGTGCACCACGTGAAGGAGAGGTTGACATTTGGTTGGAAAAGACTAGTATAGTCTCTCCCAAACCCTTACACCCCAGTATAACAATACATATTACAAACTCGAAATGATCCATCCTAACAAGAAGTTGAAACAACGAGGAGCAAAATAAAGACATACCCATAGTAAAAGAGACACAACCGCAAGTCTGAAGGAAATGTCCAGAGATAAAAAAACCTTCACCACTACTGTTTGAAAAATGTAAAAGCAGAAATCGCTCTCGGGTGGTGGCTACCGTAAAAATGCCGAAGGCATTGCCTTCTCGTTCATTCCAAACTTTAATCAACGCGTTACCTCAAGCTAAAGGAGGGCAGCTATATTTTTATGGAATTTCCCACGATAAAAATTAATAACTGACATTTAAAAAGTACCTGCGGAGGGAGTCATTAGAATATAGGGGACGGATGAAGGCGGATGATTGACAGTATATAAAGCGCATATTGGTGATGACTAGGGTTTGGACCGTTAGGACCAGTCATATTTTTTTCGAGTTTTCCTTTTCAGCTTTAATGCTGATTTAAACGCTGATGTGAACGTAGCTGATTGTATTTGAATGTATCTTATATAGCATATAAATGCATATTCAGGCCATTTTCTTAGTTTCGGTCATATTACGATAATTTCTATGGTCATATTTTGAGGGAAAATCTGGTAATTTTTAACAATACCGGGAATTCACTAGAATTTATAGATGGGAAGAAGTTAAGATAATTATTCTCAGATTTGATCTCCTTTTATACAAAACTAATTGTCACTGAATTGGTCAGAATTCATTGGTCAAGAATTAGTTATACATTAGGCCGGTCGTCCACTGCAAGCGTATTTGGGCGACTAACAGGTCTCGCGTAGTCGCGCGTATTGACGCGACTGATCCCAACACACGGAGCGTCACTGAACGGCGTCCACTGCGAGCGATCTTGAGAGACCGATTGTAGCCGACGGCAGGCGACGAGCGACTGATCATACCGGAGTTGGATTAATCGCTTGTAGCAGCCGCTACATATTATACGCTGCACGCTCCTTTTCATGTGTATCGCCGTTTTTGTTCGTTTTACCCGTTAATATGGGTAATGAGAAATTAATCAGTGCCGTAAATGAGAATATACCGATGTGATATATGAGAGACAAGCGGTACTACTCACGTGATATTCAGCGGTAACTGCTGGAAAAAAGTTGCAGTTGAAATGGGTAGTAAAGATGGGAGATAACCTTGACAAGTATACTATCATAGGTACTTTAAAATTCATACCCTGTATACTTGCCCTTTAATAATACTTTTTGAGATAGCAATACTTACGATATATATGTAGCTGCATTATTACATCAAGTACACCCGCTAAAAATATCTATAAAATTTGTATTTCTTGAAAGAATATTTGAATTCTTTAGAAAGTATTTCCGACAGAGTTCACGATTTGATATAATAATTCCGTTCGCATCTATCGCAATCCAATCTGAATCTATTTTAAGAAGTTCAGTCGTATATTTCCTGATGCTGTGCCATTATTTAACTGTACTCGTATATTTGTGGTTTAACTAACTTTTCTTGCGAGCTATCATAAAGTAGAAGACTGAAAACATATTAGGTAAACCGATAAGTAACTAAAGGTTCTTATGATTATAAGATGGGACAAAATTGTTTGTTGAAAGCTTGAAGTGTAAATAACTTGGCCTAACGTTTGATAATAAACTCAACTGGGCAGGTAGTTGGAAAGGGTTACAATATCCTTCATTTACTGAAGAGGGCGATGAGAGACTGTACCAAAGTAGATAGGGAATTGGATTACAAAACATTAGCAGAGCTTTGCTCGAATATGATGGTGTAGTTTGGGGTCCAAATTTTTGGTATCAAATACCAGAGAGAGTGCAAAGCAGAGCAGCTAAATTTGTCGTGTAAATTACCGCAAGACCAGGTCAGTAATTGATATGATAAAGTAGCTGGATTGGAAGTTATTGGAAGACAGGAAGAGGGTGAAGAGAGTAATTTCATTGTACAATTGATAAGTTGGTGATGGGGCTTGGAAGGATATTGGTCGAAGAATTGGGAATAGTGCATGGAGGGGAATATATGACCATGGCACTCGATTTCACGCATAAGAGAATAGGAAACTTTTCTTTTGTGGATACGAGCGTCAGGGGCTGGAATAAATTACCAAGTGAAGTGATGAATAATTTATCAAAAACGCTGAATGAATTTAAAATTCCTATATCACAAAAGTAGATGGGGGAGGAATTTAAACACTCAAAGGATATAAAATGATTAAAAAAATACCAAGAAAATGGTAGTTAGATGTCTAGGGAAATTACCACTGGAGCATACGCTCCATCGCAATTAATCATTAATTCAACACAATATTATTCAATTCATTCAAATACTAGGTATATTAATGATCCGAGTGAACTGAAAGGAAACCTGAAATCTCCAAAGGGACTTCTGGACAAGATAACTGGCAAGATATCGAAAGTAATTTGGGACATGGCGTCAATTCACCTCTTTGGAACTTTGAACACCAGTGCAATAAATCCGCAAAGCTCCAACCCATCCGTTCAACAACCTACAACTGGTTTCTATACTACCCTGACTAGGCGCAAACAAATGGATCATAGCATTTCTGACAAACAGTTTCTTGAAGTCGAGAGACCAAAATTACAATTATTAGCAGTGCCGCATAGGGAGATAGTAATATTCAGTTTTTTCAGTGTACTTCCAGTTCTGAAGAACATTCCTCTTCATAGGGAATAAATTACAGCAAGTTTTCACTGATCAACATCTCCTGTAAACATAATATAGTGACAAAGTGTACGTGTGACTTTCTGTGTTTCGTGTTTTGAAGAAATCTTCACAAAATGAAACACAAAGAAAGTCCTGTTGACATCCAGCAGAAACTTACACGAGCACTCTTCACACGAAGAATATAACAACAAAAACGGCGTTTGAAAATGAGACTAAGATGTTGAAACGCATCACGCCATAAATTAATAAATAAACAATTTATTAAAAGTAACTGTGTTACAGAAAAATGATTTGCAGACCTTATATTTCGAAACAGTTACAGATTTTCCTAAAGTCCATTTATCATGGATAAAATAAAAAAAAGATTGAAGGAGTGTTAAGGATTCTTTTTTCGGTGTCGGTTGGCTTTGCATGCAGGTGAGTGAATTACTAAATGCTTAAAGCTTTTTGTATTGCATGGTGGGCCAGTGACGGAGGGATTACGTAGGGTTAGGAATGAGCGCTATTAATAGAAATTGGCGAAATATTGTATTGTATTTTCAATAACAATGAACACTTTTAATAAATAGAATAGACAGTTTTACTTCCTACCGAAAACATCGATGTTTTTCTATCGATGTTTACCGCACATCGATACTTTTGAATTTTAAGGTAAGATACAATATCCTATCCCACAATCTTTAATAAATCAGTAGTAATATTACCTACACCAGTTACACCAGTTTTAGCTTTCTGAGTTACTTCGCAATTTCCTGAGAATTTATTTCAAATTTTGTAGGTTCGTCATTTATAATCTCCTCTGATTCATTCCCTCCCATCACAGGATGACTGTCCCTAGTTATCTCACCAAACCTGACACTCAGTATCTCTGCAATTTTAAAATTGTAAAGTAGGAAGGGGGCATATGAACAGTAGACTGAACGCGTGGTGGCGAGTCTGGCGGCGCCGCCTGGTGGCCTAGTGTCATAAGCTACGCAAGATACAATGCCCCGCCACGACTCTCGGCCACCAGTGGTTGCCGGCCTGGTCGCCGGGCAGGGCAGCCAGCCGGCCGCCAGTTTATGGCGGCGCCACTGGCTGCCCTAGTGTAATAAGCTCCATAAGACTCAGTGCCCAGCGACGAGCAGAGCCACCAGTGGCCCGTCTGGTTGCGCCGCCAAGTCGCCTAGTGTAATAAGGCCCTTACTGTCTATCTCTAAAGTTCCGCCCGCCTTTCAATCTCAACAATGCAGCCGCGTCAATCAATGTCTCATTGTCACCAATACTTAAATCTGCAGTGTATCGGTGTATACTGCCATGGAGAAATCTTATGGCATTATTACAATGGTCCGTCTGGCGGCGCAGCCAGTCTCGCCACAACTCGTTCAGCAGTGACGAAATAACATGCATCATAGCAAGCTTACACATACGCTCCGTCTTGGACTTTAGAATTTTAAAATTGTAGAGATATTGAGTGCCTGGTTTAGTGAGACAACTAGGGAAAATCATCATGTGACGGGAGGGAATTAATCAGAGGAGAGTCTTCCTAAAAGTATAAATGAGGAAACTGTAAAAATTGAACTAAATTCTCAGGAAATTATGAAGTAACTCAGAAAGCCAAAAAAGCGTAAAGGATCTGGTGCAGATAATATTACTACAAATTTATTAAAGATTGTGGGATACGATATGGTACCCAACCTTGAAATTTTATTTAAAATGTGTTTGAAGTCTTGCTGCTTGCCAGAGGATTGGAAAAGGGAGATAGTAGTACCGTTTCATAAATGAGAGGTTACAAACAGGGATGAAAAATATAGGACAATTAGTTTGACATCAGTGATAGGAAAAATGGTGGAGAGAAATGTCTGTAAAGAAAGAAACTGGTTTTCAGATCTACAACATGGATTTTGGCAAGGATATTCATGTGAATCCCAGAAGGTGGGCTATATGCAAAATATTTCAGATCAATTGGAAAAAGGAGGCAAAGTTGATATTGTGTAACTAGATCATTTTAAGGCAATGCGCAGAGTGACACATAAAATGGTTTTAAATAAACTGAAATCTATAGGACTGGATGAAAAAGTTACTTGCTGGGTACAGGAATTCTTAAAAGCGACAAAGCAAATTGTTAGAGTAGGAAATACATTATCAAAAGAGGTGGAAAAAATATGGGGGTGCCACAGGGTAGTGTATTGGGACCGTTGCTGTTTAGTATTATGTTGAATCACTGTGTTGATGGGTTACGGTCAGAGTCTAGGTATTTTGCAGATGATATAATGGTATACAATAGGATCAAAAGAGGTGAAGACTGTAAACAGCTGGAGGTGACCTGGATAGAATATCTAAATGGGAAGGTCAGCATGGAATGAAGATAAATACCAAGAAAAGTCAGCTCATTACGTACATAGATAAAAAAAACTAAAGGTTAATTATGAATATGGGGTGAAGTCAGAATTGCTTGTTGAAAGCTTGATGTGTAAATATCTTGGTATAACGTTTGATAACAAACTCAATTGGGCAGAGCACATTGGGCAGGTGATAGAAAAAAATTACAAAATCCTTTGTTTGCTCGAGAGGGTGAAGAGAGGATGTACCAGAGATCTTAGGGAGTTGGGTTACAATACATTGGTCAGACAATTGGTTGAATATGGTGGTGTAGATTGGGACCCACATTTAGGCTATCAAATACAGGAGTTGGAAGGTGTGCAAAGAAGAGTAGCTAGATTTGTTTGTGGAAATTATCGCATGACACAGTCAGTAATTGATATGATAAAGGAGCTGGATTGGGACTCATTAGAGGAAAGGAGGAGGGCGAAGAGAGGGCTGGGAATGTACAGGGCTTATGTTGGTGATGGGACTTGGAGGGATATTGGGCGAAGAATTAGGAATAGTGCATGACAAGGTTGTGCTCATGCAAAAGGGTGTCTGCACACATTCACTTCCACTCATGTCCACAGTGACATTCTGTAGTTCACTGGACATATTGAACTACAAAATTTGGACTGTGCCACCAGTTTCCTGCACGCTTCGCTAACAGAATCACCAGTGGCGCGGCTGGTTGCGCCGCCAGGTGGCCTAGTGTAATAAGAGACTTAACTTGAAGGGTTACGGACTTAGCATATTCGGTGAGAAGTATTTCAGTACAGGCTAAAGAGATTTTTTCTGTAAAGTAGGTGAAATTAAAGTGACTTCAACAAAGCGATTTAAAATTTAATTTTCCAACATTGTAGTGAGTGTACGGAAGCAAATTATGCTGCCTATGTGATAGTTATACTACTATATAAAATAAATGATATATAGTTGGGCATGTTCTTATGTATAGTAAATTTAAATGTTTGGTCATATTTTGTCATTTTTAGGTCATAATTACCCCTTTTTAAGGTAATATTTTATTTAATATTTCTCTATTTTTTTGGGTCATAAAGATCCGAACTCTAGTGATGAGGCTTGAATGAATATTGGTAGAAGATTTTTTTTAGCACGTTGTAGCGACTAAAAATGTCTGTTTATTAGATTTGTTTTATAAAGAAATTAAATGGGATGTAAATGCAGAAATGTTTGGCTGTGGTGGACAATCTAATACTTTTTCGGCTCGTCCTTTGATCATTCAAGTGAAGTACCCATACACAATTTGGACAAGGGAAAGTCTACGCGATACACAGGACTTTCCTGTGCTACGAGCAGGCCAACAGTGGAGGGGGGGGTGGGGGGGGGGCTGGCGACTGCAGAGAGTGCTCTGAGCCACTGAGACCTTCTGAGCATTGCTGTGTGCAGGGTCGGCTCTGGGCGTAGTGACACTGCGACATGGCACTACTTGCTAACCGACACTAAATAAATAAAGAGATAAACGTATTGAAAGAGAAACAGGTATTTAAAAATGAGGCAATTACTTGTGACAGGTTGTTAAATATTGAACACCACCTGGTGGCTACATCATTTAACTATCTCGCCTGCCGGCCTCGGTAGCGTAGGGGCTAGAGTGCTAGCTCCGCGTGCCGAAGGCCGCCGGTTCGAATCCGGCCGCGGGCATGGATGTTAAGTGTTGTATGTCTGTGTGAATGTCCTGTCCGTCCTGTGGCGTCTATACACTGAAAGCAATTAAATCACCTTGAGCTGGCTGTATGGCGTCCGTTGCCAAATGCCATTAAAAAAAAAAAAATAAAAAAAAAAAAACTATCTCGCCATCGCGGTGGCAAATATCAGTTGTCTCAAATCGCGCATGAGTTCTGACTGCTTCGAGGATATTCGGAAGGGAGGGGGTTAGCTTGTCACGTGGTAGATTGTGACAAATTTGTTCTGTCATCGGGAGCTCGAAAAAGTTAGTAACATCGTTGGTAGACGGCAGCAGCAGCTGTGATATTTTATATGTCTTAGGTGGAGTGCAGGAAACCGTGGCAAAGCTCATAGTCTATAGTTCGTGGGTTGAAAGCTTGAAATATACTGTAATAATCGAAGAGTGCGTAAGGTTTCGTTGCGAGATGAATTATCAAAGAAGGCATTCATGTTACTATCCTACAACGAAAAAAATAATGTGAAAAATTTGGGAAGGCTTAGCCCACATTTAAACATTCCGTAGCAACAAGAAAGTACTTAGTAATCAAGAATGAAGAAATGTAACCGTGATGTATAGATAGAAAAAATAAGTGGCTATGTGGTTGCAATGTGAAAAATGCGTTTTATTGTTTTCCATGTGTTCTGTTTGGGGGTGAAATAAATTGATCACGCGATGTAGTTTCTGATAGATACATCTCACAGGATTAGAGGAAAAATTAAGACCCACCAAAAATTAGCATATGTTACTAATACTCAGCTTAGTTCAGCAATACTTGGTAAAACAAACATTCAGTATGAACTTAATTCTTATTACCACCTCACTATTGTTAACGTCTATTGGGTAATCCAGCACTGCCTCGTCGGTTTCTAGCTGATCAGTCATAGTTAAAGTATTTATCAGGTATACTTGAATTTCAAAATCATTTCTTTAATCTGGCATCACACGAAGGTAATGAGACATAAAAACGTAACAATTTTTTGAGTTGCGAGATTCTTAGTCAACAATAAGCTCTTCTTCAAGGCAACTTTCACTTCAACAGTGAAGATCAGTAATCCATCGTAAAATTTCAGTGTTCTCACTACCTTAACAAATCACATTGGCCACCAGTAGTTTTCTATAGAGTGTGACAGACAGCAAATTTGGAGCATGAAGAAAAGATTGGTGAAAATGAACCAGGCGGCAATTTGAAAGTGCAAATAGGAACGAGATGTTTCTCGTCCGGCCAATCAGCCCGGAGGAGATGGGTCTCTGTTTTGAACGGCAGGGTGTTTCGCGTGGGGCCACCGATCGCCCTTGCCCAGTGTTTCCGTTGTCAGGGGGATGGCCATCTGGCACGTGACTGCAATGGGCAGCAGCGCTGCGTCAGGTGCGCGGGGAACCACAGGGTAGTAGACTACAGCATCCCACGGGATCGGGTGTCGACCTGCTGCAACTGTAATGGTAGCCACCACGCCTGCTACAGAGGCTTCCCAGCAAGCAGACACCAAGCATCTTCAAGTTGGTGCCCCCACAAGGCAAGCTGCGTCAAAACAGACGACTAGATGCAAGAAACCCCCGTAACCGGGTCTCGAGCACATCGCGGTGGCTAAGAGGCAGTCCACCTACCAGCGCCATAATGAGAGCGCAATGGACTGCAACAAATTCGATGAAATAATGCTGCTCTTGAAGCAGAAAATTCAGTTACTTACTGCAGTCGTAACTACTCATTCCGGGTCTGATACGCCCCGATCTGACACACAGATAATGGACACCATTTTGAAGAACTGAAAGGAGATGCACCATATGCAAGAACTTTCCCTCACTCTAGGGATGACATCACCGTAAAAGGATTAGTGTCATGATATAGCTGCACAGGGCTGCACCACTGACGGCGAACCCAAGAAGGCTGTCTTACACGACACGTACAATGTATCTCTGTTCACGGCGCAAATGTGATAGTTACTAGTAGGTAAGTGTTACAGTGAGCAAGTGGCAGTCTTGAATGATACATACGGAGCAGTGCTGTTTTCAGTCGGCACAAACGGTAATTAATAAAGTATTATTATTCCGATGCATCATTTCGATGCAAATCAAGCGCCTTTAAAGGGAGAGTTTCAATATTCTAAGTGGCTCTACAGTTATTACTGTAATCTTATATATTTAAACGAGAAATTCTTGATAATCATATTGCTTACAACCTAATATTTGCTTCATATATTCTAATCCTTCATACAGTCTAATTCTTCCTCTACAATTCTTACCTTCCACTAACAAATTACCTAATCTAGCATGTCTTAAAATATGATATATCAGCATGTCTCTTCCTTACCCATCATTTCCAAAACTCGTTCATTTCGTAATTTGACTGGCCACTTAATTTTCTGCATTCCTCTGTAGCACCTCATTTCAAATGTTTCAATTTTCTTTCTTTCTGGTTTTCCTAAAGTCCATGTTTCGCTACGATAAAGTGCTGTGCTCCACACAAAGGTCTTCATAAGTTCTAGCTACAATTCATCACTTTTGTCTTGCTTTGATTTATAGTTAGTTCAAAATCTTCCTTTAATATTTTTTTCATACTATTCAGTAACTTCTCAGTATCCTCAGCCTCTTCTGCTAACAAGAATATGTCTTCAGCAAATCGTAGCATACTGACATTTTCTCCCTGAACACTTATGCTACATGAAAATTTTTCTTTTATTTCCTCCATTGCTTCTTCTATATACAAGTTGAATAATAACGGGGATAGACTACAACCTTGTCTCACACCCTTTTTAACAGATGTAGTAGATTGAGGGATTTGAGCTATTGAATATAGTATTTTTCACTCGAAATAATTTTTTCGAAAGCTTACAGCTAAGTAAATTAAATCCGCTAAACGCAGCAGAGCTCAAGGTTAGGAGACGCTCTTCCTGTGGGAGGCGTGATGAAGAACTTATTAGGTAAAGTCTAATGCATTATATACCCTTCTGCTGGCTTAGAAATGATATTCCGAGTGACAAGGTTATATTAGTAAGGATTTCAATTTTATGAGTATTCATGTGTATGTTCATGTACTTATTTTCATTGAATTTATTGAAGTCACTCCATTCTTTCAACTACATTTTTCACTTGTATCATCGATTCCCTACTGATTAGTAGCAATAAGTAGAAGTAGATATATAATATCTATGATCACATGATCACATATCTTCGGTAAAATTAATCGAGGAGTGGTTGATCGGAGACAAACTCGACCTATCTGTTGTGGATAGCCGCTCATTCACTACACTGATGCCTGTCTCCTTTATTCCCTAGTTTTATTATAGCTACCTGATTCCTATATAGATTATAAAGTATTATTCTAACTCGATATTTTAGACCAGACTTCTTTAAAATTTTGAATATCTTGTCCCAACTAACATTATTAAACGCTTTTTCTAAATCAACAAACGCCGAAAAGTCTCTTTGTTTTTTCTTTGATCCACCCTTCCAGTATTCATCTTAAAGAAAGAATTTCTTCCATTGTACCACGATTTTCTAAATACAAACAGATCTTCACCTACTATCTCCACTGCTACCCTTTTCATTCTTCTGAATATTATTCTGATGATAAATTTTGATCCATGTGCATTTACAGTAATAGTGCAGTATTCATACATTTGTCGGTTTGTTCGGAAGTGTGAAGATGATATTTTTTATTAAAATCTGTTGTAATTTCTCCTGTTTCATAACTTTTTGATATCAGCTTGAATAATTTTTTGATTCCTACCTCACCTAGGGAGTTGAGAAGTTCTGTAGGGATCTCATCAATACGAACTGTCTTATTTGCTTGAAATCATTCCGAGCTCTATTAAATTTTGTCCTCAAAACAGCATCACCGAAATCATCAATGTTGACATTCCGACCTGGCCATTCAACTAAGCACCAACTGGTGAGGGTCGTCGAGGAAGCGGCGTTGTCCTTCTCGACGTGGCGATGGCCTTTGACTCCATATGGCACCGAGGACTGCTCTATAAAATGGCCACACCACGCCGGGGTACTTCAAGGTAGTGTGACGACCCAGTGCTCTAAACACTGTACACAGCAGATATTCCGATGGGGCAACAAGCCAAGCTGGCATTATACGCCGACGACACGGCGATCTTCACTACTTACCGGTGGGCCACCAAGTGGAGAATAAAGATCGACGTCATCATGTTGACGCGGAGGAGTAAGCCATCACGACCGTTGTTGAGGCTCTTTGGGGAGGGAATTCCCTTGGTGACCACGGCAATGTATCTTGGGGTGATCCTAGATACGAAACTGACATGGATTTCGAAGATGTCAGACGCAGAATTCATCAACGACTGGGGCAACTGTATCCACTGTTGAATTACAATAGCACACTACCACCCAGATGCGGCCTCCAATTATATCAAGCACTGGTGCCCCCAATCATGGAATACGTATCCCCTGTATGGGGATATACCGCAAAAACACATATTGAGAAGCTGCAGAAAATGGAAAACAAGGCGCTGAAGAGAGCACTCCACCTGCCAATGAGATTCCCGAGGGACATCCTCCACGAGACAGCGGGGATCCCGAGACTCCGGGATAGATGTAAACAGATAGCAAGAAAATTCTACCACAAAACAGAGAGCGACAACCACCTTATTGGCTCTCTAACACAGTACAGCATAAACGAGGGTCCACATAGAACAGCACACCAACTGCAGACAGAAAAAAACGAGTGAGAAAACCACAAATATCCACAGTGTGAGGGGAAAGCACTTACACTGTTAAATTAGACCAAAAAAATAATTAAAAAAAAATAAATGAAACAAGGGCTCATCAGAAATGAAAAATATAAAAGTAAAACAAACACTTATACGGAACCGAAAATATAAGAAGGCAATACCAAGATGGCAAGTACTTCTGACAAGAATCTCTTAACCTAAAGGCTAAGGGAGTTCGATTGAGCCTCTAAGCCAGGGGCGGCCAACCTGCTGCCCGCCTTGAATATTTTTCCGGCCCGCGAAAATCATATTATAATGGCTAAAGTAGTAAAAAAAAATGTATTAAAAATAAATCATTTGTGCATCCATTTTTCAAAATTTATTTCATTTATATCTCAGCAGACCTGGCCAGTGGCTGGAAGCTGTCCTAGATGATGATGATGATTTCATTTACATCTATTTATCTTTTATGTAACACATTTAGTGTTATGTATTTCTTTAAAATGAGCGTTTAGTATAATTATTATTATGTTATCTATGTTTACATGTAATAATAATAGTGAAGACAATAATAATAACTCATTATGTTTAAATTTTTCACTCCAAACAAATGTTTGTAGTGGGGCTAAATCTGATATGGGGATATGTAATCTTATATGCGGCCCGCGGACATATGACGCATTTCCAAAGTGGCCCGCAAGGTCGTTTGGGTTGGCCACCTCTGTTCTACGCTATTGTTCAAGTCGCCCCAATCATAAAGTTTCTCAGTGTTTTCCTTCCATCGGTTAGCTCTATCGCCTGAGCTTAAAAGAGGTTTCCTATCGGCAGCAGTTAATGTTTGGACTCCTTTTCTTTATTTATCCAAAATTCTATTTGATCTTCCTGTTGGTAACAACTACTTTACCTATGACCATTTCCTTTTCTACTTCTTCACTCTTTTCATACAGCCAAAATTCGTTTGCTTTTTTACATTTTCTATTTATTTGATTTCTGAATTGCCTGCATTACTCTCTTCCTCCTTCATCCTGAGCATTTTTTTTTTCTTATCCTCTGATCCATTAGTGGCGGCTTGTTCCCTAAAGCCTAATTTGCTTCGGTCTTTAATGCACTCCATTTGTCGTCAGTTGAGCTCCTTTCAGAGTTACTTCTTAGACCTAAGTCTACCATTTCTGCAAATTTTTTTCTTCTGCTAGATTGTTTTAGTTTATTCACTTCCACTCTGTTCTGCTAACAATTCTTCCTTATACTCTTGAATTTTAGCCTGCACTTCATTATTATCAAATTATGGTCAGAGTCTATGTCTGCTCCTGGGTACGCTTTACAGTCTAGAACTTGATTCCTGAATCTCTGTTTGACCATGATATAATCTAGCTGATATCTGCCTGTATCCTCAGGACGTTTCCAGGTGTATATTCTTCTTACATGGTTCTTAAACAGTGTGTTCGCCACTACTAGCTTATATCTTTCACAAAATTCTAGCTACCTGCTTCCTCGCTCATTTCTTTCTCCTAGACCAAAACTTCCTACAGTATTCCCCTGTTTTCCTTCTCCCACTATTGCATTCCAATCACCCATGATTATTAGATTTTCCTTCCCCTTCACATACTGGATTAGTTCTTCAATTTCGGCGTATATTTTCTCTATTTCTTCATCATCCTCCTGTGACGTTGACATATATACTTGTACTAATGTGGTTGTGGCGGGCTTAGTTTCTAACCTCATCAAAATAATGCTGTCACTAAACTGTTCATAATAACTCACTCGTTTTTCTACTGTCTTATACATTACCAATCCTACACCAGTGATTCCATTGACAGCTTGTGTGCTAATTATCCTGTGTTCCCCAAACCAGAAATCGTGTGAATCCTTCTATTTAATCTCACTAATGCCAACAACATCTAACCTAAGTTGTTCCATCTCCCTTTTTAAGTTTTCTAATCTACCTGCCCTATTCAGACTTCTAACATTCCACGCTCCGACTCGTAGAATGTTTCTATCCATTCTGATGACTCCTCCCTGAGCAGTCCCCACCCGGAGATCCGATTGGGGGACTATTTTACCTCCGGAATATTTTATCCAGGAAGAAGCCATCATGATATATGTAATTTGATAGGATTACATGTCCTTGGGATACCCTTTGGGTCTTTAATGCAGTGGTTACCAGTTGCCTTCAGCATCCCCATGTCTTTGATCATTCCTGATTCATCCGCCTTTTGGGGCAGTTTCAAACCCCAAGGGCTATAGGGTGCCATGAACCACTCCCCGCTCTTCCGTCCTTGTTTCTGAGGCCGTTGGGAAGGAGTGGGCGACTTCTTATACCGGGAATCTTTCAGTCGCCAGAGCCTCGTTCGTGCAAACAGCGTGTAACACGTGAAGTAGAAGTCGACATTTGGTTGTAAAAGGCTAATATAGTCTCTCCCAAACCCTTACACCCCGCAGATTGCTATTTGAAAACATTAACAGAAGCAAAGCAATCAGGCTATCCCTGGGCAACGGTATAATGCCGGTCAACCTTTCACACCAGAAACATCAATGTGCGAGCCCTTATCAGGGCCACAGATAAAGATTGTATCTATTTACATCGAAGGCATGTCAACAGCCAAAGAAGAATTGTTACAAGATCTATGCAGTCAACACAAACGCCACATTTTATGTGTACAGGAGATACACAGAAGTAGTGAAATGCGGCAGCCCAAAATAAATGGAATGATTCGGGCGGTTGAGAGACCTCACCATAAATACGGAAGGGCCATCTTCGTCCGACCTGATGTTCATGTTCTGTCCACGGCCTTCACAGAAGAGAACGACTTTGAAGTCCTCACCATTGAGCTTAAATACTGCACAATCTCATCCTTATATAAACCACCCAGTAGTAAATTCGTTATCAAACCACCTTTTAATTTCCAAAACGAACACCTACAAATTATTATTGGAGATTTCAGCTCCCATTGAACTTCAAGCGGTTACGACTTTGATGACGACAGTGGCATTGCAGTAGAAAAATGGGCAGATGTAGATCAACTTAGTATTGTACATGATCTGAAACTTCCAGCATCTTTCAACAGTGGGAGATGGAGACGGGGCTACAATCATGACCTAATATTCATCAGTAATCACATGAGCCAGCAATGTGTGAAGTCCGTCTGTAGCCCAATACCAAACACGCAGCACAGACCAATAATGTGCGAAGTTTTTGCGGCAGTGAGAACTCAGAGAGTTCCTTTCCGCTGGAGGTATAACTTCAAGAGAGTTGACTGGTCCATGTTCACAGAAATATTGGATGCTGCTGTGTCTACTATTGAACCAACACCAGAATCATATGACATATTCACGACAACTGTGAAAAAGTGCTCCAAAAGATGCATCCCCCGTGGCTGGCGATCATCATATATTCCGGGTCTCACCTCAGATCTAGCTGCCCAATTCATGAATTATAAATCATTGTTCCAAGATGATCCCTTCGGCGAAAAGACAGTGGAAGCTGGCAATCAACTTATGTCATCTTTAAGTGCAGAAAAAAGAGACCGCTGGATCAAGACATTAGAAGAGCTGGACCTGGCAAGAGATAGCCACAAGGCATGGAGAATTATAAAACGCCTCAACAACGATCCATCGATGGTCACCGGACATTCCAGTATCAATGCAAACCAAATTGCACGTCAGCTACTCATGAATGGGAAGGAAATTCATAAAAGTAGATCACTTAAAAAAAAACAAAGAAAACCACACAGAAACAGGCAGGAAGAGATGAACAACTTCACCGAGCCTTTCAGTATGTCGCATCTGGAAAATGTTATTAACAAGTGCAAAACAGGGAAGTCGACAGGCGTTGATCACATACGGTCAGAACAAATTAAGAACTTCGGATAAAAAACCAAAGAATGGGTTTTACAGCTATTTAACTAATATCTGAGCTCATATCAAATTCCAAAGGTGTAGCGGAGGACGAGAGTGATTGTCCTGCTGAAAGCTGGAAAAGAAGGGAACAATCCCAAAGATTTTAGACCTATAGCAGTCTTGTGTCACCTTTACAAAATATTTGAACGATTAATTCTAAGTCGTATCCAGATTGATTCAAAACTTATACCACAGAAAGCTGGCTTTCACCCTGGTAAAAGTTGTACTGGACAACAATCTGACAAAGGCCACCATATTACCAAAGCTCATCGCCACTCTTCTCCAGAACCGTAGTTTTTTTCGTTGACTTTCAAGGTCAGCGCAGCCGATGGAGGGTACAAAAAAAGTGGCCTACCTCAAGGTAATATACTGGCCTCAATTCTTTTCAAGATTTATACAAACGATCAGCCATTACATCCAGCTACCAGGAGCTTCGTGTACCTAACAAGGTACTGAGCATGAAGTTGTAGAAAGAAATTTCTGTGGTGCCCTTGAAGGCCTATCAAGCTATTATAGAGAAAATCACTTAAGACTAACCCTTCAAAAACTGAAGTGTGTGCCTTTCACCTAAAAAACTAGAAAGCTCAGCGTAAGTTAAAAGTAATGTGGTCAGGTATCGAACTGCAGACATGTAACACCCCAAAATATCTGGGAGTGACACTCGACAGAACCCTCACATATAAGAAGCACTGCATGAATTGCAAAAAGGGAGATCTCTACAAGAAACAACTTATTGCGCAAACTGGTTGGATCGCAGTGGGGCAGTCAACCACAAACAATACTTACATCAGCAATGGCCCTTTGTTACTCTGTTGCAGAATATGCATGCCCAGTTTGGTACTCATCATCTTACACCAAACAGGTGGATGTAGCCCTCAATAACGCCTGAAGACTATTAGCAGGTTGCCTAAAGCCTACCCCTGTCGACAGGCTTTACCAGCTCTCGGGCATTGCACCACCCAGTATCCGGAGAGAAGTGGCTGCGAACAAGGAGAGGACCAAAGTAGAACGGGAAAGCGCTCATCCACTGCACGGCCATACACCACCAGCCCAGAGACTCAAATCCAGGAAAAGCTTCATGAGAACATCACGGAAATTAATTGGATCACCTGAAAAGGTAATGGTACAGTTGTGGAAAACGACGGTCCCTAACATCTCTGGACCACTAACAGTTGCAGAGCGCTTGCCACCTGGACATGCAGATGACTGAAACGTCTGGCGGTCCTCAAATCGATTGCGAACAGGAGTGGGCAGATCCAAGGAAAAACTAGTGAAATGGGGTTATACTGATGCCACCAGTAACAAGTGCGAGTGTGGTGAGGAACAAACGATGAGTGCCCTATGTGCCCATCATCCTACAACAAAGACAATTTGTTTCAAGCAACATCGAATGCGCTTGAGGTTGCGAAGTACTGAGCGAAATGTGTTTAAAGATGTTAATTTGTACAATGTTTTAACTGCGTATTTTGATGTTTATGATTCGAGAGTAATAATTTCCCACTACATGATAAAATTTTATTTTAGTATTTTAGAGATACTGATTTTTTTTTAAATATTTTTTCGAAACATGTGACTTTGTTAAGTTTATTCATTGCCAGATATCGAATGTACAAACAGCTCCCCGTCTCTTTCACTACCATTGTACTATTGTATCTTAACTATCTAACACCCCCCTTTTTTTAGGATAACGCGCTGGCACTGTGGTAGCCAATTTCAACAAAAAAAATACATTTCTACGAATTCATTGTCCAAATGTCCCAAACAACGAAAAAATACTTGAACGGTAACTTCAATTCGATAGAGTTTTATTTTATTAAGGTCCAAAATACCAACCTTCGTGGTTCAGAACTGCTATAAGAACATAATTTTAAAAGGGGTTTTAAACAATTATACCATTTTGAAATTGGCGATAACGAAGCAATTTTTGATGTAATTGGAACGATCCGCTTAGTAATTTTTGTTTGTTTGTTTGGTTTTTTTTGTTTTTTTTTTTTGTTTTTGTTTTGTTTACGATAACAGGCTGTTAAATTAAGCCGTTTGAATAAATTTGTATACAATTTTACATAAGATTTTTTAAAGGTTTTATTTAACGATAAAAAAAACCTTTTGGATGATTGCTGCAATCTTGAATAAAATTAAACAGGATGCAAAAAACCTTAATTTGTAGAAAAGGCATCAAATAAATTGAAAATTACACATGCTTCAAAAAAAAAAAAAAAAAAAAAAAAAAAAAAAAAAAAAACTCGAAAATGGTGAGACTTATCCTAAAATTACATTTTGTCATGTAGTCATTTTGTCGTATTTAGATAACGTTCTCATTTTCAAGTTTATCTGAATAGGTGTCTTATCTGCAAAAATTTGATTTAGAAAAGAAAAAGAAAAAAATATGACTAATTCTTGCATTTGCTATCTCGGAAACGGCTGTAAAGCTATCTCTTACAAGTTTCCGGTACCAGTAAGCCTACTCATGTTAGTTAAGTTTCTCTTTAGTTACAGAAACGGAAAGAGAACAATTCTTCCATACTAGCTGACCCGTGCGTTTGCTTTTTGACAGAATGTCAAAGAGAAAATCATAAATATTACTCAATGTAATAACTCCCGAAAATACCGGGCTCAGGTGTCCATACGAGAAAACAGCTTCTGGCAGAAACAATCCTGCGCTCTGCAGCGTTTGACCTTGAGTTTTTTTAATGGTGATAGTGAAGGTTATTTTTATTGGGAATTGTTTTCTTATAATTTCTAAGGCACGGTTGGATCAGAATGTGTGGAGGTATTGCGGGGTATGAGCATTAAAATTTCAGAGTAAATATTTTAGCAATGATGATGTACTTGTCTAAATGAATTACTACTAATCTTACACCATTAATTAATCTCTGATTAGCATTTAGATTTGTATTTAACATAATAATAGCATTTTTCTTTAATAGCAATTTGGTATACTAGATGATATCTGAAATGGCTCTAGCGAATTTGATGAAATTATATGTATAGATAACGTATTACTTTTTAAGTATGTTATACGATTTTATTTAAAAAATAAAAAAAAATATATACTTGTTACCTCGGAAATGGCACGAGCCTACTAAATGATGTAAACTAAGATTCTCTTTGGTTACAGCAACGAATTGTGTACTTCAATATACTTAAGAAGCCTTCAACAAAAAACGTTTAATTTTATTATTGTTATTAATAACTTTAATTGCGATGGAGCTAACGCTCTGGTGGCGATTCCCCTAGTCATCTAATTACCCCTATATATTTAAAATTTTCGTTTATAATTGAAATGTTAAATTCCTCCCCAATCATTTAATTTTCCGATTTACAAATTTTAATTTTAAATTCCTTAAGCATTTTGGTAAATTATTCATGACTTCACTTGGCAATTTGTACCAATCCCTGACACCCTTACCAAGAAAATAATATTTTCTCACTCCCTTACGAACTACACTATCCCCTATTATTTGACCAATATCCCTCCAAGCCCCATCACCAACATATGCCCTGTACATTCCCAGCACTCTCTTCACCCTCCTCCTTTCCTCCAATGAGTCCCAATCCAGCTTCATCATCCTATCAGATACTGATTGGGTCCTCAGGTAATTTCCACAAACAAATCTAGTTGCTCTTCTTCGCACACCTTCCAACTCTTGCATTTGATAAACAAAATGTCGGTCCCAAACTACACCACCATATTCAACCTATGTTCTGACCAAAGTATTGTAACCGAACTCCCTAACTTCTCTGGTACATCCTCTCATCACCCTCTCCAGTAAATGAAGGATTTTGTAACCTTTTCCTACCACCTGCCCAATGTACTCTGTCCAATTAAGTTTATTATCAAGTGTTATGCTTTCAACAAGCAATTCTGACCCCACCCTATGGTCATAATTAATTTTTAGTTTTTTTTATCTGTGTACCTAATAAGCTGACTTTTCTTGGCATTTATCTTCGTTCCATGCTGACCTACCCATTTAGATATTCTATCCAGGTCACCCTGCAGCTGTTCACAGTCTTCACCTGTTTTGATCCTATTGTATACCATTATATCATCTGCAAAATAGCTACATTCTGACCATAACCGATCAACACAGTCATTCATTAGAATAATGAACAGTAACGGTCCTAATACACGTCCAGTGGCACTCCCATATTTACTTCCACCTCTTTTGATAATACATTTTATAGTACATTTCGTAACCTAAATCAAACTTCACGTAAAGTCTTGCATATTAAACATAAAACGAAGGGAGTGGAGCAAAGAAGGTCACCCCGGCAGTAACAGTTAATCTGAGCTTTGCTGATTTGCGCCTTAGTATTTCTCATTTGTTGTTTTATTTGCTAATGATTTGACATTTCTCGATATACCTGGGACTATCATATACCTCCTCTTAGGTACAGGGAGCTAATTTGTTCATGAATTTCCGTAGCTAAACAATATGTGTGTTTTGTCAGTTGTTTTGATGCCTGTTTTACATTTGATAATGATCAGTAACTGTTAATTTATGAAACCTTAAGGATCATATCCTTCAATGAGAATATACGAAGGCATCACATCATAAAAGATAAATGCTAACTCCAGTAATTAACTGAAGGAATCAGTGATAACGAAGCAGTTCTGATGGATATTAGAGGATTCAGTAAACCAACAGTCAAGAAAGGCACAAATTTCGAACTTGAAGAGATATTTCAGGGAAAGTTTCTGCAAGGAAGGAGCAAATACAATAAAGGTGGGAAGACTTCAAGGAGATACCAAGAAAGGAGGAAGAAATATTTATTCCAAAACAGAAAATAAGAAGTTGTGTATAACCTAAGTACTAGAATTGGGAAGTGAGGAGGTTAAAGAGGTTGATAAGAAGAGAACATAAAATAGTTAAGAGACAGCATGGTAGTAGGAAATATTTGAAACAAACAAGGAATTAATAACTGCGAACAAGGTGGCTAAAGGTGAGTTTATAGAGAGTATTGTCGAGCAATTTATATGTCTAACACTGAGGGTATCGGAGGGTGTTGAAAAAATTATAGATAAGGACGGAGAAGAAGCTACTGAGGATTTGAAACTGGCAGAGATTTTAAGCAACTGCTTTAGTGAGGCCAATGGACCAGAAACGGGAAGGTTTAAATCAGAGATCGAGCCTAACAACATCATTATAAATGAGCAAACCAAAAAAATTGAAATTCATCCTGAAGATATGTGGCTACTAATAAAACTGAATAAACATAATGGGGTTAGTTTAGATAACATTACTACAGATGGCAGTATGTGACATTGTTCCTTATTATTTAAATTGAGTCTAGATACTTTCTATATACCAGAAGATTGGAAATGTATTATTGTAGTAGCGGTACATAAAGGAGAGATGAGAAATAGAGTCGAAAATTATAGGTCAATCAATTTGACGTCAGAGTTAGGTAAATTAATATAGAAATTGACATGCAACCACATCAAAAATATATGTGAGGAGCTTAAGTGGTTTTAAAGTCGGCAACATGGGCTTTAGGCAAGGATATTCATGCAAATCTCAATTAGTAGGAAATATGCAAGATATTTCGGATAAAATGGACAAGGGAGGTCAAATTAATAGTGTTGCACTAGACCTTTCAAAGGCAATTAACATAGTGAGCCATACTATTATGGGAAAGAAGGTAAAAACTGTTGTAGTGAATGAGAAAGCTGGTAGAACAATTTTTAAAATGTAGAAAGTAAAAATTAGGATAGGAAACGCTGTATCAAATCAGACTGGAAGTGCCACGGGGTAGCGTATTGGGACCATTGCTGTTCATTGATCTAATGAATAATTGCGTTGATTGTTTTCTATCTGAAATTAGATTGTTTGCAGATGACATAATCCTATATAAAAGAATCAAAACGGTTGAGGACTGTGAATGGCTGCAGGGTGATCTGGACAGGAAATCTAGTTGGTAAGTAAACATGGGATAAAGATAAATACATAGAAGAGTCATCTTATTAGATACACAAATAATAAACTGAGGGTTGACTATGAATATAAGGTGTAGAAAGAATTACTTGTTGAAATATAAATATCATGGCATAATTTTAGATAACAAGCTCGACTGGGCAGGAGACATTGGACAGGTATTACGGAAAGGTTTCAAAATCCTTCGCCTGTTGGAGAATGTGATGAGAGGAAGTACGAGAGAAGTAAAGGAATTGGGTTTTCAAAATTTTTGTCAGACCATTGCTTGAATATGGTAGTGTAGTACGGAACCGACATTTTGCGTATCAAATACAGGAGATGGAGAAGGTGCAAATAA
Source organism: Vandiemenella viatica (assembly GCA_031002005.1). Taxonomy (NCBI): domain Eukaryota; kingdom Metazoa; phylum Arthropoda; class Insecta; order Orthoptera; family Morabidae; genus Vandiemenella; species Vandiemenella viatica. Next base: position 7,354,652 of record JARYHS010009186.1, on the reverse strand, counting down.
AGCCTGCTAGATTTGTCTCTGGAAAGTACCGTAGGACACAATCAGTATTAACCGATACGACAAAAGAGCTGGAATGGGACTAATTGGAAGACAGGAGGAGGGTGAAAAGAATTATGGAAGTGTACAAGGCGTATATTGGTTATGAGGCGTGAAAAGATATTGTGTACCGAGTAGGTGGTGTAACGGTTAGCATTCTGGGCTTGCATTCGGTGGACGCCGGTTCGCATCCCCGTCCGGGCATACAAATTTGGGTTTTCCATGGTATCCCAAATCACTCCAGTCAAATGCCGGGATGCTTCCTTCAAAAGGCCATGGCCGAATTACTTCTCATTCCATGCCCCCCATCCTTCACCGTCTCTATAGACCTCACTGTTAAGAGACATTAAGCAGATAAATAAAAATAAAATATTGTGTAATAATGAAAAGTGATGCATAGAAGGGAAGAGATTACCATTACCACAAGCTGGCACTCGAATTCATGCACTAGGGTGAGAGAAGTTTTTCTTTCGTAGGTACGTGGGTAAGGGATTGGAATAAGTTACCATGAGAATTAATGAATAATTTACCGAAAACGGTGAAACAATTTAAAGTTGAAATTGGTAGAGGGAAAAAGTAGGTGGCTACAGGAAAGGGAGAAAATTGGTGTGAAGGGAAATTGACACCGGAACATGTGCTACATCGTAAATAATCTAAAGTAAGTTGAATTTTAACAAATAATAATTAATTTTATCCGGATTAAAAAAAATATATTGGTTACTTGAACGTGGAATGAGGGATGAACATGCCACTAGCTGGTACTTGATTTCAGAGGTGAGGGAGGCAGCGAGCAGAACAAACTACGATTGGACGTGTTTTCAATTTAACAGAATCAGTGAAAGAATTTAAAACTAAAATTCCTAAAGGGTAATGGTAGTAGGCAAAAGAATTTAATAAAAACAATGTCAAATTGGGAAATAGGTGTGTAATGAAATTGCCACCTGCACATGTGCTTCATTTCAATTAAATTCGATTAATTTAAATGCATGAACCGAGCGCTTAATAAATCCGTTTAAATTACCTGCAGCTTTAGAGACCCCTTCTCGACGAGCTAACGGATAGTTTTAGCATTAGTCAGGCGTCTATAGCTATGGTTTCGTCACACACTCTTAACCAAACCACATATCTAACAGATGAGATGGTTTATGACTTCAGTATGATCAACGAAGACGAAGAGACAAATTTAACCATCCAATTTTGCCACAAAACCATACTCACTCGCATAACGTTCACTATGAAGTCTCGTACATTGACTATGAGGCCGATCGATGTTGGTACAAATAACAATGGCGCCGTTTTAACACGTACAAATATGAAATTAAATAAAAATAAAGGTTTTTTTTTTTTGTATGCTATTTGCAAGCATTGGCTGGGCTGGAAACTCATGCTTTTGAAATTTGGATTAACTGCTTCCTCACGATGTCCTCTTCACGTTTTTGCGCTCTCCTTTTTCGGAAAAGTTAAATTAAATTAAAAATGCCGAAATAAGAGACGCTGCGCAAAAGAGCTATAGTAGTGCCGGTTCATAAAGGAGGGGTTACACATAGGGTTAAAAATTACAGATCAATTAGATTGACATCAGTGATAGGCTAAATGATGGAGAAATTGATATGCAACTATATCAGAAATGTCTGCGGGGAAAGAAATTGTTTGCAGATGGACAATATGGCTTAGACAAGGATATTCATGTTAATCTGAGATAGTGGGTTATATGCAAGATATTTCAAATTAATAGGAAAAGGGGAGCCAAGGCATTTGACAGAGTGAGCAATGAAATAGTTTTAAGTAAATTGAAATCTATTGGATTGGATGAAAGGATTACTTGCTAGGCAGAGGAATTATTAAAAACCAGAAAGCAAAGTGTTAGAGTAGGAAAAACATTATCAAAACAGGTTGAAGTAAATATGGGAGTGCAACAGGGTAGTGTATTGGGACCGTCGATGTTAATTATTCTAATGAATGATTGTGTTGATATACAATGGTATCAAAAGAGGTGAAGACTGTGAAAAGCTACAGTGTAACCTGGATATAATATCTAAATGGGTTGGTCAGCATGGAATGCCAAGCAGAGTCAGCTTATTAAGTACACAGATAAAAAAACTAAAGGTTTAATTATTGTTGTAGGTATAAAGTTTCATAAAAAAAAAACTCAACTGAGCCGAGAACAGGTGATAGGAAAAGGTTACAAAATCTTTCATTTACCGGAGAGGGTGATGGGAGGATGTACCCGAGAAATTAGGGAATTGGGTTAGAAAACTTTGGTCACACCATTGGTTGAATATGGTGGTGTTGTTTGGGATCCACGTTTTGGTAGTCAAATACAGGAGTTGGAGGATATGCAAAGAAGAGCAGTTAGATTTGTTTTTGAATATTATCATTACAGTGCTGTTGACTCTTTCTCACATCTCGTTTTCCAGGTTTCTCTTTTCTCCGTTTTGCGTCAACTGTCTGGCACACACCTTTTAGGTAATTAACAACGGAATGCCGAAACAACAAGACTGGCTGTACTGTAAATTGTTGTGAAAACAACTAATTTTCAGAAACACTTTCCACGTTACACATAGAAGTAAACGCTTCTTTGATAATTAATGTATTTAGTGTTAACTAGTGTTTACAGTACTAATATTAGCTAAGTACTGCCACAGAAGTGAAAGGAACCATGTATGTACAGAGTGTACAGGAATGAAAGAATATTCCTGCAACCGTAGCACATACTTCACATCATTTCCTGACAAAAATTTATTTTAGTAAAGGTCTCATCATTTTGAAGACATTGATTTTTTTATATATATATTTTTTCGAAACAGTTTATTCCATGCTATTTCTAGAAAATAACATTTTTTGAACCCTGATTTCTACCAACTTGCTCAACATCTAAAAGAAAAGTAGAAAATCACGAGAGACATGCATCAGTTAAAAAGAGTGTGAGACAAGGTTGTAGTCCATCCCCGTTAATATTCAAATGTACATAGAAAAAGCTATTAAGGAAAAGAAAGACAAATTTGAATGTGGCATAAGTTTTCAAAGAGAAAAAAACAGTATGCTACTATTTGCTGATGACAATGTCTTGTTAGCAGAACAGCCTGAGGATATTGAGAAGTTACTGAATGACACGAACAAAATACTGAAGGAAGATTTTGGACTGAAAATAAATCAAAGCAAAACAAAAGTAATGAAATGTAGCAGAAATGATACCAATCACAGTAGATTAAATATAAAAATAGGATCGGATGCAATAAGAGAAATAAGTTAATTCTGCTATTTGGGAAGCAAAATTACAATCGATGGACGAAGCAGTAATGATGTTAAAAGCGGAATAGCACTAGCAAAAAGAACCTTCATGAAAAACAGAAATCTTTTAGTTTCAAATATTGATCTAGGCCTTAGAAAAACCTTTTTAAACTTTATGTGTGGAGCACAGCACTTTACGGTAGCGAAACATAGACCTCAGGGATACCAGAAAGATAGGAAATGTGGTGCTGAATATTAGGTGGAGAGACAAAGCACGAAATAAACGAGTTTTACAAATAATTGGTGAGGAAATAAATTTGTGTGAGAAACTTTCAGAAAGAAGAGACAGGCTGGTAGGTCATATTTTGAGATATGATGGATTGGTTGGTTTGTTTGTGGAGGGAACAGTCGACTGTAAGAACTGTAGAGGAAGGCAGAGATTAGAAAATATGAAGCATATAATTGAGGAGGTGGGTTGCAAAGGGTATTTATAGATGAAGAATTTAGCACAATAGGAAGGGATGGAGGATTGCATCAAACCAGTCGAAAGAGTCTTCTTCTTAAGTCACCTTCTCCCATTGGAGTCGAGAGATTAATGACAGCAAAAAAAAAAAAAAAAAGTTTTAAAACAATTTTGAATAAATTTTGCCAGTGATAACATCTAATCCGAATTGCCCGTGCAACAAGGGAGGTTTTTTTTTTTAATTATTTTTATTTGATTTCGAGAAGTACATTTTTACAATTTACTAAAAAAACTTACCGAACTGTCGTTTCACATTCTCAAAATAAAATTGGGGTAACTTTATCATTCCTTAATGAGATTTTGGTAGACGTTACTTTCAAAGCCGTTATATCCCAGGCAATGCTGCGTTTTATGGTACCAGGTCTCCGTCATATTTCATCCGACAGTGTATTGTTCTCTGTTTCTGTAGTGCTGTATTGTTATACGGGAGCACACAAATATGGACCATAATTTTTATATAATGCTTTTTATTTCAGTTTTTAACCTCCATCTATCAGTCCTGAGGACGTTTTTAAATTTTTCGAGAGTGGGATTCTGCGTAACTGTTATGTTTGCCACAAAATGTGCAATCATCCTGAAAACAGCTTGTGTTTTGACTGCCGGGAACTGTTTGAAATCGTACCTGAGAAGTCGTGTGTCCGTTAAAGGACGTAAATCTCCACTGGATATCTTGTTTAATCTCCATATGAGCATTGAAACAGTGCAGGAGGTGAAGAGTTGGTCTGATTACAAATACAACACCGCTCATTATTTGTGATACGTAGTTCAGAGAGTTTTATTTTATGCTGGTAAAAATCATGGACCAGTTTGTATATGGCTGTTTGTTGATCAGTATATACAGCGGGGAGACAATATTTTTCCAAATGGTTTTCCAATTTAGGTTAATTTTTTATTCAATTGCCGGTTTCTTTTGAACCTTATGTGAAAGCGCTTGATATATTATTTTCGTGGTTATTTTAACGTTTATGTTTTTTTTTCTTCTTATTATTTTCGTTTTATCTTTCCACGAATCTTTGAGGGTATTATGGCTTTCCCTAAATACCGGCGACTGACTAAATATACTGTTGTTGGTGTTCCATGGAGTTGTAAATGCATATTTTAGACTCTGGTATTTGCTACATAAAGTTTTTATTGTTTTGCTAATAAAAAGTGCATTTGACCTTAAAAGGATTGATCGCAGCCCGAGCCCACATTCTGCCCTTGACAAGTACCCCCCACCGAGATCTGTTCCTAATGAACTCTCCAACATACATTCTTATCATAGCCACATACCAAATCCGTGCCAAAACGAATGTACTAGCGATTTGAATGTTTTGTACCAAATTTAGTTTTCGTCCTCTAAAGGCTCCAATTACTTTATGTACAATTTGACCCCACTTTTTCTGTACCATTTCCTGAATATTTGCTTTAAAACGGATACCTACTATTTTTATTTCATTGCAAGTGCTAAACAATGAATTCGTGACAGAGGCAGCTGAGCTTAAAATTGGCAGAAGTTGCTATTTCGTTTTGTTTATTTTCACTCCGGAGGCTTTCTCATAACAATTTAATATTTTAATTTGTTTTTTTCAATATTATGTTTATTGTTGGCAATAACAGTTACATTGTAATACTGGCAATCTGTGTGCACCTATGTTACTCCCATCACATTCCGTTCCACATATCTTATTAGCAGCTCTATTGCTACGCTGAACAGCATCATCGCCAGAGAACTCCCTTCCTTCACAGATCTTCCTATGTTGATGGAATTTTCCAAAAAGCGGTTTACCATTACATTAGACTTCATATTGGCTTCAAATAGCTAGATGACTAGATAACTAGATGAATCTGGTTGGAAAACCAAAATGGAACATTGTGTTTGACAATAAATCATGGTTTATTCGATCAAAGGCTTTATCGAAATAAAGATTTAACAGCGCTCTGTTGGTATCGGATATTTGATCCGACAACATGACAATATTCCTTAAACGCCCTATTACATCTGTGATGTTTAAATCTCGATTGGCACAAGTTTGTCCGAAGCCAATTACCGCCAGGATTCCTGTCATGAGTCTATTTGCTATGACCTTTTCACTTATTTTTTGGTATGGTGGCAGAAATGTGATAGGTCTGTAGTTGTTTACAGTTCCCGCTTGCTCTCTTTTGGGAATCAGAACTACAAACCCTCTGACCTTGCGTTGAGAATTCGCTGTACTGGCATGGAGAGAAATCGACCAGTGTATGAACTACCTCACCGGGTGGGTACCCTCAGAGTATACAACTAACCTGCGAAGTCTTATTCGAAACTGTTAGACTAAACAATACCCACGCGAGTGGCGACAACCCTCTTCGCTGAATACGGGTATCGATTTGAATGATGTTACTATACTGAAGTAATTCTAAACAAAGAATGACCCCGAAAATTTCATGCTTTATTAAATAATGAGCAATTATCCTCCGTAGCAATCAAATCACAGTGCTGTAAAGCACATAAAGTAAATTTGTACAGAACCTATGTGGAAAACGGTAATTTAAGAACTCTCTACTTCGAACCGCGAATCTCAATTAACTTTCTTTACTTATATCGGTTATATAGGAATTTATGTTTTCGTATGATAATAATCTGGGTGTATATTTTTTAATGTCAATGGCTGTTTACTTTGTTACAGTACTAATATTTAGATCTATGCGATTTCCTTTAATGTTTTTATTTCCTAAATGACGATGCATAATCATTATAGTCTACTTTCAGAATTAATGGTCGACAGGGCTCAAAATTATTGAAATAATACCAAAAATGATTTTTTTGGCAGGTAAGGTTAGTTCTTTGTAAAATAACTATTTTCGAAACATGCGTGTAGTTAAAAAGAGTGATAGAAAAAACAACAACAAAACAACAAAACAACAAAAAACAACAACAACAAAAAACAAAAGAAGCAAAAAAAACCTATCTTCCTTTTCTTAAATATGTTATTCACTTACGCAATTATGTAAAAATCAAGTATATATTATACATATAAGCAAAGTGTAGGTTCGAAATGTTTAAAAACGAAAAAAAATTTAAAAATTAATATGGAGTATGTATTCTCGAACCGAGAACATCAACTTCATAAACCCACTATGCTATTCATCAATATGTAAACAACGCTACCTAAGAAATCAGTTTCATTCAATCACTCTTGGAGGCACACTTTTCCAAAATAAAAACGATTGCTTCTCTATTTTCGTACTACTAAAAATCCTACATCCTCGAACTGGTTTGTGCACAGACCACATTATGAGTGCAAGATTATAGGAAGGAATTAACAAAACCGGTAAATAAATAATTATTGTTATAGTTTTACGCTTGTTAATTGAAGTAAAATTTTGCTCTGAGCCTCTTTTTTGCACGACTTTAATGCAACCCCGTTAATTACAACTTTTAGGAGAGGTTTCACTATCTCAGTTTGGGAAAAGTGTTACTGAAACGTAGGGAAAGGTTGATAAACTATCCTGCCAATCAGAATTGCCAGCGGGAGGGGCATAACAGTCGGTCTTCCTGTTTAGTCAGACGCATTGACTTTAGGAAAATGAATAATCTCAAATATACATGGCTCCGCATGAGGAGGGCGTAGAGAGGCTTTCGTTACTGTTTGCTTGAATGACGTGTGGTGTACAACGTTGTCAGATTGTGAAAATTAGGGTGATAAAGGGCCACTTTTTATTTCTCCAAATATCTCAGATATGCAAGTAACATATAAGGCAATGCTTTCACTGTGGAGGCAGCGGATTCTATTTCGGGACCACTACACGGGTGTTAATTAAAGAGGCACTTTGTGCCCGTGGCATTTAATCACGTCGCCTTAATTGAACGTGTGGCAATCTTGTAATTGATCCGCTGTCAAAGAGATAACCTCAACCACTCTTCACTGCTTCTAATGAATATACTTTAAACAGGAACTTCCCTATTCGAGGACTCTGTCAATATCACTATACTGTTGCTTCAGATAACTTTTGCGCAGTGTTGATCATTTACGCACTAAGCCACTTTTTAGTTTCTGACAATGTGCTAGAGCAGTGTTTCCCAACCTTTTTTGGGTCATGTCCCACTTTTAACAAATTTTTTTTGCCCCCCATACATAATTTTTAATAAAAAAATATTTGTTATTAAAGAAACTCATATAGGATGGTTTTTGAAAGAAAACACTTTAATGTTGTCATAAACACAGTAAGTAAAATTAAAAAACATATAATGAAATACTAAAATTCAAAAGATTTTTAATAAAGATTTATTATGGCAATTTAGTGTGATCATTGCGCTTGATGCTTGCTACATAGAAATTTTATATTAGGCTCCAATTTAGTAAGCTTTAATCTCAAGTCTCCACGTTGTGCTATATCCGGTCGATTTCTTTTTTTTATCAGTAAGTCATTTACTGCACTAAATCCAGATTCGGCTAAATATGAAGATGGAAAAATCACGAACAACGGTGTTATTGGCGCGTTTTAAAAGGTCCAGGTTCCCGAGACAGGCGAAACATTACGCGGTGAAACCCAAAAAGGTCAAGTTGACCACTCAAATCATCCAGATGATATATTTTGCTAACTTCAAACGAAACTATATCTAATAATTATTTACAGCACTGTTTTAAAAATTTGCTTTTTTGCTATATTTTGTACCTATATCTAGCATTGCATTTAAATAACCTGAAGAGAAAGCGGTAAAGTCGTTTCAAGTCAATGTCTAAATTGCCCCCCTAAAAAACCAAATTGCCCCCCCTGTGGGGCGTGGGCCCCACGTTGGGAAACACTGTGCTAGAGTCTAAAAATAAAAATAAAAAGATTTATTGTGGTACTCTTTATTTATTTTATTTTATGCGAATAGACCTATACAAATCACGCAAAACGTAGTCATTTTCTGTCTGAGTTTCTTTTGCCATTCCATTATTCTCGCATCCGTTTACTGAAGGCAAGTTTTCTGTCTTCTGTCCATGTTGTGCCTGTCTTCTTGGCTTTGGTTTCTGGCATGACTACCCAGCCGTATATTTTTTTGTCTGAAGATTTTGCGATCTAGGATTTCTAAAATCTTGATTTTTGTTTTCTCTACTTGATCGAACCAACTGTTAGGCATTTTCAATGGTTGCATGAGTTTGAATATCTGCTTAGTTAATCTGTGATCTGGCATCCTGTAGATGTGACCGTAGAATTTTAGTCTGCGTTTTCTGATGTCGTTGGCTATTTTTGAGTGGGACTTGACTGTTTTGTTTGACTTTAGTCTGCAGCCTTCTTCTGTTTTGGTTGGTCCAATAATTTTCCTGATTATTCTTCGTTCTTCTTTTTAGGTGTTCTCAATATCTCTCTTAGAGTTTAGTGTGAGTGTTTCTGTGGCGTATAGAGCGTTGGGTAATTGTATTGTAGTGTCTAATTTTTGATTGAATTCCTATGTTCTTTTTGTTGTAGATGTTGCAGGTCTGTCCGAAAGCCTTTTTCATTTTGTTGTGCCTTCTTTTCGAGTCCTGTTGGACTGATAATTTCGCCTAAGTATTTAAACTCGATGACTGTTGATTTTTACATATTTTGTGTCCAGTGTTTTATGTTCAGTTTGTGTGCCAAGGAAAACAGTTTTCTCAAAGGAGATTTTTAGTCCCATTTTTTCTGCTAATTCTTTGAGGGATTCTATTTCTTAAATGGCTTGTTGTTCACTTTCTGACAGAATAGCCAGATCATATGCGAAGGCCAAGCATGAGATATTCAGTATGTTTCTGCCTAGTTTTACCGGGGTGTTCGTTTTCTCCCATTCTCTAATGACTTTGTCCAGGGCTATATTAAATAAGATTGGGGAGAGACCGTCACCCTGTCTATCGCCAGTTTCTGTCTCGAATTCTCTGGAGAGTTCTACCATGAATTTTACTTTGTTTGTGGTGTTGGTGAGTGTCTGATTGATTAAGACCATATTCCCTTAGGATGTTGAGTAGGCTTTTCCTGTAGATGGAGTCATACGCCTTCTTGAAGTCTACAAAGCTGCATATGATTTTCTTATGCCTGAATGATCTGTAGTTTAGGATGGTTTTTAGGTTAAATTTTTGCTCTGCGCACGATCTGTTAGGTCTGATGCCAGCTTGGTATTCGCCAATTTTCTGTTCGATTTGTTCTTGTACTCTTTTGCGGTGACAAGCAGAGAGAATTTTGTAGGGTACTGATTGTAGAGATATTCCTTTGTAGTTGTTCATATTGGTGCGGTCACCTTTTTTGTGAAGGGGAAGTATGAGGGCTCACTTCCAGTTTTTTGGGATTTTGTTCGTCTCCCAACAATGTCTGATGATTTTGGTTAGTTCTTGGAGTGAACTTTGGCCTAGATTTTTCAGGAATTCCGCCACTTTGCCATCTTCTCCTTATACCCTCCCATTTTTGAGTTTCTGAATATGCTCCCTGATTTCTTCTAGTGCTGGTGCTGATGAATTTGTATTGATTTCTCCTGGTTGTTCTGAGAACCTCCTGAGATGTTTCTGGGCAATTTAGCAGTTGCCCAAAGTAGGTAGCGAGGAGTTCTCAATTTTCTCTGTTGTTTAGTGCCAATTTTCCATTTGAGTTTTTAGAGCAAAGACTCTGTGAGGAGAAGCACTTAATTATGTTTGCAAATGTTCTATAATAGTCTCTACATTTCTGAATTTTTCTTCGATTCAATCCAATTGTTTCTTGATGTATTGTCTTGTTTTTCTGAGGGTTTTTGTGACTAGTCTTCTCTTTTCATCGAGTTCTGTTTGGTTTACTGGTGATTTTTGAACGCTATACTTCTTGTATGCAATATTCCTGTACTCTATTGCTAGGTTGCATTCTTCGTTCTACCATGGGTGTTTGTACCTCTTTTTTAATGGAATTTGTTCTTTAGCCGATGAGGAAATTTTGTCTGAATTCTATCCAATTATTCGCGGGTATTTCCTCCCACGTCTTGGTGATTTCTGATGACTGTAGCTTGGTAAGATCGAATTTGGGTGGTAGTGTTATTTTTTTGAAGCAATTTCGAGGTGTCATTCTAATGTTGACTCTTGTGAGGTAGTGGTCAGAGTCGATGTTAGCCCCTTTTCTGACTTCAACATTGTGAATTTCTTTCTTGAAGTTTCCTGATATGGCTACATGGTCGATTTGGAATTCTCCGATTGAATTTACTGGTGATCTCCAGGTCTTTTGCTTGCTTTGTTTCTGACGCAGTGATGTAGTCATTATTGTGATGTTATTCTGCTGTTATAACTCCACTAGTCTGATTCCATTCCTGTTGGTAAATCTGTGGGCCGGGAATTTTCCTATGGTTTCTTGGTATTTTTTCTCTCTGCCTAGCTGTGCATTGAAATCTCCGAGGAGAATTGTTACATCTTTTTGTGGGATTTTGGTGACGGTTGTTTCTAGTTTGTTCCAGGACATAACATTTCAATTTGAAACAAAACAAATAAAATTAATTAATTAACGTTAAGCATATGGACTATAGAACACAATTAAATGGATTGTGACCAGAATTCAGAAATCCTGATGGCCTTCTCATTTGCACTAAGAAGGTCGTCGATAGTGCAGATTTCAGGTGGATTCCTGCATACCAGAAGATATTATGGGTACTGCAGGTCATCACATTCACAGAGTTCGTTTTCAGTAGTGTGACCCCATTTTTTGATATTAGATTTGCATTGGGACACTTCAGTTCTTAATCTATTTAGTGCCTTCCATATGTCATATGACTGATTACACCCTGTGGTCGGTGCCTCTTTGATATTCCTCCAGTGCCCTTCAGGCAACGAATTTCGCCATAGTTCTACACGCCGAGCTCCAGGTGAAGATGTTATGGCTGTAGTTGACCGTAAGAAGTTCATTCTTGACTTTAGCCTTGCGGGTTGAGGTTCATATCTAAGGATTGCAATCCCGCAGTGTTTTCAATGCCATGGGATTTTTTCTGGATTTGAGCCAATCCCGGAGGATCCAGCGGGATTAGCAACAACAGTCTCTTACGCATATATATAAAACAGAGTTATTTAAAGCGTTAATAAATTTAATAATAGACGTCTGTTAATTAATTTAATAAATCAATTTTAATATTAAATGATAAAAATTAACAGTTAACAATACTTTAATTGGCAAAATAGCATTGATTTTTTTGTATTTTTTTTTTTTTTGTATGTCCTAAGTAGGTTTTGTATTTTTTATTTTTTAATCTAGCGCAGTTTTTAAATAAATAATCAAAAATGGAAAATATTCGGCCATAGGTCATGCCTTGCAATACATCACATCATTTTAAAATCATAGTATGCATAATTTCCCAGTTACCAGAGTTTTATTATTATTACTATCTATATATACATAGTTGAATGCACGTATGTTTGGTTGTTGGTTTGTTTATTCTTCATAAAAATCCACAGTTTTCATCCGATCTCGATGAAACTTTGCATATTTATCCTTTGAAACAAGGAGAAAAATAGTCTACATTTGGTTGAAAAATTATCTTTATAAATAATACATGTTGTCTTATAATTTCGAAAAATTACTGATCGGCGATAGACAGACGCGTTGGATGTCTAGGTATCTATTCTGCCTTTCCATACGTCGGTCAGGTAGCTCAGTGGTTAAAGCGCTTGCTTACTAATGTTTGGATCGTGGTCTCCAGCTCAAAACTCTGTAGTAACAAAGATTTTTAAAAAATGTTTTTGATCGTAAAAGTCACGCCTGGACTGTCGGTTACTTGGATTGAATGTTAAACTGAAGATATCACAAATTTAGGAGTGCAATGTGAGGAAAATCATAGGTAATCTTGAAATGCTGTAGGTGTACACTTTTTTATGTTATATTGATCCCTCAGGGATGATACGCAGTCAGTGTGTGTGTGATCTGCAATAATCTATATATATATAAAGATGAATGTTTGTATGTTTGTTCTTAATACAAATCCACAGTTTTCATCCGATCTCGATGAAACTTTGCATATTTATCCTTTGAAACAAGGAGAAAAATAGTCTACATTTGGTTGAAAAATTATCTTTATAAATAATACATGTTGTCTTATAATTTCGAAAAATTACTGATCGGCGATAGACAGACGCGTTGGATGTCTAGGTATCTATTCTGCCTTTCCATACGTCGGTCAGGTAGCTCAGTGGTTAAAGCGCTTGCTTACTAATGTTTGGATCGTGGTCTCCAGCTCAAAACTCTGTAGTAACAAAGATTTTTAAAAAATGTTTTTGATCGTAAAAGTCACGCCTGGACTGTCGGTTACTTGGATTGAATGTTAAACTGAAGATATCACAAATTTAGGAGTGCAATGTGAGGAAAATCATAGGTAATCTTGAAATGCTGTAGGTGTACACTTTTTTATGTTATATTGATCCCTCAGGGATGATACGCAGTCAGTGTGTGTGTGATCTGCAATAATCTATATATATATAAAGATGAATGTTTGTATGTTTGTTCTTAATACAAATCCACAGTTTTCATCCGATCTCGATGAAACTTTGCATATTTATCCTTTGAAACAAGGAGAAAAATAGTCTACATTTGGTTGAAAAATTATCTTTATAAATAATACATGTTGTCTTATAATTTCGAAAAATTACTGATCGGCGATAGACAGACGCATTGGATGTCTAGGTCTCTGATCTGCCTTTCGATACATCGGTCAGGCAGCACAGTGGATAAAGCGCTTGCCTACTAATGTTTGGATCGTGGTCTCCGGTTCAAGTCTCCATGGAGACAAAAACATTTTAAAAATTGTTTTTGATCGTAAGAGTCACACCTGGATTGTCGGTTATTTGGATTGAATGTTAATCTGTAGATATTACAAATTTAGGGGTGCAATGCGAGGCAAATCGTAGGTAGTCTTGCAATGCTGTAGGTGAATATTTTTTACGTTATATTGATCCCTCGGCGGTGATTCGCATTCAGTGTGTGTGTGATCTGCAGTAATATATACATATAGATGTACGTATGTATGTATGTTAGTTTGTTCTTCATACAAATCCACATTTTTCATCCGATTTCAGTGATACTTTGCACATTCATCATTTGAAACATGGAGAAAATACTGTCTACATCTGGTTGAAAAATTATTTGTATAAACAATACATGTTGTCTTATAATTTCGAAGAATTTCTGAACGCCCATAGACAGACGCGTTGGATATGGAGGTCTCTGTACTGTTTTTCCGTGTAGCGGTAAGGTAGCTCTGTGGTTAATGCGCTTGCTTACTAATGTTTGGATTGTGGTCTTCGGTTCAAACCTCCGTGGAGGCTAGTATTTTTAAAATTTGGTTTTGATCGTAATAGTCACGCCTGGGCCTTCGGTTATTCGGATTGAATGTTAAACCGTAGATATCTCAAAGTTAGGTATGCAATGAGAGGCAAATCGTAGGTAGTCTTGAAATGCTATAGGTGTACACTTTTTATACGTTATATTGATCCCTCAGGGGTGATTCCCAGTCAGTGTGTGTGTGACATGCAGAATTAATACTATAAATGTGGAAGTAAATCTCTGTCTTTTGTTACTTTTTGACAACTAAATTCCTATACCGATATTGATGGAATTTGACAAGAAAATCTGTTGGGAGGGCACAGGACATTCTTTTTCGATATGATTAACAGTTGTAGTCACGAAATTTTAGGAACTTATCGAATGGTGACAGAGTGACGGATGTGTGTGTTAGTCTGTAATGTTACGTCGCTTGCTCAAGCTATGTATCTGGCGCATTATGTTAGTGTATAATTTGTTAATGAATTTCATTTAGAGAAAATATGTATTATTTAGTATAGATGTCATTTTTTTCTGTTTTTATACTTTGTGTCTGCTTAAATATTTCTGGCACTAGTTTATTTTGCATTCTTTTTTTACATGCCTTGCGGGCGTAAACTGGCCTAAGTTGTAGCTCTAGCAGAACATGAGCAACTTGAGGTATTAGAACCCAAGAATCGGATGCTCATGCTGAAAAAAGAAGAAAAGTCCAAGCTGAAATAAAGCTGCCATTAGCTAACGCCCTCCCCCCCCCCACCACATCCCCTCATATTCGTTTGTTTATCTTTTTTTAAATATGCTGGAAATTGATTCTCTTCAAGAGACAGGTTCGATGGTAGAATGATATAGTGATGGGTTTCCGGTCATATTATGCCGAGTCGGTGTTGTTTGGCACCAATTCTTCCCTACCAACAAGTTTCTATATTCAATTCTGGCAAAGAAATTCTTAATCCACGCGTTCGAAGTCGCGGGTATCAGCTATTTATAATTAAACAATGATCCATAACACCGAGAAAAAGCATTCCATTTCACAAAGTGAAGTGAATATACTCTGTAAAGTGTAGACTTGGCTCAATTCAAGATCTCATAACTTTTTGTCACTGCACAAGCACAAGAATTGGCCTAGTTATACATGATTTCTTCTTTTGGGATTTATTATTATTTGTCCTGATTCTTTGTTTTATCTTATATTTGATTCATTGTTATTAAAAGAAACTACTCACCAAGACGTAAACTGTCAAGTATTTCAGTTTTACTTTAAGTGGCGTAACGACTTTTAATAAGAAACGAGACTTTCTCGATATGTGAAGCCCTCACGGATGTATCGCCGGATTTCGTTGTAAAAACACGAAATCTGACACGCGAGAAAGACAACAGCGGCAGCCATGGAAGTGTGGTGTTTTTACAACACAATTCGGCGATACAGCCGTGAAGACTTCATTATAACTTTTCTTGCCTTTAGTATAAATAACAAATAGGAGTTGAAAGGACACATGATATTCACTCAGAAATAATGTATTGTGGCGATTGACCAAATTATCCCAAAAGAGGTAATCGAAAGCCAGAGCAGCACATGTAAGCAGGCAGCTTTCGTCAAAGAACATGTGCATTTAGACTACGGCCAAAATAACAATAATTCAAAGGATATACAATTGCTTTTTGATAGCTACTAAATAAATAGGTATGCGATCGTTAAAATTACGATAACATTAGTTTCGTATCAACGAATAATCAAACTTTCAGCAGCAAATACAGAAAGTTGTCATAATTACTTTATCTGCAAATACAGAAACAGGGAAATAATTAAACCGCGAATAAAAAGGCTTTAACAGTTTAGTTGAGATAACGTGTGCGACACATAAATATAATTATTATGTAGTTAGAAAATCGTACTAAATACGCAAAAATTATTGAAATGTGAACTCAAAACAAACGTAAGTTTTAATGAATACGTAAAATTGGATTTATTTACTTAGGAATGACGAAGGTTGACAAAAATAAACATTTATTATCATGAGCGAAATTCCAACTGCAAGGGTAAAGGCAAATAGTGCAATACATCCGACAGAGACCTAGTGGGGCAGCGAGTCACGCAGACTGACACACGTTTCCGCCAGATTTTGTGGATTGCGGATCCGCTTAATTTTGTACGGGATCCGCCAGTCAGTCTACTGATGCGAGATCCCGCGGGATCCCGCTTTGCTGGGTTTCAATTCCAATTCGTGACCAAACAAAGGGTGTCTGGGGTCTGTTTCCTGTTTCCTCTTCTCCATCTCTGCAGGTGTTTTTCAATGTCAGGTGGGGCTATACCCAGGATTTGGTATATTTTGCTGACAGGAGTTGGTTTCAGGCAACCTGTTACAATGCGGCCAGTATCATTCAGTACTATATCACCTCAAGTGATTAGCATCATAATACTTGGCTATATCCTCATGAGCTGTTGTCAGCTTCACCTCCACCGCCTCAAAGGTTTTGCCTTCAGTTTCAATTGCTTGGTCATTGTATGTAAATTGTACAAGAGCGGAGCCAGCACACTACCCTGAGGGAGGCCATTCTTCTGAGTTCTCCATCGACTGTTCTTATTGTGGAGGGTGACGAAAATCCTTCTGTTTTGTAGTAAATAGTGGACGACTTGTGTAAGATGGTAGTCTTTTGTGGTGGAGTATACCTTACTTATCAACATTTTGTTGCTGTGAGATCAATGAATGCCACACCCGTAACCTGTCCTCTTTCATACCCGTCCTCTATATACTGTGTGAGATTAAGAATTTGGCCGCAGCATGACCGACCCGGTGGAAAACCAGCCTGTTCCTTTATGAGCATTTTGTCAATGCACTCTGAGATACGGTTGACATTAATCTCTTCAATACTTTGTATAAATGACAAAGGAATGAAACTGGCCGAAAGTTTTTTTGGATCTGTTGGTTCCTTTCCAGGCTTTAGCAGTGCCAGAACTTTGGCTTTCCACCAGACCTTAGTGATCTGTAAGTTGGTATTCATTGAATACAGGATCCACTGCTTTGTAGCTGGCCCAAACATTTTAATTTGCTCTGTTCTCAGGTTCTAAGACTGCAACTTTGTTAAACTTCAAAGACTGCAAGACGGCTTCAAGTTCTACCATTGTGAATGGATTCCCAAGATGGTCTTGCTCGTCAGAGTGTCTATGGAGCTTTCTGTTTTCAGGTCTTCTTGTAGTCTTCCCATTCAGCTGCAGTTGGTGTGCTATTTGATTTCGACTAACTGTAAGGAGGCTAGCCGGAGTGCTACTTGGATCACTATTGAGGTTCTTCAGTAATTTCCAAGCCTTACGACTGTTCTGTTTCATATCTACCACTGACATTCAATTGCAGCATTTATCTCTTCTAACAGCAGATACAGCGTGTAGGAGATGTTCCCCTGTCTGTATGGTTTCCTCAGAAAAAGGATTTTCTTCGTATAGGTGCTGTATCTCTCAAGAAGAAACTTGGAGTCATTATCCAGTCGAGCGATATAAGTTGTTCTGCAGCCTCGAGTAATATGTTTGCGTGAGTTGGCTTTAACTATTTCAATACATTTATCGTATGTATTTGGAGATGGGTCGGGGTTTAGGACTTCCTCATCTAGTTCTTGAGAGAACTTTCCGCATTGTGCTCGTTTCAAATTAAATCTTCTTATCAACTGAACAGACTCTGGCTCCACCGCTGCTTCAATAGTGCAGATAATTGGTCCGCGTTGAGTACGTGGGATTGGTTCCATAACATTCTTCTATCACTGTTGGGCAATGTGTTCACTGACAAAAATGCTATCTGGATTATATCCACCCTGCCATCTTCCACTACTGAAAGATGGTGGTATCTTTGGGTCATATATTAGCATTAAGCCCATACGTTCAACCCATTCTTCAAGGTACTTTCCATTTTTATCAGTCTCCCTGTAGCCCCAGGATGTGCTATGGCAATTGAAATCGCCCATAACAATCTTTGTTTGTTAGGAGTGGAAGTTAGATGGTCCTGTGAAGTTAAATTCGGCATTTGGTGGCTTATAAACTGATGTCACGGTGATTGATTTGGTTTCGGTGGTCAGTATCTGTAATTCGCCGTATGAGGTTACCCCTGTTGAAAGAATCTTTAGATATGGTTTGGAGAAAACTGCAACTGCCATACTTTTCACTTGGTCTCTCATTAATAAGGTGCAATCCATTGACCTTTGGCCTTCTGACATTTGGGCCTCATATGTTTCTTGAATCAATAAAAAGTCACAATTTGAGTGGTTACAGATGTTACTTAATGTCTTAGCCTGGTCATATACCTTCGATGTTTATTGAGCTGGTTCTGAAAAAACAGTTTAGTTTGACATTTGTCCTGGTGGTGGAAGGATCTGCCATTACGGTTATTCCTAATATTGCTCAGGGTACGCCCGTTCGTATTAGCTTTCATATTTCACTACTAGCAGTTACGCGCGACTTCGTACGCGTGGATTAAGAATTTCACTGCCAGAATTGAATATAGAAAGTTGCTGCTAACGAAGGATTGGTCCCAAACAACACCGAGATGGCATAATATGACAGTAAACCCATCATTCTAACATCGAACCTGTCTCTTGAAGAGAATCAATTTTCAACATATTTAAAAACAAACGAATGTGAGGGGATGTGGGGGGGGGGGGCGAGGTTGTAAGGACCAAAAAAAACTAACTGTTCGCCGAAATTTCGGACGCCAGAGAGTTTATTGAACCACCAAAGCTGCATGAAAGGTTTCTGTTCTCATATGAAAACAGAAAAAGTTCACTTGAATCAAATTTTGCAGTTTATTTTCAAAAGTAACATTTTCAAACATTGCATTCTACAGTTGAGAAGGCAATCGAACAAACGTTTCCAGAAATCACAGATTGTGGAGAGACAAGAACCAACCGAAAACCCCTTTTAGAAGTTGTACAAGTTCATAATGGCTGTTAACACGACACTATGGCCGAGCTAGCTCACCGAGTTCCGGCTCCTAACCGACGCACGCAAAAACTACTTTCGCGGATTCATCACACACAGCGTTCCCGGAATAAAGACTTCCCCGGGCTACCGCTTAAATAACCCGTCCGCACGACATCAGGTATTCACCTACTTTCCTAAAATACTGAAAAATGAATGTGATTATATAAAGTGTTCAAACTCTGACTGCATGTAGTCTTGTATTCACAATGCATAAAAAGTGTTTAGTTAGAATTCTAAAATTATTAGTTTGTTTAAAAATGAAGTTAGTTTAAACTGCGCATTGATACAGAATCCTAAAGTTCAGTACGGATCCCCCTAATTTTATGTGAATTTTAAGTACTTTTTAGGTCAACCCTCTGAATGACAAATAATCTAAATAAAATTAGTGCCAAAATGTTCTACTGTATATTAATTCCCGATTCCAGTGATGTAAATTTTATCGTAATCTTTGGTGAGATAGCGAAGTTACGACTTTAACAAGATTTGGTGGTTCTACTGTTTAGAAGCCACTTGGTTTTTCGTTCATAATTATTACAGTATTGTTTACATCGAAAAAGTGAAGTTATCTGAATTTTACCCGAATTTAGTTACTTGTTTTTAAAGTTATTTTATTTGTGGAAGTGGTTTGGTTTACTCGCAAATAAATCTCTACTGAAACCACGTGTGTTTGATGATGAAATAATTTTAAAAACTTATATACAATCTGTTCTACTGCATGGAATATTCTGAAATTTAAATATGTTATACTAGGTTTTTGGCTCTTTTAGAAAATCTACTTTTTATATCGAGAAATTACTGGGAACATGTGATAAAAAAATGTTGGAAGTGAAAGTGTATTTATTGAAGTATTTAAAAATTTATTTACGTTATTTACACGGTCTGAAACTACGGAATTTAACTTTCTATTGAATTATTATTATTTTTAAATTACTTTACTTCATTTGCAAGTGTTCAGAAATAGTGAAATGCTCACGTATCAGTAATCCATTGTTTGTAAGTTGGATAATAATGGATTGGCCTATTCCAGGTTAGTTTAACGTTTCTTTACTATTAAAAAATGTTTCTTTAGAGGTTATGTTAAGTGTTGTGTGTCTTTACTGCTTTTAAAATGGTTTATTTAATGAATTGGGTTACAGTATCAGCTTCTATGTGAAACGTTCCTCCCATAACCTGCACTTGTAATGAAACCTTACGTTTATAGGAAAGCTTTCTCCCTCCCTTGTACTTGAAACTAAGAAAACTAGAATTTACCAAAATTCTAAGGTGCTTACAGGGTGTTAACTAAGGGCAGCTTAATTTCAGCTTGGACTTTTCTTCTTTCTTCAGCGTGAGCATCCGATTCTTGGGTTCTAATCCCTTTAGCTGCTCGTGCTCTGCTAGAGCTAAACTTAGGCCAGTTTACTCCCGCAAGGCATGTGAAAAAGAAGGCAAAATAAACTGGTGCCAGAAACATTTAAACAGACACAAAGTAAAAGGACAGAGAAAAGCGACTTCTATACTAAATAATACGTTTTTTCTCTAAACGAAATTTATTAACAAATTGTACACTAACTTAATGCACGAGAAGCATAGCTTGAGCAACCGACGTAACATTACAGACTAACACACACATCCGTCTCTCTGTCACCATTCGATAAGTTCCTAAAATTTCGTGACTATAACTGTTAATCATACCGAAAAAGAATGTCCTGTGCCCTCCCTACAGATTTTCTTGTGGAATTCCATCAGTATCGGTATAGACATTTAGTTGTCAAAACGTAACAAAAGACAGAGACTTACTTCCGCATTTATAGTATTAATACTGTAGATCACACACACACTGACTGCGAATCACCCCTGAGGGATCAATATAACGTAAAAAAGTATACATCTACAGCATTGCAAGACTTTCTACGATTTGCCTCGCATTGTGGGCCTAACTTTGTGATATCTACAGTTTAAATTTCAACCCGAATAACCGAAAAAACCGATCGCAAGAATCACGATTCTTGAGATCAAAAATAATTTTTAAAAATATAAGCTTCCACGAAGATTTCAATCGGAGACCACGATCCAAACATTAATAAGGAAGCGCTTTAACCACTGAGCTACCTGATCATTACACGGAAAAACAGTACAGAGACCTCCATATCCAACGCGTCTGTCTATCGCCGTTCAGTAATTTTTTGAAATTATAAGACAACATGTATTATTTATGCAGATAATTTTTCAACCAAGTGTAGACAGTATTTTTCTCCTTGTTTCAAGGGATAAGTGTGCAAAGTTTCATCGAGATCGGATGAAAAATGTGGTTTTGTATGAAGAACAAACAAACAGACATACATTCATCTTTATATATATATATATATATATATATATATATAGATATTATGCACGATCTTCGAAGAGGCTCCTTCCGTGTACCTCTGTGGTATTATTGTGTTATCTAACAAATGCCTTAATTGAAAATAGTGTGTTTTTTTATTTAACATGTTTCACTTGTAGGCGTATAATTTGATATCAGAATATTAAGAAATTAAGGTTTGAAAAACGTGAGATTTTTTAAAAAATAATACAGAATAAATGATTTTTATTCGTATTTATAATAATATCACTTTCCGTCGGCAGAGAAAAGGTCAAGCAGGCAATTGGGTAAACCAGTAAACTACAATTATTAATGTAAAAGGTTCAAAATGAGACCAGTAAATAGGATTAAACAACAGGTGGTATCAGGTGGAGACGGGATTTCGCTGGGAAATCGAGGAACGCTTCCGATATTACGACTAATAATTAAGGGTTGGAAATGGGATGGATTGAGAAGTTTTCTAAAAGAGTTTTTACTTCATTTAAATACAAGTGAGAGTTTAAAAGTTTAAGGAAATAAAACCGTAAAAATCTGTATAAGGGAATAAGTCAGAGGCATCCATTAATTCGTGATGTGTTTTTTCCGGACCCCCATCCCCCAACCATGTGGTGAGATCTGGCAGGACTCCCCCCCCCCCCTAAGATGTCGTGAGATATTTTCGGGATTTCCCCCTCGCCCTGCTCTCCTGCCTCCGAGGGCAGTGGTACCCCCTAAAGTCAAGTCGATATCCGCGTCGTTTTTGGACCCTAGTTTTCTTAAAGCTCCACTGTCCATCACGATGACGTGAGATATCCGTCCAGCTTCCCCCCCCCCCAATCTCCCTTGGTGAGATTTAATGAGATTTCTTCGGACACCCTCCCCAAATTTCACCTCACGCCCCGTATGCTCTATGTAAGGAACTTATGATTAATACCAAAGTAGATAATCACTAGATACAATCTTCAACTAAAAGGCTGAGGGGGCAAAGGTATGCTTTTACCACCAGGAATATTGTAAAAAACGTTAATTCAGGTGATACTGGAATATGCGTTTGAAGAAGAATAGTATCAGTAATCTAGCATCATCTACTGATATTCTGCTTATGTTCCCTGTTTAGTGTTCCACTGCAGGCTCAGCAAAAGTTTTTATGAAAGTCCCAGATCGTAAAACAGGGTTACATGCATGGTATTTATACGGTATATTGCCAATATTTGAAAACAAATAAAAATATTTGTATTGAACTTATGAATGGTAAAAACAGTTGGTGGGTGGGATTTATCACCCTGGTTGTAGTTTCCCGACCCCTGAGCTAAAGTTGACAGAATATTTTTCTGTATTAGCGATAAATAACAGAAACAAAAGATATACGGTTTCCTAAGTTTAATCAGTTACTATATTGTTCACTTGAAATGTTCACAAATCCTTACCCCATATGAGACGAAGTGATCTGGAGATTCCAGAAGGCTGCTGTGAAACTTTCCTTTCAGTATAAAGTTTGCTATGAACAGTAATAATATTCATTCAGGAATAAAGTTCTTTGAGTACCGTGTTCATACATGCCGTACTTAAAAACTCCAACACCTGCACTAAATTCAAATCGAAGATTGGTAGCCGCTCCTATAAACAACGAAACCATCATCACTGACATCATTGTATCGATGAAAATACCGTTTAATGGATCACTACCATTAGTACAACGGTGAGTCTCTTCCCGAATTAGTAGGATGATTGACCAATCACAACAAAATATGAATCACTTACATACAGAATTATAATTTAAATGGTAATTAATAATGAAATATTGCATATTACTGATGAAGTGAATAATATATAGTCATAGAAAGCAATAAGGTCATAAGTACGAAGAAAGCAATAGTTCATATTATGTTCGCTATGTGTATGCCTCTGGTTTTTCTGTTCATTCAAATTTTACTTCGTCAGGCACATTCGTTGCAGTAAGTGGTGGTGAAATATTCAATTTAAACTCATACCTTCTCCAATGCGTTCACTATCAATAGTCTCCCTCTTTTTATTTATAAGATATACCCATTTACAGATTCAAAATTAATTCTTAGATTGCAAGCCCTATACAGAAACAAGAAATGTGGTTGAGCCATACCCATATACCACGGCGAAGTAACCAGTCACGGTAATTCATTCGTCCATGTTCAAAATGTCAATTTTTTGAACTAGTAACTCGAACATTATTACGAAGAAATTGCCACTGAATGGAATTCTTTACACGGATACAGACAACGTGTGTTGTTGTTGTTGACTCGGTGTCCCTGGCAGAGCAGTGTACGGTAAGGCACCTGAAAGCAACCGGATTAGCATTGTCGTGGGCGGGGCTTGTATAGTACGCGTTTCTGCCGCTAGGCGTTAATAGCGTAACTCAGAGTCAGTTCAGTTGTCAACTTGACTTGTTCTGTTAATCTGCAGTGATTGGTTTTGCGTGCGCTGTTTTGTTATTGTTTCGATTTTCATGATTACAAGTTTGAGTGAACAACTTGCAGCTGTGAAATTTTGTTTTCCACTCAGTAAAAATGTAAACTGTTTTAATGTTGAAAACAGCTTACAACGATAATGCTATGTGTAAAAGTGGTTCGCTCGGTTTAAAAATTGCGAGATGTCGATCAATGACAAACCTCGTTCTGGACGTCCATCAACTGCCCGAATCGACAAAAAAATAAATAAAAAAATCGATAGCTTGTGCTGTCAGACCGTTAACAGACAATTGATCAAATTAGTGGGTTATCTTAGAGTTCGGTACAGCGAATTTTAACCAATGATTTGGGAATGAAAAGGGTTGCTGCCAAGTTCGCTCCTCGGGATCTTACTGACAATCAGAAAGAACGTCGAGTTGAAACATGTCGTGCTTGAAACAACAGCTTCAAATTGATGCAGAATTTCTGTTAAAGGTGAAGAGTCATAATGCTATGGTTACAACCCAGAAACAAAGCAACAGTCAAGCCAATGGAAGAATGTAATTGAGAGTATTTTGAAGGGGATATGGTTGTTTTGTAAAAATAATTGAAAATGTATAAATTTTAAAAAGATAATTAGATAATTCCGTTTTTTTGGCACCCCCTCGTAATTGTGATCTTCTCCAGAGCTGGTTGCTCGTCACGTGTGGCGCGCTTAGCATCATTGACTGTTATTAATTACTTTTTTATTTAAGTTGAGAAGTTATATATCCACCTCTTCCAATGTATTACAATAACGTTACGATTCACTGAAAATGTGTACATCCAAGAACTCTAACTGTGATTGCACAACCTAAAATTTACCCGCACACTTATGTTGTGGTACAAATGTTAATGTTCCTTGAAGTTTCCCCGCCTGCTTGATGTGTTGTCGGTCGTCCATCCTCACATGCCTCGTATCGACTGAATACATGGCGTGGGGGGTGAGCAGTAACACTCTGTCCTCGCATTCGGCAGGTCGCGGGGTTGAATCCCCTTCCGGCCATACAGAGTTCGGTTTTTCATCCTTTTCCGAAATCACAGCACGCGAATACCGCAATGGTTCCTGTGAAATGTCATGGCCTAATTCCCACCCGTTCCTCGCCCACAGTCCTTTCCCGTCTCTAATCACCCCCACGTCGACGAGACGTAAAGCCGTTAACCCCGGGAGTATCGTTTTGATACACGTGAATTAGTTTTCCGCGGATTTGAAGTCACATGATTGGTGAGTGGGGCTCCCCTCCCTCAACCTGCCAGTGATGTTCCCGACTCCAGCCGGTGTTTTGTTTTCTCTGGAGAAACTTGTTTGTGTCAAATTGACACTACCGCCAGTTCGTGTGATCTTTCGCTAGTTCAAGATTACAACTTCTTTTCGACCCAGCCTTTTACTGTTTTATTGTAAAGTAACATATTCTTGAGTACATCAAATTTTCTTCATGTGTCAATTTTAAATTTCCTGAACACTGAAGAAAATTTGCTGCGAAAAAGAGGGAAGAAGAGAATATGAACGGCTATGGCACAATAAGAAACGTCGATTATGCCCACACAAAAAAAAAAAAAAAAAAAAAAAAAAAAAAAAAAAAAAAAAGAATTACTCACGGCAAGCACTTGCATTTGCATCAGTCTTACATGCGGTCAGCATTCAAAGGAAATATGCACTGGTTGCGTTGAAGCAGTAGGAGCTGATGATTTATAAGGCAAATAGATTAAGATTTTATAATTTTTTGTTTTATTATTTATCATTTTTAATACTTTTCTTCTTTTAGTTAAGTAAAGAAACGTCTTTTTGTTGAAATGGAAGTCTGTCTTTAATGCCCATTATACATTCAATTGACACTAATCATTAAAGTACAAAAACATTGTGAGTTTCAAACAATTTGAAGCGTGACTTTTGGAAGCGCACCTGTCGCAAGGTTAACAAACCTTTGCTTGTCGTTGCACGCGGTCTTACGCTCGTGTTGGTGGACCCCACGACTGTACTGGCGTATTCAAAAACATTGCTTCCAGCAATTTTCTTTACCGACTCGCTCCCACATGACATACTCTACGTGAATCGGTGAAGCATTGCTTTAAGATAACAAAGGTTTCCGGGTGTTTCCAGGTGTTCCGGCCGATGTCGGTACATCAAAGGAAAGTTTGTGTTCAACTTCAACAACACGGGCGCGCGCCCAAACATTTTTAGTTCTAAGCGCGTTTTAAAATCGAGAAATAATATAACTATGGACTGGGATAGTTAAAAGTGTTTACTGTTGATTGAACACAGAGTAGTCACAAATATTACCACAGCAAAATTAAAAAGCTTGATGCCTTGGGTCCCTGTAACTTCTACAGTGTTTCCATATTCTTTGACCAATCAGCAAAGTTATGAATTCAGATCTTTCGGTGACATACGGCAATTTTTTTTTTTAATAAACCACCTCTATCATCTGTTCTTAAGTCATACAGCAGTCAAATGGAACATCTTTTTTTAAAAAAAATAAAAAATACGAAATTCATATTTTCGATTTTCTCTTTTTTTTAAAATAATTTCCTCTTATTCACTTAAAACGGACATAATTATAAAAGATGTAGCACTGGCAATAAGTTTTCCTCTCTGAGCCATTTGGACACCGCAGGTAGCAGTTGGAACGACGACAAACGTTCGCACACGAACTGTTGTTTGCGAATATGTGGTTGGTGGAGACAACAAGCCAAACCACCCGACCGCAAAAAAGTCAAACGTTTGCACACTGTGTGAGCTTGATGGATCCCAGCGTTTATACACCGCGCTCGGTTTGTACATGAGCTCTGAAAGTAGGGCGACCCAATCCGGCACCATTAGGACTGAGCGAAATTTCTGTTTGCTGCACAGTGCTGAGGCGATGTGAGCCAATGCGCGAATTCTGAATCAGTTTTCCCTAGGTTAAGAAGCGCAGGGTTTCCATAATGGAGTGTTTAAAAATATCGATAAATCAAGTTCTAGATTGTTGCTTCCAGTCAATATGTAATTGTTGGTATATCCTCTAATAACCGCGGATTTTTCACGCGATTGAGGTCGTACGTTTACACGCATCACGCTTACTAGAGACGGGAAGCTGGGTAGCGTCAACTGAGGTGCCGACTGAGTCCTTCTCTGGTCTCAGAGCAAATGCTCATATTATAATCACCAGGAGCAATTTGGTTCCAAGAATATCCTACACTATTTCTCACTCGACCTCTATCGTATGTCTCCTCGTCCATCTTCTTCTTTGGCCTCTATGACCACGTGGTTCTTAACTCTGTTGAACTTTCTTTTTTTGCCCAATATTCTTTCATCCTTGCACAGTGGTTGTCTTTTCTTTCTTGGGTCCATTTCACTCCAGATCCAGGGCGCAGTGATTTGACTTTTAGTGTGTGGAGAGATTCTCACGTACTTACCCCTGTTCTAAATGTCGTTGGGGTCTACTCCCAGTTGCTCGAGATCTTTTCTGACTAGCCTCGTCCATTCTGCGTTAGTCGCATTCCCTCTAGAGATGGTGTGGTAGATTTTGGAGGTGAGTCTATGACTGTCCATCCGAACTATGTGATCATAAAACATTAATCTCCTTATTCTCATGACTGTTGTAATGCTCTCCAGCTGTTAGTATGTTTACTTACTGTGCATGAGTCTGTGTTTTCCTTCTTGTTTGACGGGACCCATGATTTTTCTTAAGATCTTATGTTCCTTTAGGTCCTGTTTTCTGTGTTGTGCCTTTCTAACGATGTTCAAGCACTCTAATGCATACAGTACTGAGATCGTGGTATTACAGTATTATAGTGCCTGAGTGTGAGGTTAAGGGAGAGGGATTTAGATCTGTTATTCATGGCTAAGTCCTCACTGATGTTTGCAGTTATCCATTCTACAAGATATTTGAATCGTATCATTGCATTCCTTAGTGAGATTAAGTTTCGAGCATTTCTGATGTTAGTGATGAACTCAGTTTTGTTCATGGAAATCTTTAAATCTAGCTGCTATATTGTTTAGGGACGATAGTTCATGAATAGCTTCCTCCACACTAGACGCTAGTTCAGGCAGTTGACTAATAATTTGTCCTTTCTGTAAACGATTCTCAACCAAGAGTCACCTGTTAGTGTGTTCGCCCAAACACGAATGACTTTTCCAATAGACAGTTAAAGAGGATTGGCGACAAGCCGTCCCCTTGTCTAACACCTGTTCTAACTTCGAAGGACTTTGATAGTTCTCCTCTGAACTTGACTTTGGATTTAGTGTTTGTCAGGATCGCTTTCACAAGGTTCAAAGTTTATTTGTCAAGTCCAAGTTCAACGAGCGTTAGGAAGGGGGCTTTCCTATCCACGGAGTCGTAGGCTTTCTGAAAGGTTGCCACGTAGGGTGAGGCTCTGAGGTTCTTGTAGGTGAGTATTGATTTGAGATTTCGGATCTGTTCAGCACATGACGTTGTCTTCCCCAACCCAGCTTGATATTGTCCTATACAAGAAACTAATTGAGCCTCTACACTGGTGAATAGTGCCTCCTCCAATTTCCCGGACATTATGATCACAATGGAGAGTGCTTTCGTATTAAATTAGCTATATGATAGTAAGCTGTTACCAGGGTGCTCTGTTGCAATCTTACCCATCAGCGCCCCTTTTCTCCTGCGCTGATGCCATCTCGCTAATTACACTTCTTAGAGGCCACAAGTGAGAAGCATCTTCTACTGAGTACACCGTCTCGATGGAGACGACATTTGGCCTCCACTGACGTAAGCAGGTGGGGGCGCGACCTGTCAAAGGTCAGAGACACGGGTTCGGCGGCGCTCGAGGAAAAAGGTTAGTGTCACGCACGCCAGGCTGTGCGTGGACGCCCACCAGGCAGGCGGCGCCAAGTCTCCTTTCTGTGTTTAAACACAGAGAGTATCTACTCTTATACAACGTAAGTTTTGGTCATCTGTCACGCTATGACGTCACATTATGATGTCACGCTTCCCGCCTACACTGCATTACAAACAAAGATTGGAGATGTTTGAAGGTATGCGCGTTATTTAATAACAGTTCTATTTAGCTTTGAATCCGCGAATAAATTAGTTTTCAGAACATTGAAAGAAAAGTATATATTCCGTTGAAATAGACATATTAATTATTAGATGCTTTTTTTTAATTAAAATTAGTTCGATGTAGGTTTCTCTTATACACTCTGGAAAGCGATACCGTTGTTACAGTAAGGTAACAAATATCAACATTACGTCAGTTTCAAGATAATGAACGTTATTTGATGAAAATTGTACTTAGTCAGCGAAGAAAAGAAATGTTAAAACATTGTATTCAACGCGTCATTTTTGACGGGCTTACAAGATATTTGTATCCAATGTAGATACAAAACTGGAAGAAATGACTTGCCGAAACACTGAAATAAAGGTATATACTGCGTTTAAATTAATATATTAATTATTAATTGCTTTTATCACTGATGTAACTATATCAGACAAATGTAATATACGTTAGGTCAAATTTATATCGCAATACAATGAATGTATTCGATCGCGGGTAACAGCATCTATGAATTTTGAACAGCAATATCAGTAGAAGTTGTGGTTATGTCTAAATGCAGATAGGACCAGACAACTGATACTTTTTTTTCATACTAAATCACGATGAATTTTTTTGTATCTATAAATTATTTAAGCTGCTTTCATAAGCTCCGAGTTACTGAGGTTACGATAGTTTTACACGGATGGAAGTAGTTCGGTATTTATCCTACTGAATGAGACCTAGAGCAGGAATAAAACCAATATCACTCGTTATGGCGCAAGGTTTTAGGATTCCTCATTTATTTTTAATTTGATTGGTTCGCTAATTCCGACATCATTAATTCAGTAGAACTTCCATTTGTATCGCTGTGTAAACCACAACTGAAAATAATTAATTAGATAAAATATGGCTTAAATATCAATATTAATTATGAAATGAAAGGTTTTCAGACACTAAAATCCATGTAATTTTATCAAATAGCAATTGTACGACCAATAAAATTGTCATTAAAATTATCATCAACTCTGGCGTCTGCACTTTCATAATGGAATGTTTTTTTAAGCTCAACAATATAAGAAAACATTTTGAATACTTAGGTCAATATCCTTAGCTGCTATACTAATGTTTGGTTTTATTCTCCGTCTAGTGCAGCTAACAAATGAAAAAAACTTTGTTATGGCCTATGCATTTCGGTTTATTAGACCATCATCAGTGCCCTAGAACAAGTTATGAACAATTTTTGATGTGCAGCATAATGTATATCTAAATGAAGGTATAAATTTTGTTATTAAATATTATTATAGCTTACTAGCCTCGTACCCGCGACTTCGTACGCGTGGATTAAGAATTTTTTTGCCAGAATTAAATATAGTAAGTTGTTGGTAAAGAAGGATTAGTCCCAAACAATATCGAGTCGGCATAATATGACAGGAAAGTTATCACTATATCATTCTACCGTCGAACCTGCCTCTTGAAGAGAATTAATTTCCAATATATTTCTGTCACTATTCGATAAGATCTCAAAATTTCGTACTTCAACTGTTAATTATACTGGAAAAAAATATCCTGTGCCCTTCATACACATTTCCTTATAAAATTACATCACAACGATATAGCCATTTAGTCGTCAAAACGTAACAAAAAGACAGAGACTTACTTCCGTATTTATAATAATATTACTGTGGTTCACACTCACACACTGACTGTGAACAACACCTGAGGGATCATTATAACGTAAAAAAGTGTACACCTACAACATTGCAAGACTACCTACGATTTGCCTCGCATTGCGCCCATAACTTTCTAATATCTACAGTTTAACATTCAATCCGAATAACCTACGGCCCAGGCCTGACTCTTACGATGAAAAACAATTTTAAAAAATCTTATCCCCGACGGAGATTTGAACCGGAGACCACGACGTTCGTAAGCCAGCGCTTAGCCACTCAGCTGCCAGGCCACTACGGGGAAACTCGGTACGGAGCCGTCCACATCCAACGTGTCAGTCTACCGCCGTATTTCGAAGTTATGAAACAAATGTGTTATTTATACAGATAATTTTTCAACCAAATGTTGACAGTATTTTTCTCCTTGTTTCAAAGGATAAGTGTGCAAAGTTTCATCGAGAACGGATAAAAACTGTGGATTTGTATGAAGAACAAAGAAACAAACCAACAAACAAACATACATTCATCTTTATATATAAAGATTTTACTTACAGTTTTTCTATATTACATTAGTGTATGGAATTGTTCCATATCAGTTTCTCCCCTTGAGGTTTCTCACTCACTGAACAATTTTCAATAAGAAACATAATTTGCATACGTCTGATTTTTGAAAATAACTTCTGGAACAAGCTTAGTTGTTGTTATTCTTCTTGAGGTTATTCACCAACCGACCATTTTGTTATGAAAAGCATATTTATATCACGTATTTACACAATGTAGCTTTTAAACAGACTTTTGTTATTGTTTATGGTTTCTTCTCAAAGATGCTAACTCTCTATGGCTTATGTATTACCTACCTAATTTTCTTACTGAAGTTAAGTTTTATCTTTGCTGTAGCGGTTTGTTTGAATGCGAGTTCATTTTTAGTGTCCTAAATAGTGTCTGGTTCGTAAGATGAATGTATTCATTGATCACATTTTCCCCTTCGTTTAGTGCCTTTTGGATATGAAAATTTTCTTGAACTGTCAACATGTTTTTTCTGTGGTTATTGATTGCCAATATTTGCATGTCTGTTCCCATTTCTGTGTGTTCGTGTTTGTTTTCAATTAAATGTTCTGCATATGTAGAATGATTGGAGCATCTTAATGCCCTTATGTGCTCTTTATATCGGATTTCGAATTTTCTGGCTGTTTGTCCACGACAAATTGAAATGATCTACGAACTCTATATTAACTACAATACATAAAACAAATATATAGGTCCATCTATTTGTACACTTTCATTAGTACTTTCTGGTACGCGAAATTTATATTTACTCCGGCTAGTATATTAGCTAAAGTTTCGCACCAGTTGTTTCTCGGCTGAACCGTAAGCAATGGGAGTACAGTAATGACATCAGGTTGAACGGCGAAACTGGTGAGCGCAGTGCAGTTTATCAGATCGTCACTCGTCCAGTCCGCCTGGAACAAGTAGTCTCTGCCCTTGAGATGTTATCACCTCCAGAACCAAAGCTTAAGCGATCCAAATTCCTTGGACAGTTTAGATCTTGAACAGTTTGCTACTCTCTCTGAGTGACCTGTCAGATGCTAAAGACGTTATCATAACATTTACCGAGCGTGGTGGGTGAGCGGTTAACGCTCTAGTCTCGCGTTTGGAGGACGCCGGTTCGAATCCCCGTCCGGGCATCCAGAACTGGGTTTTCCATGGTTTCCCCAAATTACTCCAAGTGAATGTCGGTATACTTCCTTCAAAAAGGCCATGGCAGAATTACTTCCCATTCCTTGTCCCCAATCCCATCCCGTCTATAATAACCTCGACGTAAAAAAAAAAAAAAAAAAAAAAAAAAGTGGATAGGGCTGAAAGAAAGTCTGAAATATGACTGGTCACACCAGACGTAACATTGAGCGACATAATCCTTATTCCTACGAAACATATAGTTTTCTACAGGATGAAATGGTAGCAGAATTTACGACATACCCATTTTATACAAACGTGACCATTCTATTATCGAAGGACGACAAAACCAGTTATTGAACACTTATAATTTATATTGAAGATGCTTACACTTTTAATTGTACATGATGTAAAACTACTCGTAATCTTGTTAACAGCCAGATCTCTATTTCTCTTAACGGTGAAAGTATTATATTCGTGAGTCCTTGGATTTTCAATATTATTTCTCTTCTAAAGTGTTAAATACATGATATGTTTTACATATTTCATTGTATTGTGGGGTGGTAAGATGTCAGTTAGTCATAAACTGTAGTGTAGAAGCTAACTGAGCCATTCGTAGGAAAGCTGGTTCTGTGGTTTATTGTTATTAAATAATAACTAGATTACCCGCGCAAACATTTTGCGAAATGATGGATGGTAAGGTTGGTGATTTGTAATAAGTAAAAAAGGAAAAAAAATCAATGTTCGTTAATGCATTAGTGAGTTACTGTTATATGCACGGCATCTCTTCTCCACCGTCGGTACCCCGGCTTGTGCCAGCTCTATCGAGGTGGGGCAAAATTCTACCAGTGCTCTCTCAGGGCATCGATCAGTAACAAAGTGACTGCTTCATTGCTGCCTCTCGGGTCTCTACGTTAAATCTTTAAATTGCTTCCAGCCATTTATTAGGAAACACCTTACATCTGGCGGCAACAGAACAGAATAGAAGGCTGAATAGAAGTCAGTATAGAGAACTGTTTGAACGATTTAAACTAAATATCCGTATCTGATAAATATCTTTGAGTAACAGAGCGGCTGTATGTCTGGTCAACGTATAGTATTGATTATCGCTGGAAGTGAATATAAAGGTTGAGTCGAAGTGTGTGAGAATTTGAATTGTACTGTGGCATGATTAAGATGTTAAAATTATCAAAGCAGCAAGAATAACTGTTAATTTGGATGTATATCAATAATTATATGCTTTAGTAATGACCACGTTGTTGACGCGCCCTTAAGCCCCCGCTTTAATATACATTTTCGTATTCATTTTTAGCATTTCTACCAGTACCGTGGTGCCACAATCTGGCGATGAATTCTTTTAGAACTCGACAAAAAAAATCGAAAATAAAAACTACATTTTTTTTGACATCTTGCTTAGTTTTTCGAGATACAGCATGTTACAAATCTGTTATAGATAAAGTTCCTTGTGCTTCTGGTGACGTTTCTTCTGGTTAAGGTCGTATTTCAACCTAACAACAACCACTAGGAAGAAAATAAAACACCTATAGTGTATCTCCACCGGGTATATATAGTGGTTTTTTTTAGAAAAAAAAATTCTGGCCCAACTCGCATTTCAACCCAACCTCCTCACTTTTGAGATACAATATCTCGAGAACTAAAAATTGTACTCATTAATTTCAATTTGTCTCGTCGAGTTACATAAGACTCCATCATCAATTTGCGGCGCCACGAATATCGCAGAATCCCCAATCCTTTCAACATATAATTCATTAAGTACGTCTGTAATATCGTAACTGTAAAGTTGAAAAATCTCTTTAATTTTTAATGCTTTACATTTACCCTTTGGCGCTCTGCGTTTCGCTGCGCTAGATACCTCGCACTCCTGCGCTAGCATGGGCTCGAGGTCAGTGCTCTCTCCTCACCTGCCCGGGACCTACGCGAGGACAGCGTCAGCTCGCGCGAACAATACCTGAATATTCCTTTCCTATTTTAAATACTGATTAATATTATATACATATTACAACATACATAGACAAATAATCGCGTCACACAAATTTGCACTAATATCCCAACAACAAAAAATATGAAAACTCAGAAATGAATGGACACAAGTGAGATGTCAAGTCCATAGTGGAAGGATGAGGAGTATTTGGGAAGGTAACAAGGACAAGAAGAATAAGAATGGCAATGCAAATTAAAGATTCCGCGCACACCTTAGTGGGCAACACAATAAAATAAAAAATAATCTATACCTATAAAACGCAAGTTTTGGTCATTTTCTAGCTGTCACGCCATGACGTCACGCTTTTCGCCTTTGTGGTTTAACTTATGACCACAGATGTTGTTCTAGGTTATGCAAGTTATTTAATAACAGTTCTGTTTAGCTAAGTATCCAAAAATAAATTTAATTGTCAGAACACTGAAAGAAAATTGCGTATTTCCTTTAAATTGATATATTTAGTGGTTCTTGATATTTATTTAATATTCCTTTCATTTGAAAGTATTCATTAAAATCTTTGGCCATAGATATGTAAGATAAAAGCTTTAATTTTCGCTTGGTAATGTTAGCGGCAGTTTTGATCAGGATTGTTATTACAACTGACACTTGACGTTACAGCAGAGGACATGAGTAATTTTTTTGTATAATTTAAATTGTTTTCCTGAGTGTTCTGTTACTTAAATCATTACTTTGTTTTAACGAAAGTAGTTCCACACTAATAGCGATCTATGCATCACAGACTACAATTGAAACTAAAGTTATGTGGAATGACTTCAGTTGTTAAGATATATTATTAATTTCCTTTGCATTTACTGTTAGCATATTTCAGCCGCTTATAACTGTGTCGGCCATTGAAAGGTTGTAGTATCGATCTGAATCACGAACATCAAAACAAAGAAGGTAAAGATTTTTGACCTAGTTCAATGTATTAATATGCGTGTGATTGAAGTATGTTTTTCTGGCTGCAATTTTAACGCAGTTTGTGGTTAGGGTGGAATGCCAGGATAACAACCGAAAGTTTTTAGTACAGCGCAAGGCACGAGGAATTACATTGAGCTTTGTTTTATAGCACTTCTATTCAGTCAAGCAACTGCAAAGAATCGCATTGCCAGAACACTGAAAGAAAAGTATGTGTTTCCCCTTTGGCATATTAATTACTATTTACTATTTTTTTTACTGAAATCATTACTTTATTTGAAAGAATTAGTTCCAAGTTGATCGCTATCTATGCGGCATTTTGAAACTAATAATACATGGCTTAATGTGAGTAGTTAAGATTTCTTGTTAGTATCTTTCATTTTCACTGACGTCATACTACTTCACCTATACTTCAGCTGTGTCGGGCACATGAATTGCCACAGCACTCCGTTCAACCATTCATTTTTGACGGGCTTTGAGGCTAGTAATATTATCAGTAAATAATGTCTCCAAAAAATTGTCTTGTTATTGAAATTGTATCACTCATCTTAAGTTTCCATCTTCTTCCGCTATTTAATAAAATATTTAATCTAGTTTAATTACTTTTAGATGGGGGTGAAGTTACATTCTGAAACGGTTGTGTTGTCAACCTTCCACACCCAGGACGTCGTCATGGTATGGATGTACAGTCCATCATGACAGCAAAGAGCACCAAGCTTCGAAGATAAGACTAGGTTACTTTATTTCTATTACATCACTGGCACATACCTTACGCTCGTCTTTATCACGTATACCTTCTCTCCTTTTCTGCTTAGACTCCACGCAGCAATGTTTGCTAAGGTCTGTGCCTAGTTGCAGGGAACATTATTGTCTCTAACTATTTCATCTCTCTCTTTTTTATTTGGAAGTAAGACACAAATATATGAGGTATTCTAGGCACAAGTTTGCACATTGTTCTCTTCCAGGTTGTTTTAACGACTTCATCAAAATCCCGCATCTGCACTTAAAGGACCAATATAAGTATTATCAGATATGTGGTACTAGTGTGTATGCATGTTTTGCGATATATTCGGCACTTTAAGCACTGTTCATTGAAAATGTAATGATACATTGACGTCATTGAATTACATATCATTTCCTTCATATGTTTTTGATATCTTGTTAGTTTGTTTCTCTCTATTAAGATGGCACGTGAGGTAGAATGCAACGTTTTGCATGGAAATGACACACACCACTGTTTTATTTATGTTCGCTTGTTATTCTAAGCATATTGTCGTGCGGTTCCGAGCGTTCAAGGTGAAAGGTGTCCCTGTTAGGTGATGACAGCATTGTAATGCTATCGCGGTAACTTTTCATTTTATAGCTAATAAATAAATAGACAAATATTTCTTCGTTTAAAGTATGTTTTAATTATTATACTGAATCAGGCGTCTACATTATTGCTTTTCGATGCTGCACTGGAGTAATGAAATAACAAGTAATATGCGTAAACGATATTTTACGTCAATTGTATCACATGAGAAACGCATCGAGTCACAACATTTAAGAATTACAAAGCATGTTATTTCAATACAATACAAACATGACTGTATATTTTTAGAGACTTCCAAAATTTGTCGTTAAAACCGTTCTAGTTTTAACAAGACTGAAAGGAGAATATTGAGATCGTTTCCTGGAATTAATTTAAAAACCATGTATCAAATCTCACCAGGAAAATAAATGTTATTTCGAACGATAGCGAATCATTACACCGTTTTGTTAAAAAGGAACATTCTAACGTTATGTTTACAAGGTTTTATTAATTCTCATTTTCGCTGTGTTGTGTGATTCATACATGAAATTTGACACTAGATACAAATAAACTGTCCAAGACTGTCAGTACAAGTAGCCGACGGCTGATACGGTTTTTCTTATTAAAATGAGTCTTAAGATATGCTGCTGGGATGTCAAAAATGTCACAAATCTTTACGTTGCTCCCTAAAAAGAATAGCACTCAGGAGCTCCGTAACAGCAACCGCATCTCCACGTCCACTGATTTCAACGATGCACATTCCACCATTGCATTACAAGGTTCTCTGTGAACACAGGTTTATGCTTTACGCCATAGACGGGTCCAGGAGGGGAGGGGGGGTGCTAACGGGCTCAAGCCTCCCCCCCATCTCAATTTTTGAGAATTTTTTTTTTTTTAGTTTTAACTAGCTGATACCCGCGACTTCGTACGCGTGGATTAAGAATTTCTTTGCCGGGATTGAATATAGAAAGTTATTGGTAGCGAAGGATTGGTCCCAAACAATACCGAGTCGGCGTAATATGACCGGTAAACCATCACTAAATCATTTTACCATCGAACCTGTCTCTTGAAGAGAATCAATTTTCAACCTAATTACGTAGTTTTTCTCGGCGTTGCAAATATAAATAATTTTCTCGGGTGACTAGCCAGGTTATATGAATGTTATAGTTACACGATATTTCGGCGCACTGAATCATCGACGCCATCTTCTGGTGAAGTGAGGTCAGGAACGTGCGAAGTTGCTGAGCTAGACCAGATTACCGCTGCTAACCTATGATTGGTCGGCTGTAGAACCAGTCGTAGCAGGGGTCAAATCTCGTTGCGGCTTGAATCGATGCTAAGGTGGAGTTACGGCTAGATTTGATGTCCGTTTTTACATGGCATGTAGCGGACGGGCTTAAAGTCATCGCTCCTTCGAAGATGATATCATAAAACAAAGCATTCACCATAAATTGTTTATCAAACTGATAGGTCAACACGGATCCGTTGCGGGCCTCATATTGAGCCATGCTGCCACGTGATTGGTCAGATTTGTAACCAATCGTAGCCGGGGTCCTGCCTCGTATCAACACATCGTTCCATAGAAGGAAAAATCAGAAGGCAAAAACTTTCCCGTAAGCTGATCATTAATGCCTGAGTAACAAATTGCTCACTTATGTTACTACCGAACTTCCCCCAAGGATGACCTTGCTTTGCGGACACCTGGGGTATATAGCATTAATTGTGAATGTGGTAAAAGCTACATTGGCCAAACGGTGCGGTGTGTTCCCCAACGTTGTCTAGAACATGCACGACACGTTCGTCTGGGGCAGAAAGACAAGTCTGCGGTGGCGGAACACAGTCTAGAACATGGCCATGGTTTTGATTTCGAAAATACCAGAGTACTGGCACATACTGGGAGCTTCTGGAACAGCATCCTTACAGAAGCAGTAGAAATTCGTCTCGCGTCTAACCTCGTCAACCGCGACAGCGGGTACCAGCTGAGTGAAGCCTGGACGCCAGTCATCAATACTATTCGCCGACAGCACGACCGGGACGCATTACACGGCGCGTCCAGATCAACGGGAGTTCGGTAGTAACATAAGTGAGCAATTTGTTACTCAGGCATTAATGATCAGCTTATGGGAAAGTTTTTGCCTTCTGATTTTTCCTTCTATGGAATGATGTGTTGATACGAGGCAGGACCCCGGCTACGATTGGTTACAAATCTGACCAATCACGTGGCAGCATGGCTCAATATGAGGCCCGCAACGGATCCGTGTTGACCCATCAGTTTGATAAACAATTTATGGTGAATGGAAGCAACGGCTGTAAAAATTCACACCAAAGAAGGACACATAATCCTTTCATCAGTTTATTTGCCACCAAACAGAGCCCTGACTGAACATGACTTGGACGAAATCCTATCAAAAGGAAACAAAATTATAATAGGTGGTGATTTAAATAGCAAGCACACAGCATGGAACTCACGCACCTCCAATGCTAAAGGAGAGCTACTGTATCAACTATCCGAAAGGAGGAACATACAAGTCTACGGACCCACTGAGGCTACATATACTCCAAACCGCCGCAACGTCCACCCGGACGTCCTCGACATTGTCGTGGCAAAAAACATCATTCAAGACATCCACCTTCAAACATGGAGAGATCTCTCGTCAGACCACAATCCAGTCGTGCTTCAGCTCAAGAATTTTACTTTATTACAAAACAGCCATAAAAAAGTAACAGAAATAAACTGGAACTACTTCGCCAGACAGATCCATAATAAAATAAACACCACCTTCAATGTATCATCGCCTGATTGCATCGAGAAGGCCATAAACCACTTCAACACTACAATCAAAGAAGCCGAACGGAATGCATCCATTACCACCACCATCATTCACAACAACGCTTATCATGAACTACCAGCCATACTTGAAGATCTCAGATACCTAAGGAACCGTTACAGGACTCTCTGGCAACGTTTCCGTGATCCTGCCGACCGCCGTAGATTCCACCATTTCTCCCGCCAACTCACGGCGCGCCTAAAGGAGAGAAGATCAGAAAGATGGGAAGATAAAATGTCCCATCTCTTATTAGAAAACAAGGAAGCCTGGGACCTAATTCGATCCTTAAAAGAACCAAAGGAAGCGAAATCACCAATATCAGGCCCGGCAGATCCATGCTTTCTGCCGTTAGGAAAAGCCGAAATTCTGGCAGAGCACTTCACCGCCCAACACTCAGAAGTGGTCTACCCCTTAACTCCAGAGGAAGAACAGGCGGAGGCCGCAACAATTCAGCGAGTAGAGGACAGGCTAAGCAGACCTCCTTCTGACCAGCCAGAATTAACAACACCCGGTGAAGTGAGAACATTCATCAAGAAATTAGCCAGAAAGAAGTCACCGGGAATCGATGGCGTAGGCAATAGTCACCTTAAGAACCTGCCAAAGAAAGGTCTGGTACTTCTCACCAGAATTTTCAACGCTTGCCTCCTACAACATTACTTTCCTTCAGCATGGAAGACGGCTAAGGTCATAGCTCTGCCCAAAAGGGGTAAAGACAAAACAATTCCGAATAATTATAGACGTATTAGCTTACTCTCGGCTACCTCCAAGCTGCTGGAACGTATTCTTCTGAAGAGAATTAAAGCAAGCCTAGATTTTGGACAAACTATAAGGAAAGAACAGTTCGGTTTCCAAAGCCGAGTAGGAGCTACCTGTCAGCTAGTAAGAATTACCGAGCAAATCAGCAAAGGTTTTAATTGGAATAAGTCGACAGCCGCCATCTTTGTCGACATTGAAAAAGCTTATGATAAAGTGTGGCACACCAAACTAATAGACAAGCTATTCCATCACACCGACATACCCGACTGCTACATTGCCCTCATAGCAAGCTACCTCAAGGACAGGAGGTTCTTCGTCCAAATCGAAGGCCAAAAGTCATCCATCTTCACTATTAACGTGGGCTTACCGCAGGGATCCGCCTTATCGCCACATCTGTTCAGCATTGATGTCAATGACATACGAACCCCGCCCAACGTTCATGTTGCACAATTTGCTGATGATACGTTCATCTACGCAACCGGAGGAAACCACGAAAGGAATATCTCCAACGCCCAAGCAGGCCTTGACGCCCTTAGTCTCTGGTGTCGTGAAAATAAAGTGAAAGTGAATCCAACTAAATGTGCCGCAGTGTACTTCTCCACTAAACAACCGAACCTACAAAGACAACTGGAACTAATGGGGGAAAGGTTACCCTGGGTTACCGAGCACCAGTACCTGGGAGTAACGCTAGACCGCAAACTACTCTTTCGCCAACATGTCCTCGACAGAAGAAAAAAAGCCCTAGCCGTGGTTAAGAATCTTACACCAATCTTCTTGAGCAATGACTTGAAAATCGAAACAAAAATAAGAATATATAAATCCGTTGTCTTACCTTTCATTATGTACGGTTGCCAGGTCTGGGGAACTGCATGCAAATCTACCCTGCTGCACTTACAAAGAGTGCAGAATAGATGCTTAAGAATGATAAGTCATGCGAGCACCTACACGCCAATAGACCTTCTTCATGTGATCACCAATATGCCTACCATCCAAGCAGAAATCTTTCGACAAGCAGAGAAATTTTTCACAAGGCTTGACACTATACGCCCAGAAGTAGACAGATTGGAGTCAGTGGGTACAGTACTCCCAATGGAATGGCACAAATTTAAAGTACCACGCAGCACCATTATGACACCGATATAAAGGATCACTACCACAAGCGATCCTTAGTAAGAATAAGGAAGGGTTTCCCATAAAGACCGTATAACAGTCAAAGCCGGGTTTTTCCCCAACGTGCATCACAGCGAACCCAAATAATTAGTTGAAACTGTAGATTAAGCTACACACAGTAGCGGGGCTACAAAAAGCCGTTGAGGCAGTGAAAAAAAAAAAAAATTATGGTGAATGCTTTGTTTTATGATATCATCTTCGAAGGAGCGATGACTTTAAGCCCGTCCGCTACATGCTATGTAAAAACGGACATCAAATCTAGCCGTAACTCCACCTTAGCATCGATTCAAGCAGCAGCTACAGCCAATTACTGCTCCGTTGAGCAGAGTAGGGTGGAGTGTATTGTCGGTAGACATTTACTCCAGCTTCATTTTGATGGGGCATTTCTTCTCTGTAGGTTTGTCGTTACTTTGGCTGTCGATGTTTTCTTGTACTGAGTGGGTGCCACCGCGACCTTCTTCCTCAGAAGTGGTTGCCGGCGATCCTTTTCTGCAGTGGTGCCCTTAGGGCTGCCGCGGCGTGTTTCGCAAGTCTTCCTTTGAAGCCAGGTGGTTGACGAGGTTATTGAGTAGATCGATGAGGGCATCCAGTCGATCTTCTCGCTGTCCTGGAACTTGGCAGGTGTAGAAGTGGCTCGTGTGAGCTCTATCGAACTTTTGAGGCTCCGACTTCTTCTTCTGTCTTGTTGCTGGATGGTGAAGAGGGACTCGACGCTGCAGTGGCGATCCAGAACTCGACTGCCGCTGCTGTGGGCGTGTCTTGCTCACTTCTCGA
The DNA here is from genome assembly GCA_031002005.1 of Vandiemenella viatica. Classification (NCBI taxonomy): domain Eukaryota; kingdom Metazoa; phylum Arthropoda; class Insecta; order Orthoptera; family Morabidae; genus Vandiemenella; species Vandiemenella viatica. Next base: position 7,312,836 of record JARYHS010009186.1, on the reverse strand, counting down.
CTTGGTGCGGGCTGCGTATGGAGCCTTGTACTCCGGAGCTGCCGAGTCTTGCGAAGTTGCTGCTTCCACGTGTCACAACCGCGGAAAGAAGCTGCGTGCTTGGATCCGCAGTTGCAGCAGACTGGCTCATCTCGGGGTTTTTTGCAGTATGCAAGATTATGTCCTCCTCCGCAACGGACACACCTGACCGGTTCGGTGCAGTCCCTGGCATAGTGCCGGAATTTTTGGCACCTGAAGCACTGGACCGGACTGCGTGAGGGTGGCTTCGCTGCTGTGGTCTGCGTTGTGGCGTTGCGTGGTGCCGGTTTCTCAACGATGGTCGGCGTTGTAACGCTGGTGCTCGCTACAGCAGGGAGTGTGTTGTTGTGTCCCTCTGGATTCTTCTGCTCAGAAGCTTCATTTTCCACTGCAGTGGTGTTGACTTCTTCTCCGTCGTGGAAAATGATGCGATGGGTGGTGGGGTGCTTCTGCAGGATGTCTATTACTGTCTCGAAGTCGTTGAGGCAGGCCGGCAGTATCTTTACCCCTTGTTGGTCAGGCCAACAGAATAGGGGCAGCTTCGTGCGGCGATTCAGATAGGTCAGGATGCCGGTGTGATGTCTTCTATAGCGGACAGAGATGAGTGGCACTGGACCCACCTCTGCGTAGGCTGTTGATTTCTGCGGTGACCTCCTGATCGGAGTGGTCAGGAAGTTGCGGCCGGTCGTCGAATCAAAACAGAACGTCTTGAATCGTCCCCTTATGAGGTCGGCGTACTTCTCCCAGTCAAAGTCACTAGCTAGAGGGGTCGGAAACACTAGCGCTTCCGGCCACTCTGCGACTCCCGCTGGAAGAATCTTCTCTGCAAGATGACTATGTTCTCGACTTGAGAGAACCATCTCAAAGGTGGCGAAGTCGCTGGTTGGAACCTCCCAGCAGAATTGCAGATCATCCAGTAGGATTGCGATGAAGAACTTCCATTTCTTCGGGTTTCCGCGGTCTAGGCGTCGTCTCCATAACTTCATCGACCACTCTTCACGCCTCGATTCAAGACAGACAGACAGACGTCAATGACTGGGAAAGCGGTAGTCCCAGATTATGGGGGAAGGTTGTGCGCTGCAGCGCATCTCCTTCCAGTTTGCTAGTATGGTTGTCGTATTCGGTGTGTCCTAATCTGGTTGTTCCTACCAGGTGTTTTACTTCTTTACTGGTGGTCAAGAATTTTCTTGGGCCACCTTAGTCGGTCATTGTATGTGGGGTCTGCTCCCAATGCTGAGATCAACGGATTGTTTGATTTCTGCGCATTTTCATAAAACTGCGTAGCCAGCTGTTTGATTCTGACACGAAGTTTCGGCAATCCACTCAGACGATGAAGGTAATCAGTCCTCGTGTCCCTGGGGAGGTGATGAGCAAATCTGATGGCTCTATTCTGTATAGTTTGCAGTTAGCTGAAGATATGCTTGCGCTGTGTTGCCCCACACAACCGCAGCGTACTCCAGTATAGGTCTCACTAGGGCGGTGTATAGACGGATCCCTAGGTCCGGTCTTAATTTAGATGTGGGATTCAATACTGGGTAGAGCGAACTTAGTCTCCCAGATGCTTTGGCCCGAACGTTGGTGACGTGAGGTTTCCACGTCATTCCCCTATCAAGTTGGACACCGAGGTAAGTTGCCGTCCTCGTCCAGGTTATATGCTCGCCGAAGAGTACCAGAGGAGGTAGCTGAGGACCTTTCTTCCTGGTAATGATAATTGCCTGGCTTTTGGAAGCGTTATAGGCAAGCCTCCATTTAGTGCCCCATTGCTGAATGTTGTCGCAAGCCTGCTGTAGCCTTCTGCGTAAGAGATGAACATTCAGGCTCTTAGCAAAATAGGCGGTGTCGTCAGCATATAACGCTTTCTTCACGCGAGCTGTGGATGGTGTATCCGCCGTGTATAAACTGTACAGGACTGGGCCAATAACTGACCCTTGTGGGACACCCGCAGAGATGTTCTTAATAGCTGAGATGCCACCGTCCATCACAACTCTGAAAGTTCTTCCCTCAAGATAGTTCTTCAGGAGTTTAACATGGGAGAGTGGTAATCCTTGAGTGAGCAGTTTATATATGAGACCCTGATGCCAGACGGATTCAAAGGCACGGCTGACATCAAGCAGTACTGCGCCGAAGTATTCCCGACGTTCGAAGGCGGAGAAGGCCTCTTCTGTGAGACGGAGCAGTTGTTGGGGTGTTGAGTGATGTCTTCGAAAACCGAACTCTGTCGATGACGGCGCGTAGTCTTTTGAGATAGAGACGCTCAAAAACTTTAGAAAGAGTCGGCAAAAGACTGATTGGCCTGTAGGACTTGGGGGATCTTCTGTCCTTGCCTACCTTCGGAATCGGTATGATGTCAGCATGCTTCCAAGTAGTTGGATATTCACCCGTTAGGAGAATTTGGTTGAAGGGCGTCTGTTACAAACTGAACGGCGATTGGGGGCAGTTGACGTAGGATGCCTCCGCCGATGCCATCATGTCCTGCAGCTCTCTTTACAATGAGGCTCGAGAGCATAGACGCAACCTCTTGTGTCGTTATCACGTCAATGCGATCCTCTTCAGGGGGGACGGCTTCAAGGAATCGCCGCAGTCTTTCTTCGACCAGACGAATATGGTCGTCGTCTTTAGGCTCGTTGACTGGCTGAAAATTTGCCTCAAAGTTTACGGCCAGAGCTTCTGCCTTTTCTTCAGGCTCACAGACATAGTTATTTCCGACCACCAGGGGCGGGATTTTATGCCTCCTCCGGAGTAGGGCCTTCGTCGTGCGCCAGGCGGACCCGTCCTCGACGTCCAAGGTGGAGATGAAGTTGGACCATTCAGAGATGTTGTGCTTGTCCACTTCAGCCTTGATTTCCCTCTGCATGCGATTAATTATTCGCTTAGTGGCTGCATCACGTGTGACGTGCCACTCCCTAGTCAGATGATTTTTGACTATAATAGCCTCTCTGATTTCCGGAGGGAGTTGCCTCGAACGGATCGGCTGTTTGCGTCTCGGCCGGGTGGCCGCATCTGCAGCCTCATTGATCCAATCCGCCAAGTTGGAAGGGCCGGATACAGCCGGTGGCGGTGCCTCTTCTATGCGCAGAGAGAGGAAATCTTTGAAAGAATCCCAATCTATGTAATTGAGATTCCTGCGTAATTTGTCGGCTCGTGGAGTGACATCTGCAGCCATATAAAACAAACAGGAATGTGGTCTGAAGATAAGGCAGTTTTTGAGACCACAGCTATGTTATGTTGCAATCCTTTCGTGATTGCAATGTCCAGGACATCAGGCAGTCCGTGTCCGTAGATGGTGGGTTCAGTTGGACCCCAGGTAACGGCATCGTTGTTTTCGACAACTCGCAGAAGCTTCCGGCCGTTCGTGTTGGTGACGCGAGAGTTCCATGCAGCATGTTTGGCGTTAAGATCTCCCGCTATGAAAACGTTACCGCGCAGACGAAGGAGGGCCAAGAAGTCTGCTTCATGTAGACGGCCTCCTGGAGGTCTATAAGCTGCCACAGCAGCAACGCCATTAACTGCCCATTTCCTCCTTGGGCAGAGTAGGGTGGAGTGTTTGTCTTGCGACATTTACTCCTAGTCTTGTAGATGGATACTTGCTTCAGGTTAGATTTGTCTTAACGTTTGGCGTAGCTATTTTCAGATGATTTGGGGATTTATTGTACAAGTGAGATAGGTCCTATGTGTGGACCTATTCCTACCGGATAATTTCCCAGATTCTTGATTAGTGGATTGTTGGATTTATGGGCTGTATTATAAAATTTGGTGGCAAGATCCTTGAAACGTTGTTTTAAAAGTTGGTAGCCCTGTGGCTTCATGAAGGGCAATTGTGGGAAATCTGCAGTCGAGATGAAGTGCTCTCTTCAACGCTCGATTTTGAATAATTTGAAGTCGGTCAAGACTTGTTTTTTGCTGTGTATCCCCACACAGGACAGGCATATTCAAGTATTGGTCTTACTAAGGTGCAGTAGATCCGTACTCCTAAGGGTGCGGAGAGCTTACTGTCCCTGTTTAGCACTGGGTACAACGCTTGAAGTATCGCGCTAGCTCTTCTGCGGAGGTCGTTTATGTGGGCCCTCCAGGTCAACCTGGAGTCAAGCAGTACTCCAAGGTAGCGAACAGTGTTTGACCATGGGATTAAGTTGTTATGAATTGTGAGTTGTTGATCCAATTGAGGTCTCTGTCGAGGTCCTGTCCTTTTAGTTATTAAGATGGCTTTGGTCTTCGTTGGGTTGATTCCGATACGCCACCTCCTCGCCCAGGCCTCAGTCTTCTGCAGTATCTCCTGCAGACGACGGGTGACGATAGCTTTACTGCGGCAGCGAGTGAAGTAAGCTGTATCATCAGCATATGTGGCGGTGTGAATTCCGTTTTGAGAAGGTACATTGGCTGTATATAGGGAGTATAGCAGAGGTCCTAGGGTCGAACCTTGTGGTACTCCTGCCTGAATGCAACGCCTTGTGGAATAGGCGTTTACTAATTTTGACTTTGAAAGAGCGGTTTTCCAGGTATGATTTTATCAATTTGACAAGCTGTCCCGGGAGTCCCAATTCGTAGAGTCGTGCCCAGACACATATCACCTAGGATTCTTCTCTCCTAGGGTGCAGGGAAGTTCTTGCGCAGTTGTGCGCATCTCCTTCCATTTTTACTTAATTTGTCCTCAAAATTTGGCTGGTTTCATTACTAGGCATGTCAGGCCCGGATGGTTTTTTTGTGTCATATTTAGAGTGCCCTGGTCTTCGTTCAGGGGCCTACTTGTTCAGCTATCAGTTTCACTGGCCACCTTAACCTGTTGTCAATGTGGTCCATGGAGCCTAGTTGTCTGACTAGCGGGTTATTATGTTCCCTAGTCTTTGCATAGAGCTTTCGCGCTGCTGTTTTGTACCGGTCTGTCAATAGTGGGAGTCCGCTAATTTCGTGGAGAGTTTAGTTGGCGTTTCACGCGGTAGTTTGTATGCGAATCGAATCGCCCTGTTTTGGATAGATTGGAGCAGTTTTAAGTGCGAAAGAGCAGCGTTGCCCCACACTGGTGCAGCGTACTCCAGTAGTGGTCTAACAGTTGTTGTGTACAACAGTCTTGCTGTAGTAGGGTGCAATGTGGATGTTGGATTTAGTACGGAGTAAAGCTCCCTCATCCTACCTAATGCTTTGGCGCGGATGTTTCTGATATGCGTCTTCCAGGTCATTCGTTTGTCTAGTGTGACACCAAGGTAGAGCGCCGTGTTGGTCCACTTGATGTCTTCTCCAAACAGTCGAACTGGCTGTAGTAGGGGTACACTTCTCCTTGTTATTATGAGCGCTTGGCTTTTGGTGGCATTGAATGCCAGCCTCCATTTGGTCGCCAAGCTTTCGATGTTGTTACATCCCCGCTGCAGTTTGTTGCGCAAGTGCGTGGCTCTGATACTACGAGTGTAGAGGGTGGTATCATCTGCATATAGACCAGTTTCCAGTTGCTCGGTTTTCGGCACATCGGCGGTTGTATAAGTTATAGAGGACCGGCCCAAGGACAGATCCTTGAGGGACCCCAGCATGGATAGTTTTACTGCCGAGACAGCATCCTCTGTTACCACTCGGAAGCTTCTTCCAGTCAGATAGTTTTTAATTAGTCTGACGTGTTGCAGCGGGAATCCCTGCGTCAGCAGCTTATAAAGTAGGCCGTCGTGCCAGACAGAATCGAATGCCCGGGAGACATCCAGAAATACGGCGCCAAAATACTCCCTTCTCTCGAAGGCTCCCATGGCATACTCAGTGAGTCGTAATAGTTGTTGAGGCGTGAAATGGTTGCGCCGAAACCCAAATTGCTCATTCGGGAGAATACCTTCATCTTCGATGTGCCTGTGAAGTCTGCGTAGGTAAATTCTCTCAAATACCTTAGACAGGATGGGGAGAAGACTTATTGGTCTGTATGATTTCGTGGAGCGCTTGTCTTTGCGAGACTTGGGCACAGGGACAATTTCCGCGTGCTTCCATACTTTCGGGTATTCACCAGTAGCCATTATGCTGTTGAATGCCGACTTGATGTACTCAGTCGCCGATGGTGGAAGCTGCCTCAGAAGTTGGCCACTAATTTGATCATGTCCAGCTGCTTTATTAATTTCAACTCGTTTTAGTAGTGCTTGGACCTCCTCAGTTGTGGTCGGGTCAATGTCGTCCTCCGGTAGTGGATCAACTGAGAGGAATTGTTGCAGGCGTTGTGCGACCAGGTTGATATGGGCGTCATCTCGGGGCTCTTCTATTGGTTGGAAGTTGCTTGGAAGTTGTCGGCAATTGCATTCGCTTTGTCTGTAGGTTCACAGACTATTCTGTTGCCTACTACTAACGGTGGTATTCTTTGCCGACGGCGAAGCATGCGTTTTGTTACTTTCCAGGCTGAACCATCATCAGCTCTGAGTGTTCCGATAAGACCAGCCATTCTTGATTCCTGTGTTTCTCGACAGCAGCGTTTATTTCCCTCTGCAGTCTATTAATTGCTCGTTTTGTGGCAGGATCTCTGGTGACTTGCCAGTCTCTCGTCAGGCGGTTCTTGTGAGAGATTGCCTGTCGAATGTCCGGAGTGTAACTGCCTGGACATCTCCCTAAGTTGTCGTGCTGGTGGAGTCGCTAGGTCTGCTGCTTCGTTCACCAGTCCCGCAAATAAGTCCATAGCCACACTGGGACCTACCTCTTCTACTGGGGGAGCATTATTAATGCATTCATCTAAATGTTGCTTGTATAGGCCCCAGTTGATTCGCCTTAAATCTCTTGTTCGTCTTGCTGGTTGCTTAGATACTCCAATATTCATATAGAATATCACTGGGAGATGATCTGACGATAGGGCCGTTTTCGTGGTTACTGCCACAGTGTGTTGCAACCCTTTCGCAATCCCTATATCCAGTACATCAGGCGACTTCTACCCCTGATAATTGTTGGCTCTGTTGGGCCCCAGACCACAGCGTCCTGCCCCTCAGTAGCTCGAAGGAGGCGCCTACCGTCAGTGTTGGTGATTCGCGAGTTCCAGGCTGTATGCTTGGCGTTCAGGTCCCCTGCCATGAAAACCATCCCGCTGCAATCGAAGAAGTGCAGCCACCTCCTCTTCGTCGACACGTCCCTGGGGGGGTCTGTACGCCGAAATTAGTAGTAGTGTACCTCTTGACGTTTCGATGGCAACACCCGTTGCCTCGATCGTCTGGAGTTGTGGGAGGGAGATTTCGTGGTGTTTGATAGATCTCCGTATATAGATGGCAGTGCCACCACCCGCAGTCAGTCTGTCATTCCTGTAGCAGCAGTAGTTTGCTGCTGCTGCATTGACGCCAGGTTTTAGGTGCGTCCTCAGTTACAAGACAGGCATCTATTTGCTCGTCTTGAAGAAATTGTCGGAACTCGCAGAGTTGCCGCCAAATGCCATTGGCGTTCCATGTACAGGTAGTTAGGTCATCTAGTCTATTTCCATGTTGGTTGAGACTAGATCCTATTTGTGAGGCTTGAAAGGCCGTTTGAACAGCTGCAGCTATCTGCCGCGGAAGGTCCTGAAGCATGGTGTGCACTGTTTTGCAGCAGCATATGCATCATGCTGAGTAGTGTAGCACTGTCACACTGGGAATTACTCGGGGGTTCAGCTTCCCGAGTGCCTTTATCAGGCGTTCGTTGATCCTGCATGCCCGATGGGTAAGATCTTCGAGTTTCTGACTTGGTTTTTGGTATGGATTTCCATGCATTTGGTGTCCTCCCGTTGGGGGCTGGTTGGTTACTCTGGTTCCCTATGTTTGAGGGGCCACTGTCAGATTGCCCATCCATGATTGCTTCACTGGTTGAATCTTCTTTCGATTCCGTTTGTGATACGGTATTAGAATCTTGCTTGTTCTTGAGCTCTTCTTTTTTCCTCTTTTGTTCTTGCCTTTTGAGGGCAGCAAGGTAAGAGGCATTGTTAGCTTTCTGCCGCTCTTCAAACCTGCTGAAGGCTTTGCACTTCCTGTAGCTGGCGACGTGATCGCCATCGCAGTTTACACACTTTGGTGGGGTGTCTCCTTTCTTCAGAGTGCAGTCCCTCGATGAGTGTTCTCCTGCGCATTTCACACATTTGGGGGGCATAACACAGTGTCGGGCTACATGCCCTACACCCTGGCAGTTGAAGCATTGGGGAGGCCCCCTCTTGCTTCGAAGTTTTTCAACTGTCACTTTCAAGGCACACAAGGATGTCATTTTGTAGATGCCTCGATTTTGTACGGTGTCTGTTAAGACTACCAGAAATAGAGGAATTTCCTGGTTGGTTTTCGGCGAGCGGAGGCGAGCTACAGTTCTCGCTGTTATTTCTAACTCTTCCAGCTCTTCCTTGACTTCGTCTGGAGTGATGCTGAAAGGCATCCCACGAATGACGACTTTTATGGTCTTTTCCTGCACTGACGGGAAGGTGTAGAATGGTATTGCATTCGTAGATATATAGTTGGTAATCGCCATGTAGTCGGCATTGTTCTTGACCTGCAGTTTATAGAGATCACGTCCAGCTGTCTTGATCATAAATGCCTCAGTACAGATACTCTTTAGTTTTTTGGTACAAGGTCATGTAGTTTTCTTTGTAATTCACTATGATTGGGGCCAACTTGGGTGTTTTGTTGGCGTTATCATTGGTGTCCATTCCTTCAACTGAAAGGGGTGAAAATTTATTCTTGGTGGTGGCGACTGGAGTGCCCATATTGGAGGTGCTAAGTTTAGCAGCCGGTGCAGTGCGCCGGGGCTTGGTGAAGCCATCAGCGTCAACAGTTGTCTTGGCACGAGATGTCTTCGAGGATGTACTTTCAGCGAGGATGTATATCTCAACGGCGCTGTTTTGTAGGTCATGGTGGTTGCCCTCTTTTTAATATTTCCGTTAGGGCTATTTGCTGCAGTTCTCTTCCTAGATGAAGAAGCTGCTTCCTGTTCCATCATCATATTGTGCTCCTGTGCACCCTGTTGCAGGAACTTCGAAGATGGATCCATGTAGGAGTATGATGGCGCAGGAGAAGGCGAGCGTGGAGACTCGGTGTTGTAGTCAGGCAAAGCCGGATATTCTTCAGCTGCGTCACCCATGGTCCGCTGCAATAACTCAGATGGGTTAGCGGGAGTGTTATGCTGGCCCCGTGTTATCACCGCAAGGTTACTGGGGCCAGTCACAACCCTAATTCTCTCACCAGGGGGTTCCGCTCCCAGCGGGAGCGGGCCGTGTGGTGGTAATACCCTATCGGCTCGGAGTGGGAGGGCAAAGGCAATCCCCGAAGAGGAAGAAGCAAGCTTACCACCCTTGCTTACGCGTCGTGAGCACGTCGGAATACGCATGCACTAGAACACAGAGGAGCGTACGAGCATATGCGAATACCGCCAACTCCTAGCCTCGTAGAGTCGTGCCGCAACGAGATTTGACCCCTGCTACGACTGGTTCTACAGCCGACCAATCATAGGTTAGCAGCGGTAATCTGGTCTAGCTCAGCAACTTCGCACGTTTCCTGACCTCACTTCACCAGAAGATGGCGTCGATGTTTCAGTGCGCCGAAATATCGTGTAACTATAACATTCATATAACTCAGCTAGTCACCCGAGAAAATTATTTAAATTTTCAACCTATTTACAAACTGAAAAACAAACGAATGTGTGTGTGTGGGGGGAGGGGTGTTAACTAAGGGCAGCCTTATTTCAGTTTGATCTTTTCTTCTTTCTTCAGCGTGAGCATCCGATTCTTGGGTTCTAATAACATTAGCTGCTCGTACTCTGCTAGAGCTACAACATAGGCCAGTTTACGCCCGCAAGGCATGTCAAAAAATAAGGCAAAATAAGCTGGTGCCAGAAACATTTAACCAGACACAAAGTAATAGCACAGATAAAATTGACATCTGTACTAAATAATACGTTTTTTCTCTAAACGAAATTTACTAACAACTTATACAATAACTTAATGCGCGAGAGGCATAGCTTAAGCAAGAGACGTAACATTACAGACTAACACACACATCCGTCTCTCTGTCACCATTCGATAAGTTCCTAAAATTTCGTGACTACAACTGTTAATCATACCGAAAAAGAATGTCCTGTGCCCTCCCTAGAGATTTTGTTGTTGAAACGTAACAAAAGACAGATTTACTTCCGCATTTATAGTATTGTTACTGCAGATCACACACACACACACACACACACACACTGACTGCGAATCACCCCTGAGGGATCAATATAACGTAAAGAAAGGGTACACCTACAGCATTGCAAGACTACCTACGATTTTCCTCGCATTGCACGCCTAACTTTGTGATATCTACAGTTTAACATCCGAATAACCGACGGCCCAGGCGTGACTCTTACGATCAAAAACAATTTTAAAAAATCTTAGCCTCCACGAAGGTTTGACCCGGAGACCACGAGCCAAACATTAGTAAGCAACTGCTTTAACCACTGAGCTACCTGACCGCTACACGGAAAAACAGTACAGAGATCTCCATATCCAACGCGTCTGTCTATCTCCGTTCAGTAATTTTTCGAAACTATAAGACAACATATATTATTTATACAGATAATTTTTCAAACAAATGTAGACAGTATTTTCTTCTTTTTTCGAAGGATAAGGGTGCAAAGTTTCATCGAGATCGGATGAAAACTGGGGATTTGTATGAAGAACAAACAAACCAACAAACAAACAAGCATACTTCATGATTAATTGACTCTCGGGTTATGCCGCGTTGTTTATTTCATTACCCGAGCTTTCGGCAGTATGTGACTCGGAAAGTCTGAATGAAGAAATTGGAGATACTTTACAAAAATATTCCGAGCCAACGGCTATAGTGAATCCGACATCAGAAGGGTTTTAAGACCCAAAAAACCTATGGGAGATGTCAACTTATCCCATGATATTAATGTACCAACAAAATTCGCCTGTCTCCCATACATAGAGGGTATCACAGACCGGATTGGGAAACTATTAAAGCGGGTGGAGGTGCGAATAGTATATAAGGCTAACTGCAAACTTGGTCAGTCACTGACAAAGGTAAAAGACAGATTACACCCACACCAGCTTATGGATGTTTACGAAATCCCCTGCAGCTGTGGCAGTGTTTATATCGGCGAGACAGGTCGCTACTGTGGCGGAGAGAACTTAAAGAACATATGCGCCACTACAATATAACAACAGCTGACAAATCCGCCGTAGTCCGCCATGCTATTAATACCGGGCATGAAGTAAAATTTCAAGAAACGAGACTACTGTGGAGAGAAGACCAGTGGTGGCCCCGACGGGTGAAAGAGGCAGCAGAAATTTTAAAAAATACCAACAACATCAACGAAGATAGCGGTCTTTTACTCTGTCGATGCTTGGCGCTCGTTGCTATGTATCTCTGACGAAGGCTGGAGGATACCAGCCGAAAGCTCAGGTAATGAAATAAACAACGCAGCATAACCCTAAAGTCAATTAATCATGAACAAAGATGGCCGTGGAAGTCTGAGGAATCATTTAAACATGCATACATTCATCTATATATATATATATATATATATATATATAGATTTTCTTATAAGTGCGGCAATCTGAAATAAAATCTTGACATAATGTCGACCCCCCATGCTATAAAGCCTACCCTCACATGAGACAAGCCCCCCCCCCTAAACTAATATCGTGAATCCGCAACTGCGTTAAGCTTAATGACCAAACTTAACTTTACAAATTAGCAACTTCAGTAATTGACCTTTAGAATTTGCCTTATTCTTTTCATTTTCACGTTCTGTTTGCTAGTTATTCTAAAGTTTATACTTATAAGTAAATTTCTCGCCCCATTGGCTCAGTTTTTGCTGCTCCGTGATGGCGTCCAGCGCTGAAACGAACTTATCTGGTTCGCGTGCTGGTGGTGTACTTGGAGAGGTGATGCTGCACAATTCGTTATCTCCAGATAGTGCGCTAAATTCGCGAGTTAAATCGCAAATCTCTCCGAAGTGCGTATAGAGAGAAGTGATTGATCCCTCGGATAGAGGCGTTAAACCAAAGATGTCTTCGTAAGAGTAGGCCTGAATCTGTCGGGACCAGATTTTTCCTTCTCTCATGTTCATCTCTCATTTCATACAACACAAACACACCTACAATAGTACATGCGAACACATACTGTGTTACGGCTCTAGGGCTCACAGAGTGTATGTTGAGACATTAATCTGATTTTCATCGTAAGATTTATGAATGCCTAGCGTAGTGCAATATTAGGGTCCACGTGAAGGTGAGATCCTCCGCGAGTGGGCAAGCGCGACGAGGAGTTGCAACAGAAGAAGCGTCGGTTTGGAGAGTTTATACATAGCAGGGCACACCTCCACCAAGCGGGGCTTTTTGCATCACCTTCGACAGTCGGAAGCAGGGCGCTCGGTTCAGAACAAAGTTTTAATTTTCGTGGCACCGTCTGAGATTAGCGTGTGCGACTAGTTATTTGTGGTAGCTGTCTGAGTTTGTCTTCTGTCATGTACAGGGATGAAGTTTATTGTTGATGTATTTTGTTTTCATTGTTCATTGAAAGTGAATATTTTAGTATAATCACTGCAATTAGGGTTTTCCGTCGAAACTAGCAAGAGCGTCACCAGAACTGGCCAAGTTTAGAGACGCAATAAAATTTGATTATAAACTCAACTGTGCAGCACACATTGGACAGGTAGTAGTGAAAGAATTTAAAATTCTTCAATTGTTCGAGAGAGTGATGAGAGGATGTACGTGAGAAATACAGGAATTGAATCACAAAACTTTAGTCGGTCCATTGCATGAATATGGTGGTGCAAGGCTGCCAGATTAGTCTATGGAGATTACCATAGAACACAATCAGTAACTTATATGATAAATGAGCTGGAAGGGGATTAACTGGAAGACAGGTGAAGAGTTAAAAGAGTCATGCAGGTGTACACAGCGTATGTTGGTGATGAGGCATGGAAAGGGAGCATCCATTCATTACGTGAGGTGTTTTTCAGGAATTCCGGACCCCCCCCCCATATATGACGTGAAATTTTTACAGGACAGCCCCCCCCCCAAATCATCATTCTGATCCACCTCGGAGCTTTTTGAGACCTTCTTTTATACTTCAAGAATTTCGCCCCTCCCCATTTCCCCCTAGGTGAGGTTTGGTGAGATTTCCCCCGACCGCTCCCCTCCCCCTATTTCACTTCACGTAATTAATGACACTCCCAAAGATATTGGTGTCAGAATTAAAAGTAATGCATGGAAGGGAAGAGAGAACCATAACCACAAGCTGGAACTCGATTTCGGGCACAAGGGTGTGGGAAGATTCTCTTTCGTAAGTAAGGGGGTCAGGGATAAATTACCAAGGGAATTGAAGAATAATTTACTAAACAGGGTGAAACAATTTAAAGTTAAAATCTATAGAGGGCACAAGTAGCTGGGTATAAGAAAGGAGAGAAAATGGGTGTTGTAACAGCCCTCAAACCTAAAATTAAATGTAATTGTATTTTATAAAGCATTAGTAGTAAGCTAGAGTTTGGTTGAATATGATCATGTATGTTTCTTTCACAATTAAATGTAAATTAGTGTATATAGACTTTGCTTTATGAAGGGAAATTATTTAAAGGCCATTTAATATGTTTAAGAACAGAATTATGTAAGATAATTGCTTAAATGTTCGTAATTCCAAGTTTTAATGCAAGTTACGATGTCTAAAGGACAATTTGCTACAGTTTAAAATAATTTTGTGTTGAAGTATCTTCAATTTCAATTACTGACCATTTTGTAATGATTTTAAGTGATTATGTATTAAATCTGATTATTTTAATATGATTCAATTGTTTAAGTATTGTTAATGTTCGAGAATTATCTGGCGGAAGCTTTTGAAGTATTCTAGAAATTTTGGTGGAGTTTATATAAAGCGATCGTCAGAGAAAGACAGAGAAACAGTTTACAGTTTAGAGTTAGTTAGTTTTTCGGCAAAGTGTTTCACGAACTCAGTTTGCTACGGCCGGGAACTATACTGTCTGTAAAAAAAAGTGTTGTATGCTTTCTCTGGATTGTATCTATGCATGTAACCAGTATCGTTGACGTCGAGTTTTATGAAAATAAAGCAAGCTTAAAGTAAACTGCATGATGGAGTACTTAATTATCGTATTAATTAAACCACGAACCATCTTATATGGCGACCGATCAAGGGACAGGAAATCAGACATCTATGAGACGTTAATTTTTTAAAAGAATTTGCAACAGATCATCAATACGCCAATCAAATCTTCTGAGAATTACGACGATTGAATTATTCGTCGACAACTTGAAACAGACTAAAACGAGTGACTAAACGCAGCACTCATCGGAGATTTTCCTACGACGTCTGGAATCGACAGTGATTTTCCGACAGCAAGTGGAATTTTTTCGGCCTCAGGATACCATCTTTCTTCAACGCTAAAACTCGTTGCATTGAAAATCGACGTGTTTTCGAAGTGTTGTGTGTGTTAAATGTTGTTGTTAAGAGTTTATAATCAGTGAAAAAAGTAGTGTTCAGTGGTGTGAAATTGCTCCGAGGAGAAATATAAGGTGACGAGAAAAGTATGTAAGTGATAAAAAATTGACGACGAACAGTAAGTACTGAATATTAAGATATTTATTTTTGCATGTTCCTTTACTATTATTACTATTATTATTACTCCGCGATTCACTAAAAGTGTGTGGCGGAGGGTGCATTGCACCTATCAAAAGGGGTTATGGTTTGGAAGGGTTATAAGGGATATGGCAGGAGGCGCCCATGGGCTATTGTGAGGAACCATCCCCGCATTCGCGTGGAGTGATCTGGGAAAACCATGGAAAACCCAGATCAGGATGGCTGGAGTGCTTTATCGAACGCTACTCCTGTCGGATTTTAAGTTTACTCGCCCGGTAAATCCTTTCTATTCCATTCCCTAATCGCTCGTGGGAAAAAATGAGTACAGAAATGAATCGGTTCTGGCCCTGATTTCTCTTATCTTATTTTCACGGTCATTTCGAGATATGAATGTTGCTGGTAGCAATATTTGCTGACTGTCATTCCGAATACATCTGTCGTGAATTTTTCAATTAGCTTTCGTCGAGAGCAACGCCTTCGGTGTTCCAGGTCTTCCCAACCTAACTCCTTCAACATCGCACTTACGCTTTCCCTCCAACTATATATACCTGTCACGAATCGGGCGGCTCTTCTTTGGACCTTCTCTAAAGCCTCCATTAACCCCTTTTGATGGGACCCCATACAGAACAACAATACTCTAAGTGAGGACGTACTAGTGACTTGTATACAATCGATTTAACTTCCTGAGTGCATTGATTTAAATTACGACCTAGAAATCGGAGCATACGATTTGCTTTTCCCATTACATTCTCGATATGCTCATTCCACGACAAATTATTACGAATTGTTACCCCTAGGTATTTAGCGGAATCTACCGTTCTAAGGACAGTGCCATTAATCGTATATTCATAGTTAAATGGTGTCACCTTTTACTTACACGCATGACTTGGCACTTTTTAGCGTTTAACTCCAACTGCAATCTTTACACCACGCAATTATTTTCATAATATCGTCTTGTAACAAAGCGCAGTCGTCCTGGGTTTTGATTTCGCGATAAATTATAGCATCATCGGCAAATAATCTTTTCATCCCCCCTATTATGTCGCATAGATCATTGATGTATAGAGAAACAACAGTGGCCCTAACACGCTTCCCTGGGGAACTCCAGACCCCACTTCAGTAAGTGATGAACGCTCACCGTCGAGAACTACGCACTGTGTTCTGTCCTTCAGGAAGTCTGCAACCCAGTCGCATATTTGTCTAGATATGCCGTAACCGCGAAGTTTCCTAAGTAACCTAGTGTGAGGCACAGTGTCGAAAGCTTTTTTAAAGTCTAATAGAACCAAATCAACCTGGGATTGCTCATCTATAATTCGGCACAAGTCGTGAATTAGAAGTGCAAGTTGTGTTTCGCAGCATCGGCCTTTTCTGAATCCATGTTGATTTGGATTTAAAAGCTCACCTTCATCCAAGAACCGCATGACATTTGAATAGATGATATGTTCTAAAATCCTGCAAAATATTGAAGTTAACGAGATCGGCCTATAATTCTGAGGATCATTAACATTCCCATTTTTAAACACTGGAGTTACGATAGCGGTCTTCCATTCGGCTGGTATTTTTCCTTGATCCAGAGAGACGGTATACAATTTCATCAAATACGGTGCAATTTCCTTTGCGTATCTTGAGTAGAATCTTGTAGGAATACCGTCTGGTCCGGGAGCCTTATTGGTTTTTACATTCATAAGCAGTTTAGTTATTCCCTCGACATCAAGAGCGAGATCATTCATAATTTTGTCGGTACGATTGTTAAATATCGGTATCTCCTCTGAGTTTTCTATCGTGAAAGCCTTTTTAAATATATCATTCAAAATTTCTGCTTTCTCTACGCTTGTTTCTGATAATTCACCATTTTCTTTAATCAGCGACGGCATAACCTTACGAGAGCCTCTTATTACTTTGATATAACCAGAACTTTTTTGGATTAGTAATCAGATCTTCGGATAAATTCCTAGCTTGGAATTCTTTAAACGCATCGCGCATTGCCTTACGCACTTCCGCACGCAACTGGACTAATTTAGCACGATTAGATGAGTCCCCCGATTTTTTCACCGCGGCATGTAAACGCCTTTGCCTCCTGAGCAAACGTTTCACTTCCCTATTGAACCAAGGGAAGTTATTACTGACCTTAATACACTTCTTAGGAACAAACTGGTTTAAACCGGTCCATATTAGTTCTTTTAAATTAAACCAAAGTTCCTCAACATTTGTATTTAGCATGTACGTTTCAAAATTCTTCGCAAAGTGATCAACCATACCCGCATCGTTTGCCTTATCGAAGCAAAACACGAGTTTCTCTTTGTCATGCTTCAGACTCAGACTAGAGTTTAACGTTACCACAACCGCCTTGTGATCACTTATACCGTCTTCTATACAAACTTTATCTACAATATCAGGATTGCTAATTAGAAAAAGATCCAGAATGGACGAGGAATCTTTGTCGCACCGTGTTGGCTCTTCGACCATCTGTTCAAGAGATCTTTCTGCAAATGATTCTAGGAACGTTTCGGTTATTAACCTATCTCTTCCACCCAACCTGAACGTGTATGTGTCCCACCTAACCGACGGTAGGTTAAAGTCACCACCCACGATCAATATATGTCCTTGAAATTTTTTGTAAATGTTATTAAGCGACTCTCTGAAGTATTCCGCGTTAGCCAAATCAGAATCCGGAGGTCGATAAAATGACCCGAGTATGAACTTTAAATTTTTGCCAATTTTTACCTTGACCCATATTAACTCGCAAAAATTTTCCGTTTCAGTTACGACAGAGCAATTAACGGTTTTACTTACGGCCACGAACACACCCCCGCCCATTGAGACAGTTCTGTCCTTCCGAAAAACATTGAAATGAGGGCCAAATACTTCGCTAGATTCAACTTCAGGCGTCAACCAGCTCTCGGTTCCTAGTATTATATCGACATCATTAGTCGCAACTGAGGCGTGAAAATCCGCTACTTTCCCTCTAATACTCCGACAATTTAGTACCATTATCCTTAGCTGCTTCGTACTGTTATTTGTGTCTAAAATAGCATTTTTCATACTCGCACTCTGACGGTAAACGGGTGAAGTAATTGGAGCTGTAATATTAAAATTATTCGCGCCATCACTACCGGGACCAGCTTCTATGTTATCAGCACATCCTCTTCGGTGAAATGAAGGATCCTCGGGCCTCACGCTGTTCCTAAAAAATAATTCATATCAAGGCGGTTCCAAATTTTAGCAGCCACCTTGGACGCCATTCTAGGTGTGTAGTGGACGCCCGACCTGTCAAATGCGTCCCAGCTGGCAGCTATCATCGGACGAAGGTCGACGAAGCCCCAGTTGTTTTTGCGACACAGCTCCTGCAAATTACTATTTAAATTAAAGATCTTCCACCACACAGCCTCCCCACAATCGACACGCGGCACCACACTGCAAATTGAGAACTGTAATGAAACTGAATTTTCCCGGGCGGCTTCATACGCCTTTCGGCCCAACTTGTCCATGGATTTAACTATATCTGGAACAGAAACACGACACGAGTCATTAGTGCCGACGTGCGCAGCTACTCTTAACTGACGGCAGTTCGATTCCCTAATCGCTTTTGGAATGGCCTCCATGACACGTGGTACGGTTGCTCCTGAAAGAGAAACGGAATGAACGTTAGTATGAGGATCTGCACCGTTCTTCGTGGCTAATTCCCGTAGCGGTTTCTCCAGCCGTCGCACGTTGGAGCTGCCAATGACCAGTAAACCTTTTCCTGGCAAGGCTCGGGGTCTGCGGGTAAATCTTCCCTGCTGCTCTTCTGGGTCATTCGCGCTTGAATCACAACTTCCTGCAACACAGAAAACGCGTTACTTAGGGGCAAGGTATCATTTTCCCTTCGGCTAATTGGGAATTTCGACGCCTTTCTCCGATCCACACGATGCCAGACGTTTTCTGCAACTGGAACCTGAAAATCAAAACTTGCCGGTTCCACTACAGTTGGCTGCGGAATTTCTTCGACGCACTGCCGCTCCTCGTCTAGGATGCTCCATACCTGCGCTTGAAGAGACGCCATAGTATTAAGAATCTCCTCGAGAACCAGACGCCTACCAGAACACTTTGCACAAGCCATGTCACCTGAAACAGACAAAAACGGACTACAAATGAATACTCAAAAATCGGCGACCGCTACTAACAGCTGCTAAGGCTCGTGGCTACTGCTGCTACTGCGAGGCTCAACTGAGGCTACCTAAACAGGGATAACGAAACTAGCACTCACACAAAAGTGGCTACTGCTGCTACGGCTGCGGAGGCTCAACTGACTGGCACACTACCTAAACAGGAAAATTCAAAGATAACGACAAAAACTAGCACAATTTAAATCACACACAAAAGTTGGCTACTGCTGCTACGGCTGCGGAGGCTCAACTGACTGGCACACTACCTAAACAGGAAATATTCAAAGATAACGAAAAACTAGCACAATTTAAATCACACACAAAAGTTGGCTACTGCTGCTACGGCTGCGGAGGCTCAACTGACTGGCACACTACCTAAACAGGAAATATTCAAAGATAACGACAAACTAGCACAATTTAAATCACACACAAAAGTTGGCTACTGCTGCTACGGCTGCGGAGGCTCAACTGACTGGCACACTACCTAAACAGGAAATATTCAAAGATAACGACAAACTAGCACAATTTAAATCACACACAAAAGTTGGCTACTGCTGCTACGGCTGCGGAGGCTCAACTGACTGGCACACTACCTAAACAGGAAATATTCAAAGATAACGAAAACTAGCACAATTTAAATCACACACAAAAGTTGGCTACTGCTGCTACGGCTGCGGAGGCTCAACTGACTGGCACACTACCTAAACAGGAAATATTCAAAGATAACGACAAAAACTAGCACAATTTAAATCACACACAAAAGTTGGCTACTGCTGCTACGGCTGCGGAGGCTCAACTGACTGGCACACTACCTAAACAGGAAATATTCAAAGAAACGACAAACTAGCACAATTTAAATCACACACAAAAGTTGGCTACTGCTGCTACGGCCGCGGAGGCTCAACTGACTGGCACACTACCTAAACAGGAAATATTCAAAGATAACGACAAAAACTAGCACAATTTAAATCACACACAAAAGTTGGCTACTGCTGCTACGGCTGCGGAGGCTCCTTTGTGGCAGATTACCAAAATTTCAATTCTCCTCAAGTTTGTTTTCAAATTGATTTCATTATTGAGTGAAAATGGTTGATAGTCAAAATCTACAAACATTTCTAGAAACTTTTGCTGTCAATTTTAACGCAAGGATACTTGAAATAAATTCTAAATTTTCGGAAATTAATAATAAATTTGACAACTAATTTTCTGAATTCAAAAATAAGATTGAATGTGCAAATTTAGTAGGCGATAATAATGAAGTGATAGTATCTGAGAAAAATACTTATGTTGTGAAAAAAGTCATTGAGCAAGATGTTAGAACAATTGTAGGTGCTGATTCAGATAGTTTGTTAGGTGTAGGTAGCGATGATTGTTAATTTATGTTACCAGTTGAGTCAGCAACATTGCTGATAGGAAAGGACAAACAACTTGTAAAACCAGAACCATATGATGTGTCAGACGTTCTATGGCTCAAACGAGTCTACTATTTGAGATGATTCAAAGTTTTATATCTTGCAATGTATAGTGAAGTTCTTTGTATATAGAAATGCAGTATTAGATGTTTATTCAAAAGTAGAAGAAAATTGGAAACTTAGGAAAAAGTAATTTACATAGCTTTGGGTTTCCAGGGAAATCCTGGAACCCACTTTTCTAATAAGATGTAGGGGCCTTTATCAAAATCTGGGGAGGGCTGCCCTAATGTCTGCTATTTTCATTTGTTTTGAAAATGCATGGTTTGGGGAGGGGTCCCCAACTGTAAATATCTAATTTTGTAAATAAAATTGTGTCAATTAATCTACATAGATAGTTTGTGTGAGTACTTAGGTTCAAATGTAGATATAATGATACAGAATGTTTAAGATGTAACAATTCTAGTGTATGAAACAATTTGTAACAGTTTTGTCTAGAGACACTTGCTACATTGTGGTGACAAATTCTCAGCTGTAAAATGTAAACAAACTGTTGTCATTAACAAGCAGACAGCAAGTGTGTAATTTGAAATGAATAATTAATTTACAACTTAAGGTAATGGAATTGAATGTATGTTGTGTAAAACAGTTACTGAGAAAATGATTGGATCTGTAAAAGGACAATTATTGGAACCAGAATCAGTGTCATGAACTATATGCAGGTGATGTATGTAATGAAGGTTGTGTTTCTACATTGTATAATTGCAAAAGTTATTATGGTTGATTAATTTTGATCTGTTTATGTTGGCATTATGTGTACATACAACCTGCTTAGATCATGACGGATTCAATCAATTTTAATTATGTAAAACTAAGTGAATCCTGGGGAGTGGTTGTAACTGCCGTCAAACCTAAAATTAAATGTAATTTTATTTTATAAAGCATTGGTAGTTAGCTAGAGTTTGGTTGAATATGAAGGTAAATTATTTAAAGCCCATTTAAAATTATGTGTTAATTCTGATTTTTTAAAATATTTTTCAATTGTTTGAGTGTTGTTAATGTTCGAGAATTATCTGGCGGAAGCTTTTGAAGTGTTATAGAAATTTCGGTAGAGTTTATATAAAGCGATCATCCAAGACAGAGAAACAGTTTACAATTAATTAGTTTTTCGGCAAACTTTTTCACGAACTCAGTTTGCTACGGCCGGGAACTATATTGTCTGTGAAAAAAGTGTTGTATGCTTTCTCTGGATTGTATCTATGCATGTAACCAGTATCGATGACGTCGAGTTTTATGAAAATAAAGCAAGCTTAAAGTGAACTGGATGGTGGACTACTTAATTATCGTATTAATTAAACCAGGAACCATCTTACAGTGTGTTTGGAAATTGCCACCGCTGCGTGGGCTCCCTCGCAATTAAATTAAATTAAAGATTAACTATATTATTTTTTAATCGACACTTAGTGGTTGGTACCTCTAACATGTTGTTTATATTCTGCTCCAGTTGAGAAGATGTGAATCAGTTATTAAAAAGTATTTGAATAAAGTGTAAAAATTTATAATTGTGCGAAAAATGTGCAAGTAATTGATAGCAAATGTTGGGAATTTTAGTAATTGAAAATCTTAAATTTCCAATGTTGCACGATTTTTGTGGTATTGAAAGAAATTGTTAGGGATTGGTAGCAAACAGTATTAAGAAATTTCGAGCGATTATTTTTGGTAGTAGCAAAACTGTCTTTTGGTTGTTGTTGTTGTATGTTTGTTTGTTTATTGGTTTTTGTTTTTGTTTATTTTTCCTTCTTCTTCTTGCTAAGAAGAAATTATTTCCTGGTAAAAAAGTTTGTTCTGTAAGTAATATTCTGATAATAATTTAAATTATATACTGGTCGGTGTGTGTAAGGAACTTAAGAAAAGCTGTGCATTAAAGACTTAAGTGGAAATTATTTAATCTTTAACTATCTATTATCATTTACAGTTTTGAAATTTCCTTCTAGTTTTTGTGAAATTCAGAAGAAGGTTTGAAGTGTTGACGACAGAAGGGAAGGTACCTTATATTTTATTAATTACTTGACGCTATTTCAGTAATGCTTAAGTAAACTCCCATAAACAAGAAACAAGGAGAGAAGCTTTATTTTTTTGATAAATGTGCAGACCAGAAGCTTCGTAAGTGATCGAATGTTATATTTTATTACAGAAATATATAATTGATTCTTTAAGAAGGGGAAACCTGCTTGGATTCTATTTTAAATGTAGGGTAAGGTCTAGATATTTGGACCATTTCAAGATTGTCTAACAAGTGCATGTTATCACATTTAGTATAATATATCGTTAATATAATATTTAGATATAAATGTTGTGCAACTAATAATACCTGGAGAAAACTTGATATCAAATGCTTTTGTTAGAAAAAAATAATTTATCAAAACATCACATAAGAATTAAATTTCAAAAAGTGTAGGGCTATATGGACTGCGCGTGAGGGTATTTGGATCACATAATTTGCTGCTTCATAGCTCATGTATTGGGCTTATAAAGTCTTTAAGAGTTACAAAATTTTTTAAACACATTTACATTGCAACATGACTGCGAGGAGGCACTCTACCCTCGTTCTTTTCTCTTTGAAGATAATGAACGGGCGAATAAATACTCCACTGGCACTGCAACGGACAGCTGCCGTTACGCTTTCCCCTCGATCTAGCTTTGTCAGTGATGTAACTTCTCTCCTGCACATTTCACTAACCACATTCAAGGGCGTGATATTCATTGGAAACCAACTTCGTCATACTCTGAGGTTGGTCTTGAATATTTAACTCACCGAAACCATAAATCAAGAGGTCGTAGAAATTGTCCACAACCTCTGTGTTGAGATTTCAAAAGAAGCTCAAGGAAATGGACCTTCTATCACTGTCCATAAATAAAAGAAAACCAATTTTTCCTAGACATCTGAGTTTCATCACTCCATGGGATGTTCATGTTGTTTAGCTTTGTATAGTGGTATACTTCTCACACTTACAGGCGAAGTACATAATCCACGTCTAGAAAGACATTAAGCCCTTCCACGACATCGTTTTCTTGCTATGGAGACAAAATTGGGGGTTGACCAACAGGCTTCATAACTGTTTGGATCTGTGCATTGTTGGCATCATTCATGAAGCCTCTGTGAGCACGAGTTTCTTCAACTCTTCTCTGCAGAGTTGTATATAGTTCGTTGAAATGAGATGCTGCCACTCTCGCACTTAAATTACCACTAAGTACACTACTTTTTGCTTGACTCATTCTCTGCACAACCATTGCAAATACGTTTGGTTTTATATTTTCGTAACGTCTGAAAACACAAAAAAAATTAAATCGCCTCCAAGTAAATCTCAAAAATGAAATAAACATGCAATAAAAACGCAATCAAATTAGTATTTGAATATGATTCAAATAGCCCCATATGAGTAAATTGCATTGAGTTATAATAGTTCGGTGAAGAAGTAATAAATGCAGTTAGTATTCATACAGAACTGTTAAGCATTCCTTGCCGGATACAATATACAAAATATGCAAAAATTATCTGTACACATCAGATCTTAAATTTCAAGCTTTTGAAACTGCATCAGCGTGATTTCTACTAAGGTAGCACTTACGACAGCTGTTTCAAATTTACTTCGTGTGAGACTCGTTGAAGACATTTACTCAGCTTTTATTGTGCTTTCTTCTACAACACCGCACACAAGCTAAAACACTGCTAATGACGTCCAGGATGCGCAAAGAACAATTTACTTACAGCCCACACTACCCTATATGGTTATGGTTCCTTCAGAAACAAAGACAATGGGGAACACATGAGAGTTCCCAGCGAGGGGTGACTTCCACCATGGTTACCACCCACGCTCACGGCGTCAAAAGAAGAAACAAGTAAATGCAACCGAACACAAATGAGTTTTTTTTTTTTAATGGATTAACTTAATCTCCAAAGCATCCTGCATACACTTAGCCATTCTGTAAGAAGCTGTAACCTATTTGATTATGTGAGACAATGATGTTGAAAGTATGCTGATGTGAAGCTTAGATCGTTGTACAAATAAATTTTAATGGTGCGAATGAATGAGCTGTCTTTTGGTATTTGTATTTGGGAAATATTTGTTGGTAATTGTTGGCAAAGGTTAGTCTGGTTCATATAAATATATATTCCATAAACTTATATTTTTCTACTGCCTGCCGTCCCTAATCACATTGATGGTGTGTTATAAATTAATTTAAAACTTATTCCGATAATATTGAAATTCTCTTGTTCCTTAACTATTGCAACGACGTCAACGATCTGACTGAAGAAAAAGTAGTTTCGCTACCAGAGTCCATCAATTATTTAATTCGTGAGAAATATTTGAGCCGAGCATTGTTTTATTTTTAAAGACAACACTCTATGAGAAATAAAAATTTGTGATAGCTGAGGGAAATGAACTAAATTTTAATACGCTGTCTCTTCCCTGCCTCTCTGTATCAAAAAATCTAGTATTTAAATATTTTATTTTTATTGTAATTTTTTCTGTTTCCTTTTTCTCACCGACCCTTCTGAAATGGTAGGTAGAGTGTGGCAAAACATAGGCTAACTTTGATAGTTGTCGTGGTGAGTCTTTCAGTGGACTTTTAAGCAGCCAAGTGACTTACTCAAAACGATGTCTTTATTTATTTTCAAGGAAATGGTTGAAGTTCATTGTATAATTATTATCAATAGACTGGTTCAGCTGATAACATTCCACCATTGTAGTTGTCAGTGTCTATGTCCCAGCTGGTTTTATCCATCTACTGGTCAGTATATAATTTCATAAGCTCACTCACTCACTTCGATAGCTATTGGCTAGAGAACGGTGTCACGTGTCAGCCTTCGCTCGCAAATTAACAACCAGCAGACATATAATTAGAACAAATACGAGGTTATGTCCACAATTTAATAGCTAAGCAACTGGTTCCAAATTAATTCGCATAATATATTCATTAAGTTTGGTTCTCGTACCATTTAATAGTTAAAAAAATATTGATAAACCTTACGGCCGAAAAAACGTGGAACTGCTTTTTAGTAACATGTTGGTAATTAAAGAAATACAAAAAACGGCAAAACTTAAATTACTCGTGGCCTCTGCTGTAACCTCGAATGCTAACTGTCAATCCCGCCTAAGTTAAATTTCATTTTAAATAATACTTTCGATAATGTTGTTGCTTGAACAAAGTTTATGCATTACGATTTATTTGCTTTTTATGTATTTTACTGACTACTTTCGTTAATGGTCATTGTTTATTTTCGCTGTGCCTGAGTTGTTAGGTTGTTTAAATTGGACATCAGACCAAATATATTTCTGAAGTGAGTATTCTGGCAATTAAATTCTTTGGAGTTGCAAAAAAAACTTTAAGGTTCAAATAAAAGTCAAGTTTGTATTTCAGCAATTTCGTGTCTATGACCTTTGAAACAATTATATGATAGCTCCATCGTCCCTGACCATGTTTAATAACTATGTGCATTAATGCTTCTGAGTTCTTCAAGCTCAAGAGATTTTATTTCATCCCAAGGGTGAAACACAGTCTAGTTTATATTTGGTCTGGTCAGGTCACCCTGTCATAATCTTTGATCCTAAAAACTGGAACTATACTACACCTGTGACGATACGAAACAAATGGTCGCGGACTTACATTAGTTATATGGTGCCAATAGTGGTGAGGGTGTGATAACAGAATTAATAAATCGCTAATTTGACTTACTTTAATTTATTGATCACAAGAATAGTGTAACAGCCCTCAAACCTTAAATTAAATGTAATTGTATTTTATGAATCATTTGTAGTAAGCTAGAGTTTGGTTGAATATGATCTGGTAGGTTTGTTTTGGAATTTCCTGTAAATCAATGAATATAGACTTAGTTTTATTAAAAAAAAAAAAAAAAAAAAAAAATTAGAGGTCGTTTGTTTAAGAACAGAATTGTGCAAGAGAATTGCTTAAATGTTGGTAATTCCAAGTATTAATGCAAGTTACGATGTCTAAAGGACAATTTTCTACAGTTTAAAATGATTTCTGTAAATAATTTTGTGTTTAAGTATCTTTAATTTCCATTTCAGACCATTTTGTAATAATTGTAAATGATTATGTATTAATTCTGATTGTTTTTAATATGTTTCAATTGTTTAAGTATTGTTAATGTTCGAAAATTATCTGTCGGAAGCTTTTGAAGTGTTCTAGTGATGTCGGTATAGTTTATATAAAGCGATCATCCAAGTCAGAGAAACAGTTAGTTAGTTTTTTCGGCAGAGTTTTCACCAATTCTGTTTGCGACGGCCGGGAACTGTTTTGTCTGTGGAAGAAGTGTTGTATGCTATCTCTGAATTGTATGAATACATGTAACCGGTATCTTTGACGGCGTGTTTAAGAAAATAAGCAACTTTAAATTGAAACGTTTCGTGGACTACTTAATTATCGTATTAATTACGAACAATCTTACAATAGGCACAGAAAATATTTCTTCGCTTAACGAAAATGACTTTAATCCAATAATTAAGTAGTAAATGTGCCAAAGTAAAACTATATTTTTTTCAGTTAAAATATCACGCCATATTCAATCCCAGAGCATTCTTATAATGGGTGCATTGTGTTTTAGAAGTCAGAAAGATCATTACGGAGCGATATGTTCGTTTCGGGAGAAAGTAACATACCCAGATGAGATGGTGCCTGCGTCTTCACTGGGGAGTGTCGTAGGTGGATGTTCCGCCACGTGGAGACAGGAGACGCTTAACACACTCGGGTCTCACCAGCAACCGGCTGTCTGAAACGAGTCACTTGTCGCACCACGCTTCTCCTGCCTGTAGCTTTTGAGAACTGTATTGTAGTACACACGTGCTACATTTTGTAGAGCCAGTATTTTAAGCGAAGAACTTTTCTTTGCGATTTCTATTTCGCCGAGTGGTATGATAGAGAGTGTACAGTATTGCATCTCTATAATTCCCTACCTGTAAGGCCAGCACCCACCGATATTAACAAACAAATATACGTTGCATACATGACGAGATTACGATGGTCCAGTTAAGTGGATTAAAAGTTTGTCTGTGCGTATGGGGTATTAGTTGAACAGCCAATTAAAAATTATTTAGTATTTTAAAATAATTATGACTGGGATAATTTTTATTTCTATGTTCTCACGGAGCCGAGTATCCCCAGTGTAGAAGAGTGTTGCCGCAGAATTTGGCATAACAGGGGCGCATCCAGGATTTCGGTTTGGGAGGGGCTTGAGCGGATTTTGGATGGGGAGGGTTTGAGTGGACTTTGTTTTGAGGAGGGGGACCTTGAGTAGGGCAAGTGTAGTCCTCCTCAGATTGCAGGGGAAACCATGGAAAACCCAAATCTGGATGCCCGGACAGGGATTCGAACCCGCGTCCTCCACAATGCGAGGCCAGAACGTTAACCGTTCACCCACCACGTTCGGTGCAATACTTCAAGGGAGGATAAAAAAAAAAAAACAGAGATACTTATATGGCGTTTGTTGATTTTGAAAAAGCTTTTGATAATGTTAGAGGGGACAAAATGTTCATAATTTTAAAGAGTTCAGGTCTAAAATATCTAGATAGCAGAATACTTTATAAACTATATAAGAATCAAGTGGCTATAATAAAAGTAGAGAACCATGAGAGACATGCATCAGTTGAAAATGGTGTGAGACAACATTGTAGTTTATCCTCCTTATTATTCAACTTATTGTCGAAGAAACAATAACGGAAGTAAAAGAAAAATTTTCATGTGGCGTTAGTGTTGAGGGAGAAAAAAATCAGTATGCTACGATTTGCTGATGACATAGGCTGGGGAAATTGAGAAGTTACTGAATGGCATGAAAAAAATAATGAAGGAAGATTTTGGACTGAATATCAATCAAAGCAAGACAAAAGTGATTAAATGTAGCAGAGATGATACCAATCACAGTAGATTAAATATAAAAATAGGATCGGATGTAATAGGAGAAGTGAGTGAATTCTGATTCTTAAGACTTCCGCGGCCGTCTTTGTACATGATTTATAGCTTTACGGGCTATGTCGCGTCGTTTATTAGATTATCTAAGCTTTCGGCTGTGATACTCCAGTATCATTGAAGAAGATTTCATAGACAGAATACAGACTATTCTATAAATGTTAACCAGTTTTCCCTCCTCTTGTTCGAAACACCTAATCTCTCCTTACTTTTATTTTCATTGATCCTCATTTCCTTATTTCTCTATACGTGGCTCTATCTTTAGCATACCAGGTACAACTCTGGGTTCCTTTTATTAGCTAGAATCACCATATTAACTTAGGAAGTGAAGATAATGAACGAATACGGCGCTAATATAAAAATGTATGACTTAGAAGTTTCTACTGGTAAAGTGCACCTTTGACCTCGAACGCTCAGAAACGCACGAAAACATGCTCAGAATAACAATCAATCTTAAACCAAACAGTGGTTATGTAATTTCCATCCAAACGTTGCATTCCATCTCGAGTAATGTTTTAATAGAGAGAAAAAAATGTAACAAGAAATCGATACCATATGAAGGAAATTATATGTACTTCAAAGATGTTAGTGTATCATTACATTTTCAATCAACGGAGCCAAAACTTCTTTGTTTAAAGGACTTAATATTGCGTAAAATACGCATATAATGTAGTACCACACCCCTGATAGTGCCTATTGTAGTCCTCAAAGTGCACATGTGTTTTTACATAGTGGTTAAAACAAAGTGGAAGAGAACAATGTGCTTACTTCTTTAAAGCCACGTTATCACATTCCAAATCACTTTTGCGTTCACGCATTCCAATATCACTAGCCACACGAATTTTATTTTCAAATGATGATGGTATGTCAATCTTATAACCTGGCTTTCGCCTAGTTTATTGCAACAAAGGATTATACGTAGGTGCAGCAAATTGATTGTAAACAACAGAGTGAAGTTTCATGATGAAATAACGATCACGTATTTTTACTTTTGGTTTGGTACTTTGTAGCCTTACAAAATCCGTAATCCTTCTCATATATTGTTTATATTCTGCATGGAAATAGCACACACCGCTGTTTTGTTTATGATCGCTTGTTATTCTAAGCATGTTCCAACCGTTCGAGCTGAAAGATGTCCGTTGTATGTCATTCAGTCAATATCTCTTAACCATTTATTGTTCGATCTCAAATTATCCTATGTAAATTTTAAGCGAGTATAGAAAGTTGCAGCTGGCATGGCTCCTATAGCGCCTGCCTGTCCGGATATACCACATACAGTCTTACAGGTCCTCCTTACAATTGCCGCGTTGTTCGTTTACGGTTCTTAAAAACCGAGCGTGTCGGGTGAGTGGTGACGTTCTGCCTCACATTCAGAAGGACGTGGACTCGGATCCCCATCAGGGCATTTCGATCTAACGTTTCCATGATTTCCCCAAATCACTCCAGGCGAATGCCGGGATGGTTCCATCAAAAGGCCATGAGCGAATTCCTTCCCATTCCTTGTCCCAGTCGTACCTCTAATGACTTCGAAGTTAGAAGCAAAACAAAAAAATTATTGAAAATTGTTGTCAGATTTTATTGTTACTTTTAAGAACTTTGTAACACCATATTACATCCAAAATGGAACCTTGATATCAATCTCGATAATAAGAGCTTATATAAATGGAATTTAGTAATATTTAAACTAAAACTATCCTTTCTATTAAGATTAAATCAGCTTCTTCCGGTCTTTGTACTAAAACATTTACTGACATATTTTCCAACACACTTGCCAGTTCCTGTAGTGCTCTCAATCTATGTATAAACTTCAAACATTAAAAGACTAATGTCCTTACTTCAGGACGTGGTGTAACGGATAGCGTTCTGGCCTCGCATTCGGGAGGACGGCGGTTTGAATCCCCGTCCGGGCATCCAGATTTGGGTTTTCCATGGTTTCCCAAATCACTCCAGGCAAATGCCGGGATGCTTCATTCAAAAGGCCATGGCCGAATTCCTTCCCATTCCTTGCCCCCCATCCTTTCCAGTCTCTAAAGACCTCGCTGTTAAGAGACGTAAAGCAGTTAAAAATAAAAATACTTCCGGACCTTCTCAGATATAATTTTGGTTTGGTTAGCCCAAACGATTTCAGCCGTCAAACAGTGAAGCCAACATTGGCTTGATCGCCTGCGAGAATCTCTGCTGCCCGTTAACCAGTGACAACACAACTCACCTCCTCACCAGGGACACCTTAACCTCAAACGCTCGGAACTGCACTAAAACATGCTTAAAACAACAAGCGATCATAAACAAAACAGTGGTGTGTGTCACTTTAATGGAAAACGTTGCATTCTACATCAAGTAACATTTTAAAAGAGAGAAACAAAGGAACAAACCATCAATAGCATATGACGGAAACTATACGTCATTTAATGACGTCAGTGTATAATTACATTTTCAGTCAACAGTGCCAAATACTCTGTAGTTAAAGTACTTAATATAGTGCAAAACACGCATATACAGCAGTGCCACACACCTGATAGTGCTTATATTAGTCCTCAAAGTGCAGATGCGGGATAAAGTGGCTAAAACAAAGTGGATGAGAACAATGTGCACACTTCATTAGGTCACGTTATCACATTCTAAATCACTTTCGAATTCACTAAGTCCAGTATCAAAATCCACGATAATTACATTTTCAAATGAAGATGTTGGTATGTCAATGCCATAACCTGGCTTTAGCCTAGCACATAACAACATAGGCTTATACGTAGGTGCAGCAAATTGATTGTAAATCACAGAGTGAAGATTCATGATGGAATAACGATCACCTATCTTCAATTGTAGTTTGGCACATTGTAGTCTTACAAAATCAGTAATCCTTCTGAAATAAAGCTTGTATTGCCAAAAGAAATAAACATCAAGGGATTGCCAATATTTTGTTGTTTTCGGTGGCAATATCTTCAGCATAACATGTTTGTTTGGAAAAGTTGGATCTGGGATGGTACGATTTGTATGACCCGACCAGGAATCACACAACAATATGCTCTTTTCAGTTGTTAAATGTTCGTCAAGGAATGAAGTTAGAAAACGTTTCATGTGTTCTTTAATAATTTTCCCACGTTTGCTTACCTCCACATTAATGTTTCGTTGACAGGTTGTTTGAAGTTTCTTTGAAATATTTGGGCCGAAAGCGTCTTGCAGGTGTGGAACTAATGGCGCTAGCAGACAAGTGCGGAGCTCTGCGTGTAAATGACCCACACCACTGTTTCGTGCGGTTCCGAGCGGCCGAGGTGTCCCCACTCTCCTCGTGTGGGCTCGCGGGATGTAGGCTGTCTGTTCCCAGATGCCTCGCCGGCTCTTGGAGAGCTATCTCTGTTTGTGCGCCTGTGTCGGGATTTCGAGTTCGGCAAAGTTGCCGATACCAAGTTGGGCGTCGCTCAATGGCGACATCCCTCCCCCTGGTTTTATTGCGCCGTTCCGCACCCTGCACCGTGCTTTATGGCCGCCATTTGATACCGGCGGATTGGTTGCACATTACGGTCTCCTGCGCCACCGTCTCAAGTTTTGCGGGTCTAACCTGCAGCTGAGAAACTCCAGCGGCGATACTTAATGCAGCTTAACAATAAACGTCTCTGAACAACTGTGCATTGCGACCGAGAGCTCCAAATTATAGGCTCTCTTAACTTCTTAAACTACTCGACATTACGCTCGTTTTTGCCAATTTCGTATTCAAATCACCACATAATTTTACTCCCAAGGGACGCCTTTGACCACGGATGGTCGTTACCGCACAAAAATATGTTTATAACAACAAGTGATCATAAACAAAACAGTGGTGAGTGTCATTTTCATGGAGAAGAATTACTGATTTTGTGCATATATAAAATCGTTATTTCATCATGAAACTTCACTCTGCGGTTTACAATCAATTTGCTGCACCTACGTATATGATGCAGTATGCTTGGCGAAAGCCAGGTTATGACACTCACATACCAACATCATCATGTGAAAATGTAATTAGTGTGGCTTTTGAAATTGGACTGCGTGAATGCGAAAGTGATTTGGAATGTTATAACGTGACTTTAGTGAGGTGTACACATTGTTCTCTTTTTTTGCACCGTATTGACAATAATCCAAATGACCACTGTCCCTGTACCATTGTAACTTCATTCTCGTGCAGTTTATTGCTGCTTTCTGCTGGATAAGCGATACTACACCAAAATACTGTTTGATCAGGCCTGACAACGTACAATACACATTAACCATACAGATATGCGATACAGATGTGGCGGACTATATGTAATAAGGGGGTTTTCCATTATATTAATAGCACTCAGATTATCTTCTGGCACCTTAGGAAAGGATTATATATGGCCGTGTAGTCCACTTTGTGTGTGTAATTATTGATTTGGAGAGATTCTTAGAAGTGATCTTAGGTTATCTTCAAGATTATAACAGATTATACTACGTGGGTGAGCACCAAGATGGTACTTGGCAGGACAATGATATTTGACAATAGTGCGATCTTTATTATAGCGGGGATCCCGAACTGCTTTAAAAGTGATAGTTACAATAGTTCTTACCTTGCCGATTTATCACAAACTCTTCCACACAATTCTATTCGAAATAACTTGGGTTTTAACCTAACGACTGTAAATGACTTAAACGACACAATGGATAATTTAAACAGTACTTTAATTATAAAAACCTAACCGTACGAGTATCCGCAAATCTATCTAACGTCATGCTGGAAGGAAACATCACGCACGCATGGCTACAGGCATACCAACTTACTAAATGAATGACTAGCTTCTTCATACGAATATCACTGAAACATGGCTTTACTAAATTAATACACGAATGACTGAATGATTAAATACGATCCTGAATACAGTCCTTCATTGCCAAATAGATTCTCACGAGGAATTACAATACTATTACAAACAACGGCAAACAATTCGTCTAAGTTGCACAGACTGAATAATTTATCTAACCAAACTAACATGAGACAATGCAAGGGGCAAAGCATAGCTTTTCCTAGTGATAAGGGCAAAGACAAGGCATACTTCTTACCTTTTAAATGGCTGCTGCCGGAACAGATGGGTTCAAAATGGCGACAGGCTAGAGAGGTGAGTGGACACTGTTCACGTGCAATGTCCATGTCTGTGCGAGCGCAGTAGCCTTGGACACCTCAACCTGCAATTCTGCACTTCTTAAACGGCTTGAACGCATCTCGCTCGCTTGCGCTCATACCATGAGCGACTTATAATATTCTTCACCGAATAAATTACTAAAATACCTATTTTAATCCCTAATTCACAGACTGCCAATTACACAGATAACATTTATATTAAGCCAGGAACGTCTGATTATAACAAACAAACAAAAAATTAAAATTAGAAATAAGAGATACCTAACAAATTGAAGAAATATATGGTCCCAGCTCGATGTCTTGTTACGAAAATCGACTGATTTTTAATGCTATTCTTAGTTGCTACAGTAATAACG
Organism: Vandiemenella viatica; assembly: GCA_031002005.1. Lineage (NCBI taxonomy): Eukaryota > Metazoa > Arthropoda > Insecta > Orthoptera > Morabidae > Vandiemenella > Vandiemenella viatica. The sequence continues at coordinate 7,279,248 of JARYHS010009186.1, read as the reverse complement.
TTCCCGAAACCACAAATAAACGTCTCCCCTCTCTACAGCCGAATGCGGTAATATCCCGGACCACTCGAATTCAGATTGTCAACGGATATGTTAGACAATCACATGCATATCCGGAAAAAAATGTCGATTGGCGTGACTTCATTCTCAATTTTCATTCTGATCAAGTGGAAGAATAAACATACTATGTGGAATTTTGATAAAATACAACTTTCACAGTTTCAAAGCGTCGCGTCACTACCAAAAAGTGTATGTTAAAGTAAAGGGAACTCTCACTTGGTTTTAAATCTGAACACAGTCCACACATTCCCACGGAAAGAAGGAAAACGTTCACTCCCGTACAATATTTAGCTTCTGTCCACTCAGAGATGATGTTGAGTGTGGGTTACGAAAAAATAGCGGAAATTCCGATCGTGACGCTGCTGCGCCCGATGTAAGTACGGAAAAAGGATTGAAATGTAAGATCTGGACAGCTCTATTGTTCACAATTAACCTACAACTGAAGAAAATTATATTTGCGAGAAGTACAGCCCGCACTATTGAGTAAATTAATTCACAAAGTCACATGAAACGAAGTGGACAGACCGCAATTTAACGAAAATATTATAATAATAGTCATATTTTCTATGGAACTAACTATAAAAATTTTGGAATACTTTGTTGATACTGAAAAAAACTGTCAAACAAATATTTTCCAGTGAAATAGCTTTGGGAAAATTGTTTCATTATAAAATTAAAAAAGTACAATTTTAATCTGAAAAATTTTAAAAATCATATTTCTGATTTTTTTTTTTTTTTTTTTTTTTTTTTTTTTGTAATTTTGTCCTTTAATCAATTATGATCAAGCAAACTAATGGGTATAGGAAGATTCATTAAAAAAAGTCAGACAATCTCAAAATCTGAATCCAATTTATTTATTTCAGCTACAACAAATGAATCTATAAAAATGTTCAATAAATCAAAATGGAAGTAAGCAAATCAATATACACGTAAACAAAAGAATTTTATATTACTGATAATCACCACACATATCTTCGTATCACTACTGTTATTTTAATTAATTGTAACTCAGCGTGTGCATGCCTGCTATTAGAAAACTCCTCTTATAATAAGGGCATATAACAAAGTTGATTAAGTCACTTTTCACTGAAATATCTCTAAACGGATTTCTCTCAACTATGAAAGTACCTTACATAGTAATTTGAAATACACTGTCATTCGTTTCATAAATACTTTCTCCTAAAGTGTCGCTGGAGGAGGTAATGCATTCGTCTAGGCGCACTTATTAAGGTTTCATAACTGCGTTAGTCTAAAGAATCTCGAAACAAGACAATCCGTTCATCCATGTAGACAATTTTAATTAATTTGTCTCTTTCATACTAGAGTCAACCACGATAATTATCTAGCAGGATCCACTCCGCGACGCAGAAGCCCCTAACACATAGACTCCTTGCTGTACACAACCATAAGCCCCTGAATAGCGACTGCGAACAGATACACGTCGACTCAGAAGAGAACTGCTGCCAGCACTCCAGTGTCGACGGGCGGCGAAAGAGTTGCATATGCAATGTTTTACACTTTCAGGTCCGAAGTTGTAACCGAGATTCCTTTTTCCGACACTACAGCTTGGATGACAGAGACCTCAGAATCAATAATTCAATAATTAACCTGTGATGGAAACAGTCTGCTCATGTGAGACTGAATGGAGAAATTACGGATAGAGTAAAAATTCATCGTGATGTAAGACAAGGTTGAATTCTGTCCCCCTTATTATTTAACATCTACTCTATCCGTAGACTGCACTGAGTGATGTGGAAATGGGAGTCCTGTTGAACTGGATAAACAAAATTCGCTACGCAAATGACACAGTCATTTTTGCAGACAGGCAGGAAAGTTTACAATATATTATAGTTAAAGTGTCACAAAGCAGCCACGAGTACAGACTTGACATTAATATAAATAACACAAAAGCAATGGTAACTGGTAAAAACAACAACTCACAATGCCATATTATGATCAACCTGTAGACAATTGAATGTGTACAATGCATACATATCTTGGCACCACAGTAAACAGTCAATGGGATCCATCTGATGAAATAAAGTCACGTATTGGTAAAGCCAGGGCTACTTTTACAATAAAATGAATAACCTCTTTAAAAGTCGTAATTTATCAAGAAAGAGATAGTAGGTGAAGATAAGTTTGGGTTTAGGAAAAATCGCGGTACAAGGGCAATTCTGTCTTTAAGATTAATATTTGAAGGGTGGATCAAGAAAAACAAAGATACTTTTATGGCATTTGATGATTTAGAAAAAGCTTTTAAAAATGTTAGGTGGGACAAGATGTTCAAAATTTTAAAGAAGACATGTCTAAAGTATAGAGATAGAGAATACTCTATAAACTATATAAGAATCAAATGTCTACATTAAAAGTAGAGAATCACGAGAGACATGCATCAGTTAAAAAGGGTGTGAGACAAGGTTGTAGTCTATCCCCGTTAATATTCAACTTGTATGTAGAAGAAACAATGAAGAAAGTAAAGAAAAATTTCCATGTGGCATAAGTTCTCAGAGAGAGAAAATCAGTATGCTACGATTTGCTGATGACATTGTCTTGTTAGCAGAGAGGACTGAGGATATTGAGAAGTTACTGAATGGCATGAACAAAATACTGAAGGAAGATTTTGGACTGAATATAAATCAAAGCAAGACAAAAGTGATGAAATGTAGTGAAATGTAGCAAAAATGATACCAATACTAGTAGATTAAATATAAAAATAGGATGTGAGTTCTGTTACTTGGGAAGCAAAATTACAACCGATGGCCGAAGCAGGAATGATGTTAAAAGCAGAATAGCACTAGCAAAATGAGCCATCATGAAAAAGAGAAACCTTTTAATTTCTAATATTGATCTAGAAATTAGAAAGAACTTTTTAAAACCCTATGTGTGCAGCAAATCACTTTATGGTAGTGAAACATGGACTTTAGGAATACCGGAAAGAAAGAAAATTGAAGCATTTGAAATATGGTGCTATCGAAGAATTCTGAAAATTAGGTGGACAGACAAGGTATGAAATGAACGAGTTTGGAAACGATGGGTGAGAAAAGAAGTTTATGGAAGAAGCTTACAGAAAGAAGAGACAGGCTGGTAGGTCATATTTTGAGACATGTTGGATTGGTTAATTTGTTAGTGGAGGGAACAGTCGAAGGTAAGAACTGTAGAGGAAGACAGAGATTCGAATATATGAAGCAGATAATTGAGGGCGGAAAATATCAGTTACAACGAAGATGAGACTCCTGCGCTGCTATGTGTTCGCTGTCCTCGTGTATGGCGTTGAAACGTGGACATTAACGGAAACTATCAGTAAAAGGCTAGAAGCTTTTGAACTGTGGCCATATCGAACAATGTAGAGAATACCATGGACAGACCACACCAAAAATGCTGAAGTGCTCCGCAAAATGAAAATGATAAGGAAATATTGAACATCGTAAAAACACGGAAGCTACAGTACCTTGGCCACATCATGAGGAACAATAGCCGTTATGAACTCCTGCAGACTGTTCTCAAGGATAAAATACCAGGAAAGAGAAGTGCTGGTAAGAAAAAGAACCTGCTGGCTAAAAAATCTTAGAACATGGATCTCCAAGAGAACTACGAAACTATTCCGAGCATCAACCAGCAGCGACAAGACAGCCAACATCCATAACTGCTGGGATCAGATGAAGAAGATGATGATAGCTGCGTCCAGAAGAATTCCCGGAGACTTCAAACGCGCCTTGACCAAATCGTGCACTTAACAGTTAAGTTCAACTGTTAAGGTGTGGATCCCCCAAGCGCGCAAAACGTTTGCAAACGTTTTAAATGTTTGCGAACTCAGAATTTGTCCGGTGGAGACGAGAATAGCGTGCACGAACAAAGATTAGCGGGTGTTTGCAGATGTTCCGCCCGAAGTCGGTACATCAAAGGAATTCAGTTGCTCATAGGCGGACAGTGCGCGTTCAGAGGAGATAGGATTCCGAAAACTAGGGGCGCGTGTTCCCAACAGGTTTCAGTTCTAAGCGCATTTTTAAATCTAGAAATAATATAACCTATGGACTGGGATAGTTAAAAGTGGTATACTGTTAATTGAAGCCATATAAATTAAAGCCGCAGATATGGCAGAGTAGTCATAAATATTACCATATCAAATAAAAAACGATGTCTGGAGCGAAATCGCAACAGATATGAGAACCACTACTGATGTTGTTAAGGGTAAAGTTTATTATTTGCTCTCCTCATTCAAAAGAGAAAAAGTTAAACAACAGAGCTCGATGGTGACGGAAAAAGGTGTTTAACTATATACGTTATTTGGCTTTATGTTTTCTATTATTACATTGTTTCGAAGTAAGTAGGAAAATAGTAATTAATATTTATCTTATTAAACCACTCCTATTATCTGCTCTTAAGTCTTACAGCAGTCGCATGAGATTTCTTGTTTTAAAAAATGCGATATTCAAAATTTCCTCTTTCTTTTTTTAATAATGTCCCCATCTTCACTTAAAACAGACAAAATTACACGAGATACAGCCCTGGCAATTAGTTTTCCTCCCGGAGCCATTTGACACTGCAGGTAGCAGTTGGAACGAAGACAAATGGTCGCATACGAACTGTTGTTTGCGAATATTTGGTTGTTGGAGACAACAAGCCAAACCACCCGACTGCAAACACACAAACGTTTGCACACTGTGTGAGCTTGGTGGATCCCAGGCTTTAGCTTGTAGTAATAGTTTATGTGTTGACCCTCGTAATAGGCGACACAGGACCCTCCAGCATTGCCATTTTCTAGTGTTAAAGAGAAGACCTACGCTAGAATGTTTCGAAGTGCGACAACTGCATGATCCCACTAAGCTGCCAATTTACCTGGCCACGGCTATAGTAGGTCTTGCATAGATACTAAAACATCTACGAGAAAACCGTACAGCTTGTAAATACACTTGTTTACATTGCTTCTACAAATTTAAATTTTGCGTACAACATTAATTGGCTTCAGGATAATAAATTCAAAGAACCAATTTCCAATAATCTATTCACAGTTGTCTACATCTGTTCCGTTGGACGGCTTAGTTTCAGTATGATGGCATAGCCGCTTTAGAGTGAACAGCGACTTCAAATCCGCTGATATGTTTAAGACATGCGACAGTTCGTAAATAGCAGCGATTCAACCTGCAATGGGTGAATATTTAATTAAAATTGCAATGGTGCGCACACACTCCGGTAGCAATTTCCCCACACACCCATCTTCCCCCTTTCTTACGGCCACCTACATTTGCCCTTTAGAAATTTAATTTTAAATTCTTTCAACGTTTTTTGGTAAATTATTCATGATTTCTCTTGGTAGCTTATTCCAATCCCTGACACGCTTAACTAATCTTCCTAGCACTCCTCTGCCTGAAATCGAGTGCCGGCTTAAGTGGAAGCCATCAGCATGGATCAGCAACCATCCTGTCTGGACAGCCACTTACAAATGCGTGATTCTGATATGTGCTTAACCTAGTACAGGAGTTCATTTCTGCTATATACTTCGACAAATCATATGATGTAACTGTCCAGAATGTTCCTAAAATACTGGTCCCAGTGACGCAGCACGCCATCTTTATCAGGCTACATAAGTCTGATTGTGTATTGTGGTCAAGCATCTCAGTATAGCGTTATCTGGACGCGAACCACTCAAATTTAGCAAAGCACTCAATTCACGCCAAGTAAACATGCGCTATAACATTGTCAAGACTTTTACAGGATTGTATAATGCTGTTCTGAAGAGTCTGATCCACGGTCTAATGGGGTTCCGCCACCGGCCATCTGTAAACCAAGAAAGCAGAAAAAGCCAAATCATTGCGATAAAAAAATGCGGAAACTAAGTACTTTGACAATCATTTGTAAAATAAAAGAAAAAGAAAAATACCAGGTAAATTATTTAAAAATATTCTGTCCAGAATCTCTATTTTTAATTTGCAACAAATAGTTATATCAACATTACAGCGTCAATGTTTTAAATACACTCAAGTTCTTTGCTGGTAAGAAAATGTGTCAAACCTCAAATTTGCTAAATTATTGTTTTTTCATATTATTGTTCAGTTGAATGATTTTAGTATAACTTTTACAATAGGGGTGTCAAGGTCAATCTGCTCTATCCCCACTCCGATGCCCCAGCCCGTACAGGCGAAGGGGAAACAGCTGCCGCGCATGCGCAATGATCCTCGCAAGGTACGAGGGACAGCCAGAAAAAAAGGGCACAGGCAAAGATTTTATTCCAAGGTTGGCACACCTGCATGGAGGGGGGGGGTCTGTAACAGGCAAACCGAGCCCCACTCCAATTCAGTCCGTTGAGATATGTAAGTTAATAAACAGTACTTTCCACAGTTCAAGTAAAGCACTAGTTTTATTCTTTCACTTTCAAAACATAAAAAACATAAATCATTCCCTCACCGGAGTCACGAACAAACAATTATTCTGAAACTAGCCTTCTTTTCCTGTAGACTGCAGAATCCGTGGAAGAGAATTATTCATTCCAACCGAAGTAATAACCTTCATGTCTAACACGAACCAACAACGTTCAACTCTCTCTCCACTTCATATAACATAATAATCTTTGTACATAGAAACATTTACAACTCTCTCCTACCGTTTCTGTTGCTATGCTACACTCCCCTTGTAAGAAAAATGTGACGAATGAGGCATTTTCCCCCCCAAAAAAATACTGAATTCGTCAAAGGAAATAACTAAAACTACTGCTAATATAAATACACACAGCTTCATTTTACAAAGAACATATTAACCTAGTTGGTTGGTGTAACACCCTTAAAATATACATATCAGTTAAAGTTACACATTTATTATGAACATATGGACATGAACAACCAAATATTCAACAGTCTTCCACCAAGAATAACGTTTCTTGTTGACTCATGAAAGTACTATTGTAACTTTAAACAGTGCTTAACATTTAACACACAATACTGAGAAAAATTGGTACTTGGACCAAAATAAATTTGACACTCGCTGACTGCCGTAGTTCGACAAAGCCAACACTACTGTTACACATAACACTGAACGTACATCAACACTCGCACTACTGTAGGTAGATATCTGCACCAAAGATGGGGTAGGGTATTCACCTGGTATTTTAATTTATTAGATGCTTATAAATCGCCTTGGCGATTGTATAAAGGTGTCCTCTCGCTTTAGCGAAAGACAAGTAGAGTGATTTTGGGCTTCATCTTTGTATCAGATTCTAGAGTGATACTGGGAGAAAAATTTCACTGTCGCGAAATACGATGTTCCCTCACAGGGAAAATTGGGTATAACGTGTTCTCATGTTCAATGTTTCGATCGGAGTAGAGCCAATGTTTCAGGCGCTCCCCGAACTACACCTTCAGCATTTATTTCTAACACTAGACATGGTATTCATGTGCCATATAGACCTGGAATCTCCCCATGAAACTACCTGTATTGCACCCGTTTCTTTTCCCATGTCTACCTTCATATGTGTGGCATGGCTTATAAGCTCTGGAGTACTCCCTTTCATGCCCAGCTTCACTCCCACCAATGGGAGCCAGTGGCTGCCTATCCTGAAATCCCCATTGCACCCTAAAATTACATAAGGCACTGCTTTTGTTTTGTTGCTCCTAGCAATAATAATTGTCTTCCCCTTGACAGGCCACCCAACTATCTTCTTTGCCTTGTCTATTCCTAACATTGTTTTACGTAAGATTGTTTCTTCCCCCACTAAATCAACTTGTTCTTTCACTTTGCTTAGATCCAAACCCACTCCCACTGTTTTTTCTTCCTCCTTCCTCACATCCTGAGCCAAATGGAATGTCTTTTCTTTAAAATCTGGCTGGTACTGGTAATCTTGAGACGAAGCTTTCACTGTCTGTAGGGTGCAAAGTTCCTGATAATGCCCTAACTCTTCCCTAATCTGAACCAACTGAGATCCATTGCTGACTATCCTGTCCTGCAGCTCCGACAGTTGATTCTCGGCCTTTGCAAATCTACACTCAAATAACTAATTTACTATCTTCAGTATTAAATTCTGCCTTAAGGGCTGAGTAACTTTCTGCTGTTTTAGTATGAAGGGCAAGATTGTCTTCCTTTAGTGAGTGAACGCCAGCCTGAAGGGCAGAAATACATTCTTCTAATTTAGTATGAAGCTGAAGGTAGTCCTTTTTTGCGAGTGAATGAGATTGAACAAATCACTCATAGATACCTCACCTCCTTTCGAGATACCATCCATAATCACTCACTCCGAAGAAAAAACAGTTAAGAAAAAATGTTTCGGCTCAAATACGCCCAGACTTGAAAATAAACAGGTGAGATATACTGACTAAACAAACTACTGGACATGCAGAAATTCAAAACTACTCAAAAGCAAATCGTTCAACTTAACTAACTGTCAAAGGATTTCTTGTCTGTTCTGAAATGAAGAATTTTTGTCATCACCGATGACAGAATGGGAAAAACTTAGCTTTTGTTAAAGAAATTGAAAAGATATTATTTAGGAAGAATTGTTATTGAAATACTAGGGTAATATATGTGTTATAATTCCTATCTTTTCTTTGTATTCTTCCACCCGGCTGCCTCTCGAATCACGCGCCGTCGTTTACGTCACTGTTCGTCAGCTGTTGTTCCTTGCAGTGTGTCTGCTTGACTGGATACTTGCTATCGCTGGTAAGCGACACTCTTACTGTAAGTACTTTCTTCTTGTCGTCTCTGCCAAGATCTCTGCTAACACTTGGTGTTAACTCTCAGTCTCGCTATTGTCTTAGATCTGCTTCAGCTCTAATATTAACAAACTTTTCACTTCTCTTCCAGCGTGTTTTGACGGAAATGGAAAACAATTCTGTTATATCGATTTCCGCTACTAATTTATCCACGCCTCACTGTCACGGTCGCCATGTGAGTTAATAAACAGTACTTTCACTTTCAAAGCATAAAAAACATAAATCATTCCCTGACCGGGGTCACTAACAAACAATTATTCTGAAACTAGACTTCTTTTCCTGTAGACTGCAGAATCCGTGGAAGAGAATTATTCATTCGAACCGAAGTAATAACCTTCATGTCTAACACGAACCAACAACATTCAACTGTCTCTCCACTTCATAGAACATAATTATCTTTGTACATAGAAACATTTACAACTCTCTCATACCGTTTCTGTTGTTATGCTACAATATGTCGCCAGAGGACAACCTCCGCAAGGGCCGTTCGCTCCACCTACCTCCGATGTGAGATTCGCTCGGTCATCAAATTCCTCGCTTTGGGGCAAGAATCCGCTGCCTATGGGCCTGAGGTGATGTTTACAGGTGGCTTAGGTTGTTTAAGGAAGGTTGCACTGATACACATGACGAAGAAAGGAGTGGAAGGCCGTCTCTCACTTCAGTAGAACTTCTGAAGGAAATTGATGAGACAATTCGCAGTGATCGTCGTGTGACTATTGACAGCCTTCATGAAATGTTCTCACACATATCTCGTAGTCTCATGGGTGAAATTGTCTCAGAAAAGGTTGATTACAGGAAATTGAGTGCAAGATGGGTGCCAGAATCGCGATTTGGCCACTCGTGAGTTTTTGAACATTATCAAACTGACGGTGAGGCATGTTTTGCAACATATCCTGTAAAATTTGTTGAAATATATTCATTTTTCGATTTTTAACAGCATTTGTAACCTTTTTTTCTGGATATCTCTCGATATAATGCAATAAGTTGCATTTGATGTGATGTTTTTTTTTCAGTAAAATCGAGGATTTTAATTATTTGTCATGAGTGAAATTAGTGAATCATTTGTCTTAGAAATGGCTTGCTTACCAACTTCAATTTCATATGTTAATTAAGATAAAAAATATTTACATGATATAAATGAATAAAATTTAAGGCTTCCAGTCATTAGGTTTATTTATAAAATTTTCGTAAGACATTTCGAGAATTAAATACAATTTTTAGATGTGTTTCTCAATAGAGTTAATTCTCGAAACACGTATAAATTTTGAAATGAAAGTGATAGTGATTGAATTTTTTCTTTGAGTTTTGAGTGATAACTTGCATTATCCATTACGAGGACACGTTTTTCTTCCAGACTCTTAAGCAAGTTAGAAAACAATTCTCTGAACACTTCACTACTAGGGATAAAACGATACCACTGAGGTATCGATACTTTTACTGGATACAATATAGGTCGTAAAGCATCGATACGTATTCGGTATCCACTGAAAAGTATCGATACTTACTAGTATCGATTGATTTTTCGTAATGAAATTTGGAATAAATAAAAAAACAGTATGTAACAAAGAATTGATAGTCTTTATCGATATAAAAATATATATTTATTCGACTTAAGATATTTATTACATTTTCACCTTTCTGATCGTTACAGAACTAATACCGACTAGGACAAAATAAAACAAATTTTATGAAAAAAAGTCGGTTTTTGTAGTTGTTCCCAAAAATATGTGTTTTTCTAAGTGTTTGCCTGTTGGACGATTTCTGGATGTAGTCATTGTTGCGCCACCTTTGGGAAAAAGCCTTTCACAGGGTACAGAGGTACCGACAATGTTTAAATAAATTCGCGCTTGTTTGTATAGGCATGGAAATACGGGTTTTAATTCCTCCCATTCCTCTAATGGGTTGGCTTTTAAAGCGCAGACTGGATTAACCAAATAAATTGAAACTTCATCGGCTTTTGAGTTAGGATGGCGCCGCTTTTGGCCAACTGCAAGTTGTTTGTGGTGTAACCAAAAATCAAAATCTTCGTGGGTTGCTTCTTCTTCATATCCACTGGTTGACATTGTCAGATATTCTTCAATAATATTATTTATTTTTTGTATCGCCATCCCACATGCACTTGCATCTTAAAAATGGAGGTTTTTGAAACGTGGGGCTAAAATTGTTCGCAAAGCTGATTTGTAGATTAATAAATGTCGTACTTACATTGAAATCTTGTCATTTCTATTAACATGTGCAATAGCGGGATGGCTTATTATATACTTATGTAAATTAGAAGTATTGCCATTAAACCGCAAAGTTTGAAATCAATTTTTGCAGCTTGCATTTTTGTCATCATTTTTCTTGAAATATTGCCACACATTAGACTTTGGAGGTCCCATTTTCAATCAGAAGGTGTTGTTTTTGATATTAGATCTGCACTTCTATTTAGTGCCTTCCATATGGCATATGGCTGTTTACACCCCGCGGCCGGTGCCTCTTTGGCATTCCTCCAATACCCTTAAAGCAGCGAATTTAGCCATGGTTCTACGCGGCGTGCTCCAGATAGTTGACTGTAAGAAGCACTTTCTTGTCTTTAGCTTTGCGAATTGAGGTTCCTGTCCAAAAAAAATGATTTATGATGTTTGTTTCCTGTTTCCTCTTCTCCATCTCTGCAGCTGTTTTCCTTTGAATTTCAGGCGGTGCTATACCCTTGATTTGGTATATTTTGCTGACAGGAGTTAGTTCAGGCAACCTGTTACAATGCGGCCAGTATCATTCAGTGCTATATCAACCTGCCTAGCATGTGCAGAGTTTTGCCACCCAGGCGGTACTTGTAAGTTTTTGGATGATCTTGTTCATGGCGGATTTTTTGAGTTTCATATTCTCACAACGGGCTTTCAATTTAAGAGAACGATCAGGCTTTACTCCGAGATATTATGGAGTACAGCAATGTAACAGTTGTTGTCCCCTCCAGTTGATGTTCAACTTCTGTCTGGCTTCTTTTTTTCTCAGACGGAATGCACAGACCTGCGTTTTTCGAGAGTTGCGCGTCAAGCGAATAGCATCATAATAATTGTCCATATCCTCAAGAGCTGTTGTCAGCTTCACCTCCACCGTCTCAAAGGTTGTGCCTTGAGCTGCAACTGCTGCGTCATCAGCAAAAATGAATGCTCTTGTTCCAGGAATAATTGGTTGGTCATATGTATGTATATTGTACAAGAGCGGAGCCAGCACACTACCCTGAGGGAGGCCATTCTTCTGAGTTCTCCAGCAACTCTTCTTATTGTGGAGGGTGACGTAAAAGCTTCTGTTTTGTAGTAAACACTGGACGACTTGTGTAAGATAGTAGTCTTTTGTGGTCGATTATACCATACTTATCAACATTTTGTGGCTGTCTGTATTATTATCCGCTGTCAGATCAATGAATGCCACACCCGTAACCTGTCCTCTTTCATATCTGTCCTCTGTACTTTTATAGTGTCAGGTTAAGAATTTGGCCGCAGCATGACAAACTAAGTCGAAAACCAGTCTGTTTCTTTATGAGAATTTTGTCAATGCCCTCTGAGATACGGTTGAGGATCAATCTCTCCAAGATTTTGTATAAATGACAAAGGAGTGAAATTGGTCGTAAGTTTTATTCGATCTTTTGGTTCTTTCCAGGCTTTAGCAGTGCCACAACTTTGGCTTTCCGTCAGATCCTGGGGGTCTGTAAGTTTGTGGTGCAGGCATTCATTAAATTCAGGATCCACTGCTTTGCAGCTGGTCCAAACATTTTAATTTGCTCTGTTCTCAGGTATTCTAAGCCTGCAGCTTTGTTAAACTTCAAAGACTGCAAGACGCCTTCCAGTTCTACAAACGTGAATGGATTCCCAAGATGGTCTTGCTCGTCAGAGTGTCATTGGTGTCTTTGGAATTTTCAGGTTTACTTGTAGTCTTTACATTCAGCAGCAGTTGGTGTGCTATTTGATCTGGACTAACTTTAAGGAGACTAGGCTGAGTGCTAGTTGGATCACTATTGAGGTTCTTCAGTAATTTCAAAGCTTTACGACTGTTCTGTTTCAAGTCTAACTCTGACATTAAATTTCACCATTTATATCTTCTAGCGGTACATACAGTGAGTAGGAGATCTTCCCCTGTCTGAAAGGTTTCTTCAGAAAAGGGTTTTTCTTCGTATAGGTGCCCATATCTCTCAAGAAGAAACTTCGACTCATTATCCAGTCCAGCGATATAAGTTGTTCTGCAGCCTCGAGGAATATGTTTGCGTGAGATGGCTTAAACTATTTCAATAAATTTGTCGTATGCATTTGGAGATGGGTCGAGGTTTAGCACTTCCTCATCTAGTTCTTGAGAGAACTTTCCCCACCTTGTGCTCGTTTGAAATTAAATCTTCTTTTAAACTGAACGGACTCTGTCTTCACCACTGCTTCAATAGTGCAGATAATTTTTCCGCGTTGCGTACGTGGGATTGGTTCCATAACATTCTTCTTTCACTGTTGGGCAATGTGATCACTGAGAAAGATGCTATCTGGATTATATCCACCCTGCCATCTTCCACTACTGAAAGATGGTGGCATCTTTGGGTCTTACATTAGCATTAGGCCCATACGTCCAACCAATTTCTCAAGGTCCTCTCCATTTTTATCAGTCTCCCTGTAGCCCCAGGATGTGCTATGGTAATTGAAATCGCCCATAACAAATTTTGTTTGTTGGGAGTGGAAGTTAGGTGGTCCTGTGAAACTAAATTCGGCATTTCGTGGCTTATACACTGATGTCACGGTGCATGATTTGAATTCGGTGGTCAGTACTCTATTTCGCCATCTGAGGTTACGCTTGTTGAAAGAATCTTTAGATCTGGTTTGGCGAAAACTGTACTGCCATACTTTTCACTTGGTCTCTTATTAATAAGGTGCAATCCATTGATTTTTGGCCTTCTGTCATTTGAGTCTCTATGTTTCTCTTGAATCAATAAAAATTCTCATTTTGAGTATTTACAGATATTAGATAGTAAAATCTCTTTATCTGGTGATATAGCTTCCATGTTTATTGATATAATCGAAAGAGATTGAAAAAAAAACTGTTTAGTTTGACATTTGTCCTGGTGGTGGAAGGATCTGCCATTAGGGTTATTCGAATTCATCCAGCTTTTTTTATGTTGATTCATTAGTCAGTGAGCACAATGAATTTAAAACTTTCATAAAGTAGCAGAATATTTCATGCGGCATCTGCGCAAAGAGCGGATATTACGCGTAACAGGGCCGTCATCAAGAGCTGCGCCATCCCTCTTGATACACTGCGGCCCTGATGGGCGAGTCGGCCAGATGAGCGTGCCTCGTGTGTCTTCCTCAACGCTCAGTGCATACACCTGCGTGACGCGATAAATGCGAGCTGGAGAGTGCGTTAACGACACCTCATTCCTCTTACACTTTAATAAGACCGGCGGCAACTTACTATGGAAAAAGGACAACGACAAAAGGAAATAACTAGCTAGGAGTATAAACAATGCTGATGGTTCACCGAAGTGTTTGGATTTGTGAATACCGAGCATCGTGAAGTGATATAAACACGTCAGTATTATGGAAAACTTTATACTGATCCATATATGAATTCTGATGAACTGCCTCAAATACGCCAATAAGATAACATATGAGACACTTGCACTCAATTAACTGATTAATAGTAGCGATGGAATAGGAGATTCTACGTTAAATTCCCAGGGTAGAGGAGTAGATGGAGAAAGCAGAAGAACGAACTCCCACAGGGAAATATCTTATCCCCTATTATCTAAACAAACTACACGAATGACCAACAAAATAACCCTGACGGTAAAAGGTTTATTTATGCAGACGATACGGTCATCACTGTAAAGGGCAAAACTTTTGCAGACATAGAAGATATTGGAGATACTGGAAAATCTTGAAGTTTATTACGAAAAAAGCCAACTGAGGCCAGATCCAGGTAAAACAAAGGTCTGTGTGTTCTACATGCGGAATCGGCAAGCAAGAAGACAGCTTAATATAACACGGAGAGGGGTGAGACTACAACATTGCACAAACCCAAGTTATCTGGGAATAACGCTGCCCCCGACCCTAACCTTTAAACAGCAATGTCAAAAGCTAAAACACAAGATAAACGCAAAGAATAACATCATTCATAAACTCGCGGGAACAGCATGGGGACGCACCCGGAAATGCTGTGCTCAATAGCCATGGCAATTGGTTTCTCGGCAGCAGAATAGGCGGCACCAGTTTCGGAAGCATCTGCGCACACCAGGCAGGTAGACATAGCTTTAAATGAAACAATGAGAATTGTGACCGGATGCCTCAGGACAACACCGATAAGAAGATCTATCCCCAACTGGAATAGCTCCACCAGATATCTGGCGAAGAATAATAGGAGAGAAAGAAAGAACGAAACAAATGTCCGACACCAGGCACCAGATGCACGGCCAAGAATTTCCTGTTTCGTTGACCTCGAACACTCGAAACCGCACGGAAACATGTTTAGAATAACAAGCAATCATAAACAAAACAGTGGTGTGTGCCATTTCCATGCTGCACTCCGCACTTGTCTGCTAGCGCCATTCAAGAGCCATAAAAAAAAGTTTATTGCCGTGTGATTCCTGGTCAGGTCATACAGATCGTACCCATCAAGATGCAACTTTTCCAAACAAAGATGTTATGCTGAAGATATTGCCACCGAAAACAACAAAATATTGCCAACCCCTTTATATTTACTTCTTTCGGCAATATAAGCTCTACATCAGAAGGATTTCTGATTTTATAAGACTACAATGTGCCAAACCACAAGTGAAGATACATGACAGTTATTTCATCATGAAACTTAACTCTGTGATTTACAATCAACTTGCTGCACCTACGTATAAGCCTACGTTGCAATATGCTTGGCAGAAGCCAATTTGTGATATTGACATACCAACCTCATAATTTGAAAATGTAATTAGTGTGGCTATTGATATTTCACTGCGTGAATACGAAAGTGATTTGGAATGTGATAACGTGGCTTTAGTGAGGTGTGCACATTGTTCTCTTCCACTTTGTTGTAACCACATCATCGGAATCCGTCATCTGCATTTTGAGGACTAATATAAGTATTATTAGGTGTGTGGTCGCTCTGGCCTCGTATTCGGGAGGACGCCGGTTCGAATCAGCGTCAGGGCATCAGATTTGGGTCTTCCATGGTTTCCCCAAATCACTCAGGGCGAATGCCGGGATGCTTCATTTAAAAGGTCATGGCCGAATTCCTTCCCTTCCTTACCCCCCCATTATTTCCCGACTGTAATGATTTCGACGTTGACGAGATGTAAAGTCGTAAGTAAAATAAAAAAGAACCCTGGGTCTAGGAATGCATTCTACAGTTTAATATGAAGTGACACTCAAAGGAACAACAAAGATTTAACTACGCTTTGTGCACGATCAGTGGTAAGATATACTCATAATTTTGGATTTCGCTTTGTGGGGTAAAAATTTGATTATCATTCTACACTCCAGGAGAGACAATGTGCGTCTACAAGAGACATATCAAAGAGACCATGTCTACATTCATAGCTCCATTTTTAATTTCTTTGAAATGCATTAGCGTATATGCAAGACAAAAATTCCTTTAAATGAAGAAGTAATTGATGGTTATGAATGACAGTGAAGACATAAACTAGTATACGCGGCGTGGCCTCGAGGTGCAGTTAAGGCCTGTCTTCCGCAGGACACGACCTGCTCGGCCGAATAAAGCCGAATACGGCCGAGTGACGGACGGATCCTATTGAAATGGGATTAGTCGGAAGTATTAGCGCTCCTAATAAACAAGTCTTCATTTTTATCTTTTATTTGATCTTCATTTGTATTTTTTGAAACTCTATCATACATTGTGGTGGTACGCAGTCACTATAAATATTTTAATGAAAATATCTACGGAGGGGACAATTATCTCAAGTTAATCTAGGCAGTTAAAATAACTATTTCATAAAGCAATTGTACAGTGAAGAAAATTATTTGAATTTCGTACTGGAATATTCTCAAACGATTATCATATATCATCCTTGTCAGGACCACATTTAGACATAGACTATGTAGGCTTCAGCCTATGAGCCCACACGACAAAAACAAAATTTCTTTGTTTCTTATAATTTTTCTTTTTGTTTCGATTTTTTTCTATTACGTTCATTTATTTTTAAAACTGAAATATTGTATTTTGTGAAATTGACAACGTGGACATAAGTCTCAACTTCGCATTGTTTCATATACAGGGTGATTCTAAAGTCACTATACATTTCAGTGATATAGTAACGGAATATTTGTTTCTGCAGGTAATACGACAGAATCCTAACCAAAGAAGAGGACAACAGTGTACGGGCACTTCTTTTTTTTTATCTGCTTAACGTCTCTCTAACAGCGAGGTCTTTAGAGACGGGAAAGGATGGGGGGCAAGGAATGGGAAGGAATTCGGTCATGGCCTTTTGAAGGAAGCATCCCGGCATTTGCCTGAAGTGATTTGGGAAACCATGGAAAACCCAAATCTGGATGCCCGGACGGGGATTCGAACCGCCGTCCTCCCGAATGCGAGGCCAGAACGCTAACCGTTACACCACCACGCTCGGTAGGGCCCTTCTTCTTCGCAGAACAAACCGTTACTGGAACCACATACCTAGATATGTTGGAACTGTTTTTGGAGCCTCAGTTAATATCTGATGGGATTATGGATACTGTTGTTTTTCAACAGGATGGTGCACCATTCCATTTTGCCCTCGTTGTTCGGGATTATCTGAATCGAGCATTTCCCGGCAGATGGATTGGTCGTGCCTCTCCACGGATGTGGGCACCCCGCTCTCCTGTCTTGATACCCTTAGACTTTTTTGCATGGGGGTTTATCAAGTCTAAGGTATACCAGGTGAAGATCCGCAGCACTGAACACTCAACACATCGGATTCGAGCCGCAGCTGCTGAGATTACACCAGATGTGCTTGGGCAGGTTTCTCGGTCTACAGTGGAGCGCTGGGGGGTGTGCCTAGACATGCAAGGTGGACACATTGAAATGTACTGAAGTTATGTCCTATTGTGACATACGTTTTAGTGCCATTACAATTTGGTTAATAAAATTTGTTTAAGTACAAAATGTATAGTGATTTTAGAATCACCTTGTATTATTATTGTTCAGAGCGGCAATAATAAATTGTATTGAATATCTTAATGATTTTTAGTTGTTTCAATTTTATCTCAACAATTCTAATATTGTTAATAATAATAATAATGAGATACGATATAGTAAAACATTCTACAGTTAAATAATAGCAAAATTTCGTATTCTTATCATAGAAATTTTCTTAGAAAAAAACTATAAAATGCGAGATTGTATTTCAAAATATTTGCGGGGCAGGGCGCGCATCACAGGTTCAGCTCAAGGGTCTACACATCCTATATACGGCCCTGACTCTTGTAATATTTCGCGAAGGCAAGGTAAAGTCTGTTTTTAGAAAATGCAAGTCACTATACATTTTGCAAAAACATTCCTTCTGTTTGGTGTTGAAGAAACAATGACGGATCGGCAGTGAGTGTGGGACGTTATTCTGCCGCAGTGGACGAGATTAATCGGACGAACTGGTCGGCCGTCAAATCGGGAACTATCCGGCGAATGCGGTTCCATGGACGACCGTCCTACAAGCGTAGGAAACCCGAGCGTGGAGGTGTATTTTAAATTTACGCAAGTGTTTGTTATACAGCGGCGAAGGAGCCGACGTGATTTATGTGGCCTTCAGACGTCCGCGAGCGGTGAAGTTCGTTGGGCGAGACTGAAAACATATTTTGGACAGTGAAATATGGCGTCCGCTCGCTTCTTGCTGCTCCACACTCCGACGCGATCAAAAACAGTCCCTTCATACACACCAAAAAAGTACATAGCCACATTATTTCGCATCGGTCTCAATATATTTAATATGGTGCTTTAGTTGCGGAGCAGCCAAAATAAAATGCACTAAGTATGTGACACCGGGGATGCTTGGCACAGGTTTTCACATTTTGATTTCTACAGCTGATTCTAGTAACACCATCCCAGTTATGAATATATCACTGTAATCCGTATATGTTTGGATACATTTCTGTATTTTTTTACAGTTGCAGTATTAAATTGTATGACTGCAAGAAATCATCAAACAGTGCAAGTCATGGTTGAGATACGAAAAAAAAAAATAATCAAACCTGGAATTCGTGGAAATGCTTTAAGTAAAAAATTAATGATAACTCATTTAAAAATATTTTAATAAAAATTACTAGGAAATAGAAGCCAGAAAGCAAGCCTGAGAGAAACTAAAAGAATTAAGAGACCGTAAATATTGGAATTAAATCAAATATGCTTTATGTCGGCGAGGTAGGTTTGTTGAACTTGAATCATTAGTTTTAGCTCACAAGCTTTTCTCACATTTTCATATTTGCATCAAACTTCATACCGAGCTTGGTAGGTGAGTAGTTAACGCTCTGGCCTCTCATTCGGGAGGACGCCGGTTTGAATCCCCGTCCGGGCATCCAGATTTGGGTTTTCCAAGGTTTCCCCAAATCACTCCAGGCGAATGCCGGGATGCTTCCTTCAAAAACACCATAGCCGAATTCCTTCAGTTTCCTTGTACCCTGTCCCATCCCACCTCGACGTCAACGAGGCGTAAAACCACAAGTAAAAAAATCTACTTTATAGACTACATCCAAAAAGCTTTCCACACCTTATCATTATTTTTAACTTTACCATCAGCTTCGTCCAATGATGTTACGGATCCTGTATACTGCGTAAGAGACCACTACCAGTTATTCTTGAGCTGAGGCTACTTTTGCTCGGTTTTTGTCCTCACCATTATCTTCTTCTGGAGAGATGTTAACTGTGCTAGACAGCCATACCTCCTGCCCAAGGGGTATCTGGGGTCTGTCTAATTTGTGTTACTGTCACGTAAAAGTAGACGCTCATCAAAGCCATCATCTCTGTCAGCGTAACACACAGTTAGGCTCTCCTCCTCACTTGAAATCATAAAATAGATTTTGCTTTTTGCACCTAATTCTCGCCTCGCATTCGGGAGGACGGCGGTACGAATCCCCGTCCGGGCATTCAGATTTAGGTTTTCCATGGTTTCCCAAATCACTCGATGCAAATGCCGGGATTCTTCCTTCAAAAGGCCATGGCCGAATTCCTTCCCATTCCTTGCCCCCATCCTTGCCCCCCATCCTTGCCCCCCATCCTTGCCCCCCATCCTTTCCCGTCTCTAAAGACCTCGCTGTTGAGAGACGTAAAGCAGTTAAACAAAAAATTGTACTTAGTTTTTTTCTTTTTCCCCACTTTTGGCTATGTGTCAACACAGATGACCAACCTGCCCCAAACAAATATGGCAGTGGTAACAACGACCATCCTGACAATGAATTTTTTAACCATGTGAAACATGATCCTTAGTATAATGATTAAACACAAGTTAAGCCCATCCCATGCAGCCTGAGGTACAGAAAACAAATAGGACAGTTTAGAAAAATTACTTACCGAATGAAATTTATTTACAACAATTGCTCTCCTTCCTTAACAAATACAGAACTCACACTGTTATTTTGTGGAGCTGCAGTATTTTTTTTTTTTTTTTTACTGTTTACTTAACAGCGAGGTCTGTAGAGGCGGGAAAGGATGGGGTGCAAGGAATGGGTAGGAATTCGGCCATGGCATTTTCAAGGAAGCATCCCGGCAGTTGCCTGGAGTGATTTGGGAAACCATGGAAAACCAAAATCTGGATGCGCGGACGGGGATTCGAACCGGCGTTCTCCAGAATGCGAGGCGAGAATTAGGTGCAAAAAGCAAAATCTATTTTATGATTTCAAGTGAGGAGGAGAGCCTAACTGTAAGAAGTAATTGAGGCTATAAACGTCACGTGGTCAACAGATGGCGGTTCCACACACTCTACAGAAGAAATTATAAGCTGATGGCCAACCTGCCCCGGTCTCAAATATCCTAGGAATGAATATTTAAGATAAATATCTCTTTAACATAGATTGGTGCAGAGTAGTTTAAAAAAAACGGTGATGTTGAGGATTTAACAAAAAAAAAAAACTTCTGAAAAGAAGTCCCTTTTAAAACGATTATCTATTTCAGATTATTGTAACCTTGTGACTGTATTGTGGGAATCGTCATGGGTCTAGAATAGCTCCCGTTTTTTACGATCACGGTTGTCTGTGGTATTAAAATACGAATTTAAATTTTCACATTGAATTCAGCGTAATAAAAACATCAACCTCTTAATAGCCTTTACCTTTAGAAATAACCTTAAGTCTGATGTCCAGTATACGTACAGTACCCGATACTTAATAACAGCTAATGCCCCAAGATGGACGAGCAGCAAGACAATAGTGAAAGGACTTCACAGATCGTAAAGAACAATTTTATTCCATGTTTATTCAGCAGTAAAATGTTGTAATATTTTTTAAAATTAAATTGGCTTTTTAAATATATAATTAAATGCTACCAAGAGCGGAAGTGTAATAGGACCACTTCTTTTCCTAATTTTCATAAACGATCTCAGTGACAACCTTAATTGCTGGTTGCTATTGTTTGCTGACGATGCACTTATCTACAGGGACATAAGGTGCTCTGGCGATTGTTGAGAAATTCAGGGCGATCTGGATATTATTTCGGAATGGTGCCGTAAATGGCAGCTTACACCTAACTGCAAAAAGTGAAAGGCAATGCAAAAAAGGAACAAAAAGATTCCGTTTATTCACGAGTACAAAGTTAACAATTCAGTTGTTTACACGATTGATTCCCTGAAGTATCTGGACGTAATAGTACAAAGCAACATGAAGTGGGTCTTACACATAACTTCCGTCATAGGCAAGGCTAATTGTAGATTACAATTCACAGGTCGTATTTTAAGAAGTTGTAATGCTGATACATAGGAAATAGCATATAAAACACTAGTTCGTCCGCATTTAGATTACTGTTGTGTAATTTTGGATCCATATCGCAAGGGATTGATTGACACAATGGAGAAAGTACAGAAGAGAGCCGCTCTATTCGTGATCGCTAGTTACAGTCTTTACGTAAGTGTCACAGAGCTGATTCGTGGGTTGGGCTGGGATTGTTTGGCGGACAGACGACGTCGTTTTCGTTTGAATTTGCTGGAGAATAACACGAAAATCTTTATTTTACGAGTGCAATCTATTTAGGTCGCAATGACAGCAGGGATAATATTAGAGAAATAAGATGCCATACTGATGCTTTTTTTTTTTTTTTTTTTTTTTTCTCGAATCACCCATCTTTGGGGTACGTCAGATCAATCACTTCTTGGATGCTTGCGTTTTCTTCTTCTCCCAGTATTTCTTCATTCTATCTGATCTCTTCCTTCTTTCCTCTTCTGAAATTTGAATCGGTTTTCTGGTGTTTATCGCAACTTGGAACCTCTTACTTTTGTCTTTGGTCACGGTCTTGGCTGTACCATTCTTTAACATCACTTCGGTAATCTGGAGTTCTCTCAAATCCTTTTCCACTTCCTTAAACCAGTTGGGCTTAGTCTTTTTTTTATAAAAGAAGTCAAAGATTTTTTTTGTTAATCTGTTAGGATTCATTCGGAATATGTGTCCATAGAAATCAATCCTTTTTTTTCTCATGGTTTCGGAGAGTCTCTCAGACTTTGCGTAGAGGGCTTCGTTTCTGTAGAAAACTTGTTTGTTATTCTGGAATTTGGGACCCATGATCTTCCTCAAAATTTTCCTCTCTTTGATTTCCAATTTCTCCATTTGTCCTTTCCTCCCCATGACTAGTGTCTCTGCTGCATAGAGTGCTTCCGGCTTAATTACTGTGTTGTAATGTCTTATCTTTGTGTTCCAAGAGAGGCTTTTCTTATTGTAAGTGTTTTTGGTCTTCTGGAAGGCTAATTCCATTTTGGTCCTTCTCGCTTCCATTGTTTTACCTTCAAGGTTGTTCCATTCAATCCATTCCCCTAGGTACTTGAAACTCCTAACCACCTCTATTTTATGAGCTCCTACTCGGACTCTCGTAGGAGTGTCTGGTATATTTGTCATAATCTTTGTTTTTTCGAAAGAAATCTTAAGTCCTAACTTCCCTGCCTGCTCTTGTAATTCGGCGATTTGTTCTTTGGCTTCCTCCCATGTTTCTGCGAGCATCGCCATATCGTCAGCAAATGCCAAACACTTAATCGTAACTCCTTTATTTTTTGTTCCAAGTCTAATTCCTCCTCTGGTTCTTGCATTCCATTCTCTCACAACTTTTTCGAGTGCACAATTGAACAACAGGGGGGAGAGGCCATCCCCTTGCCGGACCCCTGTTCTGATCTCAAAAGGTTCTGACAGTTCACCCATGAATCTAACTTTTGAGGTCGTATTTGTGAGGGTTTCTTTGATGATATTCAAGGTTTTCCTGTCCAAGCCAAATTCCTCCAAAATATTGAATAGCGACCCTCTGTCTATGGAATCGTAAGCTTTTTGGAACTCCACAAAAGTCACTATATATGGTTTCGCCCTCTGTTTCTGGTATGCTAAAATGTTTCTGAGGTTTAGGATCTGTTCAGGGCAAGACCTTCCTTTCCTGAACCCTGCTTGATACTCCCCGATTTGGCAGTCCAGCTGGGATTCTGCTCGTTCAAGTAATGCTCTGGACAATATCTTATAGGTCACATCCACCAAAGAAATCCCTCTGTAGTTGTTCGGATCAGATTTAGAGCCTCTTTTATGTAGAGGGTGTATCAGGGCCATTTTCCATTCCTCTGGAATCACTTCTTTCTTCCATATCTCCTCAAAAAAATTCTGGAGTGAGATAATTGCATTTTTGCTAGCATATTTCCATAATTCGGCTGTTATTTGATTTTCCCCTGATGCCTTAAAATTTTCCATGTGAGTCAGAATTGTCTGGATCTCATTTATAGATGGGGGTTTAGAGTCAGGGTTGGTGGAAGACTTCTTTCCATCATCGAACACCATCTTTTGGAGTGGTTCTTCGCAATTTAGGAGTTCCTTGAAGTAGTCTGCCAGTATCTTGCAGTTGCCCCTATTACTATATGCCATGTTCCCTTTTTTATCCTGAAGTTGGAGGGTTGGGGGGTTGTATTTATTAAGCTTCTCTCTGAAGATCCGATAATAGTTTCTCATGTTATTCTTAGTAAAGTCGTCATTAATCTTACTGAGTATTTGGTCTTCTTGAACCTTCTTTACTTTCTTGATTTCCTTGGACACCATCCTCCTAGTTTCCACAAAGTGCTGCCAGGAACTTTCGTCCTTTTTGGTTTGCCAGATGTGCCACGCCTTCTTTCTCAGATCAAGTAGTCTATCACACTCCTCGTTCCACCACCTGTGCTTCTTAATCCTGGAGACAGGAGCAAACTCTTCTGCCTTAGTTATAAGACTCTTCTCCAACTGTTTCCAGCCCTGGCCTTCTAGTTCGCTGGTTAACTGACTCCATTCTTCCTTCTTCTCCTTTATTTTCTCTGGATCATATCTCCTTCGTGCACGGTTTTTCTTATGACAGTTGCTCTTAGGGATAATCTTAAATTTCACTTTAGATAGGTAGTGGTCCGAGTCGAGGTTGGCCCCTCTGAGAACCCTAACATTTTGGATTTCTTTATGAAATTTCCGCTTTACCGCAACATGATCTAACTGGAACTCTCCCAATAGAGGGTTAGGTGATATCCACGTCTTCTGCTTTCTTGGCAATTTCTTAAAGCTAGTTGACTTCAGGATCAAATTGTGTGCCTGACATAATTCAATTAGCCTGATACCATTTTGGTTCGTTCTCTTGTGTGCTGGGTAACACCCTACTATATGCCTGAACTTTTTCTCTCTCCCCACCTGGGCGTTGAAATCCCCTAGAAGGATGACATTATGTTTATCAGGGATCTTCTGAATCGTGTCATCAAGTTTTTCCCAGAATAGTTCCAGCTTCTCCTTATTCTTTTTCTTGTCAATGTTTGTAGGGGCATGAACATTCAGAATTGTATACACTTTGTTGGTCGACTTAAACGTGAGTGTAGATAACCTTTCAGAGGTAGACTCGAAGCTTGTAATGGAGTCTAATATTTTCTTGTCAATTACGAAACCTGTTCCAAGGTGGGGAACATTTTTCATAACTCTTGTCCCCGTCTTCCCCTTAAGTATCCTGAATCCTCCCGATTCAAAGCTGTCCTCATCCAAAAATCTAGTCTCTTGCACAGCAGTAATGATAATTCTATGTTCATTTAATGTGTCTGTTAGAGTCTTAAGTTTTCCTACTTTCAGAAGTGAATTTGCATTAAAAGTTGCTAAGTAGCTTGTCTTTCTGTATTTTATTTTGTTTGAAGTTCCAAGACGCTCCGACTCATCTTTGCGTGACGTTGCAGACTGGTGCTTTTATGTATTCTTTTTTTCCCCGTTCTGTTTGGTATTTTAATGCACACAATTAGGATTGGCGCTTACCACACTCTGCTGTTTGACTCAAAGTTGACAGTTTGTAGAGAATCCGCTATACAGCTGACTGCAGATCGATAGAAATAGAATCTGAAGTGATTACCTCACTACGATTTTAAATAAACTGAAATATTCCTATTACACTACCAGTTACGTTACCAAATCACTCTCCATTTTCTAATTGTGGGCAGTTGTAAACAAAACATCATAACAGTATCAGCAGTAAACAATTCGAAGACTTCGCAGTAAGTCAGTGAGCATGTATTCCACGAAAACAGCAAGCGAAATATAGCAACTGTATGAAGAACAGAAAATATTTTAACAGTAATAGTTGAATAAATATAAAAATAGGGACACCTGTAGCAGAGGAAATAAGAGAACTCCGTTCTTTAGAAAATGAATTTAGAACTGGTGGTGAAAACAAGAATCCATCTTAAAGCAGATTTCCTGTAGCAGCAATACTCTGCTTTATACAGAAAACCTGTCAGTATTAAACACTTTGCGCGCACTAAGAATGAATTTTATAAAACTATGTGTATGAAGGTCAGCACTTTATTCAAGTGAGGATCGAAATTAGAAAATTCCAGAAGGAAGAAAACATGTTGCTACAGGACATTTTGTAATTCAATGGGCAGATAAAGTTTAAGATGAGCATATTGCATATTGTTGAAATGATGACAGGAGAAGTCGGATTATGGACGATGTAAAATAAAGTGATATTCCATTTTGGTACCATTTTAAATACTGTTAACAATCTAAAGAAAGAATTCTTAAGGGATAATAAGATTAGAACGTGTGAAGAAGGTAATGACTGAAGTCGTCGCGTCTACTTGGTGTGTTGAGACAGAGAATTTGGTTACAGTTGGAGGAGACGAGCGTTTGCAGACGAGAGCTGCTACAGTCATCTATACTTGTAAAACGCAAGTTTCGGTCATCTGTCACGCCATGACGTCACATTATGACGTCAGACTACGACGTCACACTTCCCGCCTCTGCTGCACAATAAACACCATTGGAGAAATTGGAGGTAATGCGCGTTGTTTAATAACAGGTCTATTTAGCTGTGCATCCACGAATAAATTAACTGTCAGAACACTGAAAGAAAAGTATGTATTCCGTTGAAATCGACATATTAATTATTAGTTGCTTCTTCTTAATTAAAATTCGTTAAATATAGATTTTTCTTATATACTCTGGTCAGCGATACCGTTGTTATAGTAAGCTAACAAAAATTTACATCATTTTCAAGATATTGAAAGGTATTTGATTAAAATTTTACTTAATTAAACGAAGAGACGAATTGTTAAAATACTGTATTCAGCTCGTCTTATTTGACGGGCTTACAAGACATTTATATCCAATGTAAATATTTTAAGGAACTCTTATAATATACTGGAAGGAATGATTTGGCGAAACACTGAAATAAAGGAAAGTACTGCGTTTAAATTAATATATTAATTATCAGTTGCTTTTATTACTGATGTCACTATATTAGACACATGTAAATATTTCCAGTAGGTCAAATTTAGATCAAAATACAATGAATATATACCTACGAGGATAATAGCATCTATGAATCATGAACAGCAATTTTAGCAGAAGATGTGGTTATGTCGAAATGCAGATAGGAACAGACAATTGACACATTTTTTTTTACACACTAAATCACGATGAATATTTTTTTATAAATAATTTAAGCTGCTTTCATAAGCTCCGAGTTACTGAAGTTACGGTATTTTTATACGGATGGAAGTAGTTCCGTACTTTTCGTGCTGAATGAGACCTGGACCAGGAATAAAACCAATATCACGCGCTATAGCATAAGATTTTAGGATTCTTAATTTATTTTAAATTTAATTGGTTCCCTAATTCTGGCATCATTTATTCAGTAGAACTTCCATCTGTATCGCTATATTAACTGTAACCGAAATATATACAAATTTCAAAATAAGGTTATGAGCATTATATAACAACAATTCTATTTATTTAGGCAACCTTGTCAGAACACTCCATTAAACCCGTCACTTTTGACGGGGTTGATTAATATTAGTTTGATGTAAAAGTTTCGATTAGTAATGTTAGCGGTAGGTTTGATAGATTTTTTCTAGAACTGGCACTTCTCGTTACAGCAGAGGGCATAAGATTTTTTTAAAATAATTTAAAATGTTTTCATGATTGTTCTGTTACTTAAATCAATACTTCGTTTTAACTAAAGCAGTTCAACACTGATCGCGGTCTACGAGTATATAACATAGACTACAATTAAAATTAAAAATACGTTGAATAACGTAAGATTTGTTTTTAATTTCCGTTGTTTTTACTGATGCCATTCAAACGTTGTCGTACCGATATGCATCTCGAATATAAAAACATGAAGGTGCAAGAACCCGTGCATATTTTTGATCAAGTTTATATCGCCATGTATTAATATGCATTACAAGGAAATTAGCCTATGAACATTTTTTATTTATAACATCTTATCCCTGTTCGTTTATGATTTGAGATATTTTCAGATTTGCGATTTTTATATAAATTTTCATTTAAATTTTACTTCCATCATAGTCTTCTTTTACTATCTTGATTTATGGCTATTCAAGTGTTTTTTCGTCAATTATTATTATTATTCCCCCTCCCCCCCGTCTTTAACTGTTATTTCACCCAACCTAGTATCTCAGCAAGTAATTAGCTTCACAATCCTAACCGGTTTCTCCCAACATGTCGCTTTCAGGTATCTATCTGTCACGCTACCATTTCCATGCCTCACATCTCGCCAGACTAAACTCTCACATACTGTTTCTCCTGTCTCTCTTTAAATATTCCACTCAATGGTTTAACCATAAAATTCCCAGTTTCAGATTGCCACCCACAAATGCACCCATCCCTTTACGGTTTCCGTTTCATACAATCCTTTACCCTCACCCACCTAGTTCTCCAACAGTATGGTCACATGGCTGATCAAAATTCCATCGATCTCGTCTCCCTCCACAAAATCCTATCCCTTTCATTCTGTCACATTGCAGACAGTTGCAAGCCCAACATGTACAAAAACACCTGTGCAAGCTATCAGTGCTTGTCAAGAGCTATTTAGCGCTAGGCTTGTGCCTCCCGTATCAACACCCCACTCCCAGACACCACACTCCCACTGCACCCCTAATTGCCAGAACTCCTTGTTTGGCTCACCTCCTCAATCTTCCCCACCCAGACCCCCTACCACCTGTCCCAAAAGCCCCAGCGCCTCCTTCAGCTAAACCCCAACAGTCTTCCTCCACTCCCCTTTCAGAACCCCAGATCAGTTCTATCCATGGGACTATCCTCTCCAACTTCCAAGTTTGATCATGCTGCTTTGGTCCGGGACTCATTAGCGTTCTGCCGCTCCTTGCGTTGGCGATATCATTTTGCCACCACAGAAGCAAACAACATCCAGCAGATTGGAATTGAGTCCAGCTTACAACAATTTAAACCTTCATCTTCACTGCATGCACCACAACTCCCACAAAATCCTCCACTTATTCTATTACAAGAGTTCCTCACCTCCACTCTGTCTTCAGCATCTTTCCTAAAGTCCATTTCAAACTTAAAAAATCTCAACAATATGGAAACTCGAGTCATGTGAGTACTTTCCAGAAACCGTAACATTACCATCCTCCCTGGTGATAAGGGCTCAACCACAGTAGTGAGGGACTACAATCACTATGAGGCTGAGGCCCTGAGGCAACTGTCTGACACAAACACCTACCTACCTCACCCTACTACAGATCCCACCAGCTACATCTGCCATGAAATAAAAAAGTTCCTGGACCCCTTACAAGGTCTCTCTTCCCAGACCATCTCCCTCCTAACTCCCCAGAATCCCTGTACACCAACCCTATACCTCCTTCCCAAGATCCACAAGGTTGGAAATCCGGGGCGGCCTGTAGTTGCAGCATATTAACCAATTTCGGCATTGGTCGTCTGGAAGAACGTTTCCTGAACCACACCCCCTTTAAACCCACTGTGGTTCAGATACATGGATGATATACGAGTATTTGTGATCTGGACCCACAATGAAAATCAACTCCTAGAATTCCTCCATTGCCTTAACAATGGCAGTTCCATTAATTTCACATGGACCTACTCCTGCACACACATCACGTTCCTCGATGTGGACATCATGCTCAGACAGGGTGGCCTTCACACCTCTGTCCACATCAAACAAACTAATTTGCAGAAATATCTACATTTTGACAGTTGCCACCCATTCCATACCAAACGTTCCCTCCCCTACAGCCTTGCGATCCGCGGCAAACGTATCTGCTCTGATGTTGAATCCCTCTCCCAGTATTCCCACAACCTATCCAAAGTCCTTATTTCTCGCTCCTACCCAGCAGGTCCTACATAAACAAATCATGCGTGCTGTCACCCAACACCCCTAAACTCTCACCCAGTCCTCACCTGACCTCGAATCCATCAACCGAAACCTACAACAGGGGTATGACTTCCCTCGCTCCTTTCCAGAAATGCGCACTCTATTGCCAAAAATTCTGCCAACTGTCCCCGTACATCTTTCAGCCGACCACCTAACCTCCAAAACATCTTGGATCACAAATACCTTCCATCTAACTCCATCTAACACCTTATCGATCATTTCCTTGTAATAGACCTCGCTGCAAAACCTGCAACATGCATCCTCCCAGTACTACATATTGCAACCCTGTCACTGGGGAAACCTTCCCCATCACCGGACATGCCACATGCTCCACAACGCATATCATGTACCAGCTAACGTGCCGCCACTGCACTAGTTCCTATATAGGCCTGACTACACAACAACTTTCGACCAGAATGAATGGCCACAGACAAACAGTCCACACCCGCAATTTATATCTTTCAATACCAGAACATGCCAATTACCACAATTCCCATAACCTCAATGACTGTTTCACCGTTAGAGCAATCAGAGTTTTCCCCGAAATCACCGCCGCTTCAGAACATCGGAGATGGGAACTAGCTTGCCAAAATATACTGGATACCAGACACCCACCAGGCCTCAACCATCGATAAAATTCTTTTCTTTGACCCATCACTCATTATTATTAGTACTAACCACAAATCCCGTCAAAAATGACGGGTTTGAAGGAGTGTTGTGGCAATTAATTTCGTTTTA
The DNA here is from genome assembly GCA_031002005.1 of Vandiemenella viatica. Lineage (NCBI taxonomy): Eukaryota > Metazoa > Arthropoda > Insecta > Orthoptera > Morabidae > Vandiemenella > Vandiemenella viatica. Next base: position 7,248,949 of record JARYHS010009186.1, on the reverse strand, counting down.
GTTGCTTACCTAAACAGAATCGTTTTTACATAAAGCTCAATGTGCTGTAATTTCACGTCCCTCGTGATGTAGCAAATGGTTTCAATTGTCAACTTGATGCAGGTCGCATTTCGGTCTAACCACAATCTTCGCTAATATTACCGCTAGAAAATCAAAGCTTCTATCACATGCTCATTCAAATATTCCCTGTATCGCATTTGAGTGTCATCATGAATCGCGATATAAACTTGTTCCAAATTCTTCACGTGTTCTTACATCTTTATTTTTTATTATCTATGGTGAAGATCGATGTGTTAACGGATGGCATAGCTTACATGCGGTTGAAGTAATGACCACAGTGAAAACGAAGAATGCTAAATTAAATTATAACAAATTGTGCTATGCCACGTAATATCAGTTTTAACTGTGGCCTAGGCCGAATAGATTATGATTAATTTAAAACTTCTTTCATTCAAACCAAGTAATGATTTCAGTAAAAAAAAAATCAAGTGTCAATTTAAACAAAATACATACTATTCTTTCAGTGTTCTGGCAAATCAATTCTTAGCAATTGCTTAAATAAACACAAAAATAAATCGTTATGTAATTCCTATTGCTTTGAGCAGTAAACAAAATGTTTCTGTTGCTATCCTGGTCCCGGCTGCATTTCAATCTAACCTCAGGCAGTTTAGTCATTACCGTGGCGCCACAATCTGATAATGAATTCGTGATAACTCAACGAAACAAATCGAAAATAAATAATAATTTTTTTTATAGATATTTTTCTTGGTTTTCGAGATATAGCATGTTGTGGTGGGTACCTTGGTGGGCAAACCACATTACAATTATATTTCATACCTTTATGATTAATAATTGTAGATTTTAATTTTAATTTATATGAAGGAGTGGGAATTTATTAATTTAGCAAGAATCTCGACGTTGGTTGGAATTTAGGAAAAATTGTCACAATATGACATTTATTTCTTATCACTGGCGATTACAAGTCTGAGCGAATTTACCGTTAACATTAACACAAATTGGCAAAATCATAAAAGCAACGCTCAGAGTTACAATTAGCCGTCATGAGCAAGCAAACAATTGTATATTTACTTTTAAATATCTCAGAATCAAAATGCAAGAAATAATGACAACTGGAAACAATGAAAAATACAAGTTATGACTACCTCAGACAAAGGCATCATAATACTGTGACTTTACAGTTAAAAAGAAAATCATGGGCGCCAGAATGAACAATATATCATTCGAAAATAACTAGTTCTGGCAAATTATGCCGCTAGCTCAGGGGTTTTTTACAATTACAAAGTGAGAACATGGACCTATCCTCTCAAAGTCGCTTACGGGTTCTGTTTCACGGAATGCACAATCACATGGCTTGGTCGTAATCAATTACCATTGTAGTTCTGCGTCTGATGTCTGTGATGAGTGTAGCGGACCCACGATATGTGAGATTATCTCACAAGTCGGCTATAGGCATCTCTGGTCTGGCAATGCGCATCATCGCATTACCGGCTGTGTTGCGGTGATAACCTTGCTCCAGCAAGGCAAGCTGCGGTTAGCGAAAGAAGTCAACTTTCCAAGTCAACCTCAGACTGGTGCGATCGAAGTTAGAATCTAGAACCCCAGCTCCTCGCTCTTCGGTCCACGAGGAAACTTCTTGCTCCGCCCATTTGTAGTCTCGAAGCTCACATACAACAAAAATTCCCAGGATTTTGAGTTATACGCTCATTTTGATTGGACCTTCAGGTCGGCACCTAATGTCACGTGATATCCTCGATATGTGATTTGGCCAAAGAATCCAACAGAGGTCGGACATATTCGGCTAAGTTCGCCGGAGCGATGAGAACATTCGGGTTTCGGACGGCAGGCTTTTCCCGCTCGGTGAGTGACCCATCCCCAGGGAGCAGTGTGTGTGGTCTGGCAAATCCCAAATCTGCGACGTCCTGTCGCCATGGCTCGGAAAGACCAAGATTAGCTTCTAGCCTACACAGCTCAATAACTCTTTAATATTCGCTTTGCTACGATACACTGTATAAGTTCACCATTTCATTACAGTCCTCACTTGGAATCTTGCGTACTTTATAAAATTACAACAAAAATCTATTCACGTGGTCGCCCAAGATTTATGTAAATTACTCTTATATTATTACATATATAATAAAAATGCACCTTGTAACGTGGCGACAGCGCGGCTCGTTACAATATGGCCGGCCGTTGGTGAAAAATGAAATTATGGTACAATAATTTTATTTTTAACTACCTAATTCTATCTCTATTGTGACTCAACAAAAACTTAAGCATTTTTATAATTACATTAATTTTAAATGTGATTCCAATAACCATCGGTATTCCTGCCTTGTAAGGTGAATATATAACGGGAGCATATGTCCTTTTGGCCGTCTTACAATTCTTTACAAACAGAAGCACGTGAATTCAGGTAGCCTTCCCAAATACAAAGTTATATTAAACACAATACTAAAATATACATGGAAAGAAATTATTTACATACATGTTTAAATAATAATAATCTTGAAAATATCTTGTATCAAATCTTATCATTAAATCACTAAAATGAAACACATTAATAAAACAAAACATTTTGAGACCACTTATGCAGAAAGTGGTGGAACTATACATTGTATTTACAATTTAGCGTGAATGTTTACTCATGTGCATAAAAATAATTCTGCCTTCAACAAACATCCATAAAGATGCTAGAGGTGAGCGTAAAATATCTCATTACATTGCGCGGTTTTAATCTCAAAACAACGGAATAGTTTAGTCGGATTCGGTGACGTGATTTTCGTCATGACCGACGGTTAATTCAATAAGCATTTCAGAGAGAAGATGTGTTCGTGTTCATGGTCAAATATCACTAACTGTAATCTTAGATTTTAATGACGCGGCATTTACTTATAATTCAACGTGGTGTGGAATGAACGATGTAAGTACATGTTTTCGTTTGTTACGTAAATTATGAACCTTACTCGTTGAATGTTAGGTGGTCTCCTAATTAGTCTTTCATTGGTCGACATCTCTAACTTGTAATATACCGTCTGTGAAGTGATTGCGAATTTCATGGCGAAAGGAAACTGTATTTGCTCATGGGTATATGTAATGGAATTTCTATAAAATTTACCATTCCCATATGAGACATTATACACATTATGCGTCAACCAAAGTCGCTGTAGCATCTTTGGCGTACAAGCGGACCCAAAAACCATTCGCACAAAATTGAAAGGATAATGAATAGCGTAACTATCATTCCTCAGTAACATTACGATTCCTTCACAATGGGTCTATTGATGACTCGAGATTATCTCGACATTCAAAGAATAATAATATTTCTCTTTATTTAGGAGTTATTATAACCCGTCTTAACATGTCCGTCTACTCCACGTTTTAATGCCGAAATCCATCCCAGTTAGCGAATATTTTCCTTTTATACACTTATGCTTCTTTAGCTTGTATGAAAAGGTCGTAAGCTTTGTGCATAGAACGGTCGATCTCAGGTTTTCCGTTTGCCAATACAAAGCAATTTTGAGATTTCACGCTAGCAGAAACTACAAATCTATATAAAGCAAAATATAAACCTTTTGAATTATTTTCGTTGAGTGCACACAATTCTGAGCAAAATGTATGCTGTCCAACAATAGTTTTAATCTAATTTACGGAATACTATACAATTTACAGTAAGGGTACGCGAAATACCGCTAGAACGAGGCGTAAACTTTTGTTTTCTTCCCATTCATTCTTGGGTATTCGCTACCTGCTAGAATTCTAGGAACCTGCCGGTTGAGTTCAGCCGTCTACCCGCGCTAATGATCTAAGCCGTTCGAGGGTAGCTGTCCCCAGCTCTTTCGAAACCGTTACTTTGTATGAAACGGCTTTAAGTTCCGGGCGTTATGAGGCCCGATCTCGGTTTGTCCGTACGTCAACAAATAACAATTCTTCGAGATCACTCTGGCCACCAAATAAGGCCAGAAATATAGCAGGAAAAACGACGATATCACCAATAATCTTATTGTTCACGTCTTCACCATCTGTGCATTTATCATATACAAAATTCCTTTTCAATTGAAGTTAGCATCAAATATAATTACCTTAACTTGCAAAGTTAGCTGAATTATTGAATATATCCCGTAAATAAAGTTTTTCCCTTTAGCCTTTATAAATGCAGTCGCCTTTAACTTTTTGCTCTTCGACCTCGCTCTATCGTTAGCAAAATAACAGCAAGGTATTGTGAAAACTCTCCTGTGTATCTGTAATCTTCAACTTATGATTCCTAATTTCTGTGATGACTAATACAATTTGAACAAATCTTTCTGGCAAGGTTTCGTGTTCTATAGGGAATTATCTATGGCACTATCGCTACCCTTGACTAGATACACAAAAACAAAAGAAGTAAATTACGTTGATCAGATAACTGCGATCTTCGATCAACACAGACACAAGCGATTATTACGCTCGCCTGTACACTTCTGCTCAGAAGAGATATAATGCAACTACCTAAGGTAAAACGTTACATCGAACTCATGCATCACAAAATGTTGAAACCCTTTTCGTTTATGTCACAAAATACATCTTAGAAAGCATATCACAATATTTGTATCGCTGTCAGATTCATTGTGATTGCGAAGACAAGAAATTGTGCTTGCTAATGGCTTCATTCTTCCGCGGTGCGTATAATTTATCTGGCTCAGGAAAACATTTAATATTTCAGGATTTTTATCAAATCAAGTCCAATTAACAGCGTGAAAGTCAAAAGTGACTATTAATATTTCACGTGGACAAAATATAAAGTTCGGAATAGCGAAATAAGCATTACAAATTCCGAATATGGAAGTAGCTTTAACTGTAAGTGCAAATTTGGTAACTGGAATTTCGTTTAATTTTCCGTTTATCTAATCTTTCCAGCAAAACAGACGGTTTAGACTAGCGAAACCGGCATCGGCGTTTTTCAAGCATGATTAATTTCGGTAAGGCGTCTAACCTAAAAGAATGTGTACTGTACATTTAATTTCCCTTTTTTTTATGATTCAAATCGGTCAATTCATAGTCAGCCTTTTCGTCATCGTATTTGGCATGCTACACAACTTGTTGAACAATGCCTACAAGACGAATTTGAGACGTCCATGGATCTTCCTCTGGAAAATAATTCTGCGTCGTGAATATTCGTCTTTACTGCTTTCAACAACAGATTTCGAAGGACGTAGAAGCTTGGGCTTACAAGGTCACAGACGTTCGGCGGTTTGTGCCCGACAGCTAATGACATTCCTGGAACAGGTATAGTGTCCGCCGACCGACCGACTTACTAACTGGTCCAGCTGACAATTGCGTCTTTTCTGACCGCAAGGAATGAACAAATTGTGTAGTGTTCCACACAAAGTTACGGACAGAAAAACTCCACGCGATGTTGATAGGCTGAATTCTGAGACTGATTTCGCATTTCTCCGAGGATTGAAAACTTGCCGACACTTGTCTGGCTTTCAAGAACGACATGTACTGTACATCTTTCCTCTCCTGCCCTACAAAGTCTTATGCTTTACTGACAGTTTGCACTTAACTGTGGATCCAAGACAACTGAAATTGTTGTTTCTTGATTTTCAGATATTTTTTCGTACAAACTGACAATTTCACTGACTAAGAGTTGAGTGGTGACTTTAACAACCGACTCACTCGCAGTCTGTAATATCGCATTCGGAGGATTTTGTGGAGGACTAAAATTACTACGTTCGGCTTCCAGAAATTCGTCCAGTGACAATTTCAACTCGGTTTGTGCCGTCTTAACGAGCTCAACTGAACTTGCCACGGCAGTCATCTCCGAGCTAAGTTTTCGGATGTTTTGTTCGCTTTGGTCTTTGACCTCGTGAACAAATTCCGAAATTTGCCCTAGGTTTTGGCCGTTCTCGTTTCGCATCTGTTCAATGGACAGGTCGGTGGCGTCAAGTCTTTTGGATAATTGTTTGTTGGCCGTTTGCAAAGAAGCACAGGTAGATCTTACTTCTTCCGTACCCTTTCCAGCTTAGAAACATTTTCAGCTATCTCAGACTTGAATTCCGATATTTCTTTTGTGACCTCAGAAAGTAAGGTGGATAATTTTTCGTCCAAGTTTGTTAATATCGCAGCTTGCCGACTCAAAACTCTGCCTAAGCAAATCCGAATTTCTCTTATTTTCCTCCTTTTGTGAATCAAAACGCTTGTTTAATTCAGAAATTGCCTGCTTGATTCCTGCCTTTGTGAATCAAATTGCTGCCCCATTGCAGTCATCAACATGTTTATCATTTGCTGTGATGGTGTGGACGACTCTACGGGATTTTGTGTTATTTGTTGTGTCTGTTCTGAATGTGCGGGCGTATTCTGTATCATCTCACCGACAGGTGAAGGAAAATTTTCCATATCTTCCTGTGGCGACAAGTAGACTGCGAACTATATGAGTGGGTCGGAACTTCAGAAATTGCGTACCCCTCGCCTGCAGCCAATATTTCGTTTTGTTCCGTTAACTGAACCCTGATCGTTCATGATTTCGGGAGATTTTTTGCCTATCAGACTGATCTTCCATATCGAAATCTTTTATCGTACGAGATCGTAGCTTCATATGAACACCACAAACAATGAATTTACACCGCAATTGTGCAATGACGAAATCTAAATTCACTAGCAACAAAAATACGCGAATTTCAATACACACAAATACATATACCCCTCCAAAATACAGCAAGAGAAAAGCAACGATGAATCATGCAACACAACACCATGAAAGCAGACTTACTTTCAAACACATGGGCAAGACATGCGTGTCTTTAATTTTCTTACAAGCTACATGCATTAAGAAATCAACACTGACGTTACTCATTTAAAATTTGAAAAATGATCACAAAATTGTTACAATACAAAGTGTATTGCATCTCAATTGAAAACACAAATGAACTTCTTTTTAATGCGTTCAAACAAAAATGAATTTTATGCATTGAAACAAAATGAACTTTATGCATTAAAATATAAGTGAAACATCAAAATAAAATCTTGTACGAATATCTATTGACTACAAGAATGATAAAACAGCCAAAAACCATGTGCAACATTCCATGAAACTTTCCGAATTTGGGCTCAAACTTAATTTGAATTAGTGCCACCAATTCGCAGACATTAAGAAGTAATGTCTCATCTGGCACCAGCGTTGGGCGACATTATGTGGTGGGTACCTTGGTGGGCAAACCACATTACAATTATATTTCATACCTTTATGATTAATAATTGTAGATTTTAATTTTAATTTATATGAAGGAGTGGGAATTTATTAATTTAGCAAGAATCTCTACGTTGGTTGGAATTTAGGAAAAATTGTCACAATATGACATTTATTTCTTATCACTGGCGATTACAAGTCTGAGCGAATTTACCGTTAACATTAACACAAATTGGCAAAATCATAAAAGCAACGCTCAGAGTTACAATTAGCCGTCATGAGCAAGCAAACAATTGTATATTTACTTTTAAATATCTCAGAATCAAAATGCAAGAAATAATGACAACTGGAAACAATGAAAATACAAGTTATGACTACCTCAGACAAAGGCATCATAATACTGTGACTTTACAGTTAAAAAGAAAATCATGGGCGCCAGAATGAACAATATATCATTCGAAAATAACTAGTTCTGGCAAATTATGCCGCTAGCTCAGGGGTTTTTTACAATTACAAAGTGAGAACATGGACCTATCCTCTCAAAGTCGCTTACGGGTTCTGTTTCACGGAATGCACAATCACATGGCTTGGTCGTAATCAATTACCATTGTAGTTCTGCGTCTGATGTCTGTGATGAGTGTAGCGGACCCACGATATGTGAGATTATCTCACAAGTCGGCTATAGGCATCTCTGGTCTGGCAATGCGCATCATCGCATTACCGGCTGTGTTGCGGTGATAACCTTGCTCCAGCAAGGCAAGCTGCGGTTAGCGAAAGAAGTCAACTTTCCAAGTCAACCTCAGACTGGTGCGATCGAAGTTAGAATCTAGAACCCCAGCTCCTCGCTCTTCGGTCCACGAGGAAACTTCTTGCTCCGCCCATTTGTAGTCTCGAAGCTCACATACAACAAAAATTCCCAGGATTTTGAGTTATACGCTCATTTTGATTGGACCTTCAGGTCGGCACCTAATGTCACGTGATATCCTCGATATGTGATTTGGCCAAAGAATCCAACAGAGGTCGGACATATTCGGCTAAGTTCGCCGGAGCGAGAGAACATTCGGGTTTCGGACGGCAGGCTTTTCCCGCTCGGTGAGTGACCCATCCCCAGGGAGCAGTGTGTGTGGTCTGGCAAATCCCAAATCTGCGACGTCCTGTCGCCATGGCTCGGAAAGACCAAGATTAGCTTCTAGCCTACACAGCTCAATAACTCTTTAATATTCGCTTTGCTACGATACACTGTATAAGTTCACCATTTCATTACAGTCCTCACTTGGAATCTTGCGTACTTTATAAAATTACAACAAAAATCTATTCACGTGGTCTCCCAAGATTTATGTAAATTACTCTTATATTATTACATATATAATAAAAAAATGCACCTTGTAACGTGGCGACAGCGCGGCTCGTTACAATGTTAAAAATCAGTTATTGGTATAGTTCCTTGTGCATTTGGTGAAGTTTCCTCTGGTCCAGGACGTATTTCAACCTAACAACAACCACCAGGAATAAAATAAAACACATATCGCGCATTTCCACCGTGTAGATATAGCGGTTTTGGTAATTTGTTTTTTCTGGTCCATGCCAGATCTCACCCAAACCTCCTCAACTTTGAGATACAATATCTCGAGAACTAAGCGAGATATGAAAAGAAAATGTATTCTTTGTTTTCGATTTGTCTCTTCGAGTTACATACGAAATCATCATCAAATTTGGCAATGGCGAAATTTTTCTTCTGTTCCAGGCCGCATTTCAACCTAACAACGTCAATTTTGAGATACAATATCTCGAGAATTAAGTGAGATATAAAAAAAAAAATTATTCTCTACATTCAATTTTTTTCGTTGAGTTACATAAGAATCGATCATCAAATTGCTACTTCACGGTTTTCAAAGAATTCCCTAGCCACATATAGTACTACGCTAAACATGCCGCCAGAGAAAGAATACTTCCGTAACACGCATATTAATACATATACATATCACATTTTAGTGGCAATAATTCATCGCGATATAAACTAAATCAAAAATCTTCAAGTGATCTGCCTTTCACGTTATCCATTATTCAGATCAGTATTACAGTTGCATACGGCTGAAATATGTCATCAGTAAAAGCAAGGGAAATTAAAAAAAAAAAATATGAACAACTTACGTCTTGCCAGGTAATATTAGATTACTAATAGAGCTGCTCTAACCAAACTTTTCGCAACACTGATGCTTGAAAATCGAAGCTTTTATCTTACATATCTATGGACAAAAAATTTAAGGAATACTACTATATATCAAAAGAATATTACGTAAATATAAGCATCTAATGATTGATATGTCGATTTTAACGCAATACATACTTTTATTTCAGTGTTCTGTGAGTTAATTTATTCACTGATGCTTGGAAATGTTATTAAATAACGCGCATTGCCAAGAATAATATCGTAAAGCGTGACGTTATAGTGCAAGTCATAGATTGACGTCATGCCGTGACATGACGTCATGCCGCTACATCTAGCCTATTATACTAATAGATTAGTATTAGCATTATTATCATTTAACTAGTTACAACATTTAAAAAAAAAAATTATATATCAATATTTATTTGCCTAATTTTAGTTTCTGTTTCAACATTTCGAACCCTTTTGGTATATTACTATTTCTATCACTATCTACGATATACCTATTTATAAATAACATCTCAGTCCCAACGCCATATTGATAATGCACTCAGTCATGTAGGAAACTTCGGCGTGTATACACCTCCCGAACCACATGACTCATTTTCTTTAGCATGAATAAGGTTTAAAACCGAAATATTGTGTATATTTGTGTTCGTCTTATATGTTCTTCACCCGTCACTGCCTCAAACTTTGGTGAGTAATGAGTCATTTTCCCTTTCCTTGTAATTTATTTTGCCTAAAGACGTTTCGTTTTTCCTTAGTTTAATTACATGTATTAATATGCGTGTGTGTGAAGTATTGCTTTTCTGGCTGCAATTTTAGCGTAGTTCGTGGTAAGGATGAAATGCTACCTGGACCAGAAAAACAACTGAAATTTTTTGGCACTGCGCAAAGCACGAGGAATTAAATTGAAATTTATTTTTTAACACTTCTATCTTGTTAAGCAACTGCAAACAAATGAATTCCCAGAACACTGAAAGAAAAGTATGTATTTCGTTTAAATCGGCATTTTATTTATTATTTGCTACTTTGTGCTGAGATCATAACTTGATTTTAATGAAATTACACTCCTGGAAATTGAAATAAGAACACCGTGAATTCATTGTCCCAGGAATGGGAAACTTTATATACACATTCCTGGGGTCAGATACAATACATGATCACACAGACAGAACCATAGGCACATAGACACAGGCAACAGATCATGCACAATGTTGGCACTAGTACCGTGTATATCCTCCTTTCGCAGCAATGCAGGCTGTAATTCTCCCATGGAGACGATCGTAGAGGTGCTGGATGTAGTCCTGTGGAACGGCATGCCAAGCCATTCCCACCTGGCGCCTCAGCTGGACCAGCGTTCGTGCTGGACGTGCAGACCGCGTGAGACGACGTTTCATCCAGTCCCAAACATGCTCAATGGGGGACAGATCCGGAGATCTCGCTGGCCAGGGTAGTTGACTTTCACCTTCTAGAGCACGTTGGGTGGCACGGGATACATGTGGACGTGCATTGTCCTGTTGGAACAGCATGTTCCCTTGCCGGTCTAGGAATGGTAGAACAATGGGTTTGATGACGGTTTGAATGTACCGTGCACTGTTCCGTGTCCCCTCGACGATCACCAGAGGTGTACGGCCAGTGTGGGAGATCGCTCCCCACACCATGATGCCGGGTGTTGGCCCTGTGTGCCTCGGTCGTATACAGTCCTGATTGTGACGCTCACCTGCACGGCGCCAAACACGCATACGACCATCATTGGCACCAAGGCAGAAGCGACTCTCATCACTGAAGACGACACGTCTCCATTCGTCCCTCCATACACGCCTGTCGCGACACCACTGGAGGCGGGCTGCACGATGTTGGGGCGTGAGCGGAAGACGACCTAACGGTGCGCGGGACCGTAGCCCAGCTTCATGGAGACGGTTGCGAATGGTCCTCTCTGATACCCCAGGAGCAACAGTGTCCCTAATTTGCCGGGAAGTGGCGGTGCGGTCCCCTACGGCACTGCGTAGGATGCGACGGTCTTGGCGTGCGTCCGTGCGTCGCTGTTGTCCGGACCCAGGTCGACGGGCACGTGCACCTTCCGCCGACCACTGGCGACAACATCGATGTACTGTGGAGACCTCGAGCCCCACATGTTGAGCAATTCGGCGGTACGCCCACCCGGCCTTCCGCATGCCCACTATACGCCCTCGCTCAAAGTCCGTCAACTGCACATACGGTTCACGTACACGCTGTCGCGGCATGCTACCAGTGTTAAAGACTGAGATGGAGCTCCGTATGCCACGGCAAACTGGTTGACACTGACTGCGGCGGTGCCCAACCACTGCGCAGCTAGCGCCCTTCGACGACCAACACTTCTGTTCCTGATGTGTCCGCTATGCCGTGCGTTTGATCATTGCTTGAACAGCCCTCTCGTAGTGTCCGGAGCAAGTATGGTGGGTCTTACACACCGGCGTCAATGTGTTCTTATTTCAATTTCCAGGAGTGTAGTTCGAAATTGAACGCTGTCTATTCGCCCTAGACCACATTTAAATTAATATTACATGGCTTAATGAAAGTAGTTACGATTTATTTTTAGTATCTTTCGTTTTTACTTACTTCATATTACTGGGGTAAGTTCCAGCCGTTAAACATTGATTTGCATCACAAATAACAAAAAATAAAGATATTAGAACCTTCGAAGATTTTGAATCAACTTTATATAGCGATGTACGATAACATTAACATGCGATACAGGGAATGTATTAATTCATGTGTGATTCCAGATTTGATTTTCTAGAAGCAATATTGGCTGAGTTTACGGTTCGGCTGAAATTCAATCTGGACTAAGCTGACAACTGTTTTGCTTCAGGACAAGTGACGAGAAATTACATTGTGCTTTATTTTATAACAATTCTCTTTAGTTATGCATCTGAAAAAAGAAAATGAATTACCTGAACATTCCATTCAACCCGTCGTTTTTGACAGGCTTTGGGGCTAGTTATAAAAATATTGATCTAATAAAAAACTCTTAATTTGAAACGGATACATTGTCAATAAGCAGACAAGGGCGAAGCTAATGTTTTACACTGGCCGGGATGTAGAGCGTGAGTTCGTTGCCTGCTGTTCGCGTCCTGCCGTATAACGCGACATTGCGCCCCGGTTTCGCCGGAACTTTCTCATTAAAACAAAACTCCCTCGCCGCCACGTTGGACCGGTTGCTCTGGCGGGGAGGGGCACTTTTTTTTGGGCTCGATTTGCTCCGGCCATTAGCTCGCGGAACAGTGCATGTTTACAACGCGCTCTGAGGTTACGGGCACAACGGCGCTGTTGATGGCGCTGCAGTCGCGTGCTATTGCAGTAGCACACACAAAATGGCGTAGTGAAAGCTGTGGACTTAACTGAAACCGTCGCTTACTGAAAGATTCAACTAAACCTTAAAATTGGTTGTGGTAAATCCTTCAGCTGTTTATTCACGCTTTACCTGAAGCTACGAAATGGTTAATGGTGCCATTAAATGATTCTTTTTTTCCTCCAATTCATAACATACCTTCTACTTACTTTTTTAAATGAAGTTTCGCTATAATTATTATATTAGTAGTTAAATATTAATTTATTTCTGAAGTCAAATTTCGAAATGAAAGAATTACATTTACATTTAATCTAAAATTGAATGAATTCAAAAATATAGTTACTATACAAAAATTAGTATTTTCCACTATTAACAAAACATGAAATCAAATATAACTGTATGCAAATTAAACTAAATACGTCTTCAAATTTCTACATTCATCCCAACATTATAAATTCCATTGTACAAACAAATATTTCAAATGATATTATGACATTTGACGGATATAATCTGAACTGCGATGGACAGTCATTAAGTCTGAAACAGAATATATATTAGCAATAAGACTTAGTAGGGCGTAATAACGAGCTGACGTATGATAGTTATAGTAATTAACACCTGCGGGCTGCTCGTGAATATTGTTGCCGAGTGTTTTACCGTTGGCTGAGATGCTGCAGCAAGGCAAGCGCGGAGCAGATAAGAGCCACGTAGAGGTATCTCGTTTTAAAATGAAATAGTTAGTCCAAGTAGTATCACTTTAAAGAGTGTTTATATTTTTATCAAAGACATCGTACTTCATACATACATACTACATACAATTGTAAACAAATGCTTCAGCGATTCTAACTTGCAACACCTCAAAACTAAAAATCAACTAACTAACTCCTCTTTGCCGATCGCTTATATAGGCGTCAAAGAAAATCCCAGAATAATTCAAAGTGTTCCGACCGACATGTCTCGAATTCTGACAATACTTAAATAATTAAAATCACATTACAAACAGTCAGAATTAATACAAAATTATTCACAATAATTATGAAACACACAAAAATGAAAATTAAAGATATTTACACACATCATTATCCACACAAACCAATCCAAACTGTCCTCTAAACATCGCACCTCACATCAATACTTAGAGTTATAAAGTTTCAATCAATGTTTCATGCATAGCACTGCTTCTTGAACACGTCACATAGCATTTATATAATTTGTCTCCATAAGACAATGTTCATTTACAGAAAATCAAAGTTAATTACAGAAAAATATACAAAACCATATTTACTCAACTCGCAGCTTGCTACAAACAATTATTAAAATACAAATTCTCCTGCATGTGACTGCGGTGCTCCTTCCCAGAGTGTGGAGCATATCAATAAAGAATGCCCTCTAAGGACGTATGATGGACTATTTGATGATGTTTTCGGAGCTACAACTTCCTTCACAGAATGTTTGGAAGAACTGGACATCAATTTGTGAACGCTGCCAACGTTCTTGTCATTGTATACATTTATATGTATTATATCAGTTGCTTAGCCATAGGTCGGGGAGTGGGGGCCGTACTAACATCATGTATTCATCTGACCTGGAAGGGTACAACTATGGTTCACCCTCTCCACTTGCTCCTGTCTCACCAAATGCACTCATTGGTTAGACGGAAAATATGCATACATCAAATTCAAGTCGGCGGCTTCACAGCCGAATTATCCGGCCATGTAACATTGGCCGACCAATCATACGAGGACGTACCCAATAAAAAAAAAAAAAAAAAAAAAAAAAAAAAAAAAAAAAAAAAAAAAAAAAAAACCGGAACAGCATTGCCGTGGGCGGAGCTTGTGTAGTATGCATTTCCGCCGCTACGAGTTTATAGCACAACTCATTGTCAGTTCAGTGCCGCCTGTGTTGTCTACCTGGCTTCTTAAGTTAATCTGCGGTGATTGTTTTTGCTAGCGCTGATTTGTTATTGTTTCGTTTTTGATGTTGGCAAGTTTAAGTGAACAACTTGCAGCTGTGAAGTTGTGTTTCCAACACAGTAAAAACGCTGCTGAAACTGTTTTAATGTTGAAAACAGCTTACAACGATGGCGCTATGGGGAAAACTAAAATGTACGAGTGGTTTTATAGGTTTATAAATGGCGACATGTCGATCAATGACAATTCTCGTTCTCGATGTCCATCAACTGCCTGAATCGACGAAAATGTTGAAAAAAATCGAGTGCTTGAGCTTTCAGACCGTCGACAGACAACTGATTAACTGTCAGAGATCAGTGTGTTATCTTGGAGCTCGGTTCAGCGAATTTTAACCAAAGATTTGGGAGTTAAAAAGGTTGCTGCAAAGTTTGCTCCTCGGTCTCTGACTGACAATCAAAAAGAACGTCACGAAACATGTCGTAATTTGAAACAACACCTTGAAATTTATCCAGATTTTCAGTGAAAGGTCACTACTGGTGATGGGTCATGGTGCTATGGTTACGACCCAAAAAGAAAGTAAAAGTCAAGCCAATTGAAGACGTAATTGTCACCCCGTCCAAAAAATGTCGTCAAGTCAAATCAATACAATGTTCATTTTCAAATGTATTAGTTGTAATTCAAAGTATTAATAAAGTTGTTATGAAAAAAATTTGAAGATATGCAGCTTTTAAAACATAATTCCCTTTGTTTTGGGTTCCCCTCGTACACTATGTGCGACAGTGTCTCCCTCTTGGTCGTCTCCTCCACAAAGCAGCGTTGGCTTGGTGCAGTCGCCGCTGTTGGCCGGCAGCGGGACGTACGGAACGATGAGTTCTTGAACCAAGCGAAGCTACCAGCACAGCTCTCACTAGCAGATTCGCCGGTCCGGTCAACCCGACAACCGGTGAGCGGAGGTACACTTGTCCACACTGGTGCCCATGGCGGAGAGGATCTGTCTCACAAGGGGACCTTGCGCTCTCGGAAATTCAGTTCAGGACGAGACTTTGCAGGTTAGTAGTAAACCTTAGGCGGGTCCACCGAGTAAAGTAGCTAATCGCGCTAGCCAGAAGATTGCGAGAAGAGAAGCTCTGAAGTTTCACGCGCCGCTGATATACCGGCACAGCGAACCTGTAGCAAACTCGCTTACCACGAGGTCGGTCCGGGTGCGATGGTACATCGGGTAACTTTTAACTCTCTCCGGCTTCAACTCTAGGATCGTGTTCAGGAAATGATTATCTCGTACTTATCAAATTGATTTCCTCCTTTTTCTTCTCATTTGAATAAACATTCCTTCTCTTTTAACCGGCAACATTCAGTTTTTTTTTTGTGTTGTGTGTAGTCTCAACAAGGGGTGAGCATTCGTGTTATTAAAAACTTAATTTTGTAATCCGGAGAAATATTGTGTACATATCTTCTTTTTGTATGTTTCATATTCATCTGATGAGCTATGGTCTTCAAATTGTTCAAAAGTTACTCGTCGCAGTTTTATTTTTCTTAGAAATATCTTCATCAATCGTAAATATTTTTTCATCCAGCATGTCCATAGTAAGATTGTATCACTCTTCAACATTCCTTCATGGGAAATTGAAGTTGATAAGTTGTGGGGTGGTGGTGTAACGGTTAATGTTCTGGCCTCGCATTCGGGAGAAGGGCGGTTCGAATCCCCGTCCGGGCATCGAGATTTGGGCTTTCCATGGTTTCCCCAAATCACTCCAGGCAAATGCCGGGATGTTTCCTTCAAAAGACCATGGACGAATTCCTTCCCATTCTTTGCCCCCCATCCTTTCCCATCTCTAAAGACCTCGCTGTTAAGAGACGTTAAGCAGTTAAAAAAAAAAGTTTTCGTGAAATCAATAAATGCCAGGTGTGTTTCTTTTTCTCGGTTAGCATCTCGATTGCGAAATAACCATCTGCACATGATCTACATTACCGAAACCCAATTTCTTCTTCTCCAAGAAGGAGTTCATAAAACTTTTGATTTAATGATGCTGCAGTAAATTTTGTAACCAGTGTTGAGCATCCAGTATAATATAAAATAATTATTATGATGTTATTACTAATAGGTTAGTACGGGGTTCGCATGTGTACCACCACAAATGATAGATCGTACAAGGAGACATTAATGTTAGATGGACGTATATTATTTGTTTTTAACGATGTCATTGAAGCGCGAAGCCAAAAAAAAAAAAAAAAAAAAAAATGAAATCGTGTGTATCAGTTTATACACGTGTAAGCAGTGAAACGTCTACGACATATAGACACTTTTTTATGTGTATTTTTTATCTTTTCCGCACTCGAGCTGCCGAACAATAATATCTTTATTGCATTTGTGCAGTAAATGATAAAATTTTCAAGATATTCTCGTAAAGAAGTAAAAATTATTAAAGATTTATATAAAATTTCGATGTATTAAAGAGTATTGCATGGAATCTTAGTTTGTGTATTGTGTGTAGAGCTTTTATACCGGAGAACAATCTGGAAACTGTTCTTATAGTCAACAGACATCACCTAAATAAATGTTTTATTTGAAAAAAATTAAAACTATTGTATTATATTATACAAACATTTATAGATAGTATGTTCATTATTATTAATTTATGTTACTGTTATTATTACTATTCTACTTCTGTTGTATTTCATGAAATTATATAATATGCTTTTGTAATCAACAGGAAATATATGTTTCTCATTTAATATAGGGCTTGCCAAAATGATTGCAATGATTTCAGCAAATTATTACAGATTTATTATTTGACATATACTTACAAGATTACACAGATATATAAACAAACTGTGATTTTTTTTTTTTTTTTTAGTGTCTACAGATGCTCAATATGTGCATCTTTCGTGACTCTGCACACATCAAGTCTATAATCGAGTTCCTCCCATACCTATCTGTCAATGAGAGCAAATGGATTGGTTGTGCGAACCCGCAGGTCTGGCAGATCAACTGGTATTGGTGGCACGAACACTGTGTCTTTTATACGAAACCCCAAACAAAGATGTCGTAGGAGGTTAGGTCAGGGGAACGAGGAGGCCATGACATCAACTGACGATCAGCATCCCCAGCACGACCAATCTATCTGTTTGTCATCCTGGTGTTTAGGAAATTACGGACTACTAGAGAAAAATGGGGTGGAGTACCATCCTGCTGGAAAATGAAATCTTCACTGTCAGCTTCAGAAGTGGCATGAGCCAATTCTGCAACATTTGAAGATAGATTTTCCCTGTGATTGTCACCTCATTAAAGAAAAAAGGCCCATAAAGTTTCTTTCTTGAGATCTCGCAAAACACGTACACTTTGGGAGATTCACGAACGTGCTGCACATAATCATGCGGGTTTTTGGTCCCCTAAATGCGCACATTGTGCCTGTTCACTTTTCCACACACATGAAAAGTGTCCTCATCACTAAACACAAGTTTTTCTGCGAATGTTTCGTCTTGTTCTGCATATTGGGCATAGAATTGAAAACGACGCAGTTTATCGTTGTGCGACAGTGCTTGTAGCAACTGTAGCCTGTAAGGCTTCATACACATTTGGTTCCGTAGGATTCTACAAACGTTCATCTTTGAAACACCTAATTTCCTGCTTGCTCAAGGAGTAGACTTCTTTGGATTACGAACGTAACTGGCGCGCACACGTTCAACGGTTTCTTCAGACACAGGAGGGCGACCCGTTGATTTACCTTTACAAAGGCATCCCGCGACTTTAAACTGTTGATACCAACACCGATTGGTGTTATCATGAGGGGGATCCTTGCCGAAATTTGTTCTAAAGTGTCGCTGAACAGTTATCACAGAGTCGAATGAAATTCGAAAACAACGTACGCTTTGTCACTTTCAGCCATCTTGCTTTCTTGCGCTCTAACGGCAACCGCGGGTAGCTTGCATTTGCGGAAATCGAAACTTGGAGAGCCACTTGTCTTATAACAGCAAACCCCACCATCGTATCTATATAAGGTCAGCCAAAAGAAAAATCGTGAAATCACTGCAATCATTTTGACCTGCCCTCTATGATTCACTGGTGTGTGACGCGAGACTTTCCCGGCGTGCTGATTCGGTCTAAGCTTCAAGGGTTATTGGCAGGACATCGTCATAGAAACACAACGTTTTGACAGCTGGCTATGCTGTCTTCATCATGTGTTCAAAACTTCAGGTGATGTAAGGTAGAACTCACAACCTAGACTGGCTTAGTACAACACCTGAAGCATTCCGAACCTGATAAAGACAGCAGAGCAAGTTGTCGAAACGTTGTGTTTATTGACGCTGTCCGGCTGAACACCCGTGAAGCCAGCATTGAATGTGATCCACGTGTCGTTGCTTGCATCGACGCGTGTTAAACAGTGTACATCTAGAGCACATGCGCACTGGTAACGCGTACTTGTAACGCTAACAAGTTTCTACCAACCACGTACAAATAAGTTTCACCAAAAGAACTTTGTACTTAATGTTTCAATGAAGTTTTCCCTCTGCTTCAGATAGCATTTAAAACCAAGCATAATTGAAACTTACAAGAAGGCAATAATGGTAATTGTTGGATATCTTGATTTCATAAAGTTCTTGGAACATTAAAATTTTTGCTGTAAGTAGGCATAATTAGAAGCAACTCCACGCCACTGTGAATTTGGTCGCAAAATGTTGGCAGGCATGCAAGGTCGAAACATTGAGTTCATAACCTTCGTTACAAGACCGTTTGTCTGAGCAATCCCAATTTTACAAATTACGTGAGGTAATAAACGTAATGATTCACTACGCCAGTACGCTCCCAAACAGTTCTTTCAAATGTAAACTCAAATTTTATCATATATCCGTGGGTTCATAGCGTCTGAATTAAAGGCAAAATTTTGATTTAATTTTAAGGTTCCGGACCCAACGATATTACGAGGACTAGTAATAATGTTTCTGAGTTTTTAAAAACCTGTGACTGGTGGGGGAGGGAGGGAAGCGAAAACTCAAGCCAAAAAACCAAGAAACAAGGTTACCAACACAGAAGCGAAGAAGAAGCCTTCACCAAGACCTGTGCAATGTTACAGGTGTCATCGGATTCACCACTGGGCACGCCAATGCACTACCAAGCTGAGGTGCGTCCGCTGCGGGGATGATCATATGCAACAAGAAGCAACCTGCTGCAATTGCGGCGGGCCCCATGCAGCCTGTTTTTGGGGTTGTCCAGAGCAGAAGCATCTAAGAACCTCCGACAGACAAATGACTTTACACTGCACCAGATCAACCGCCAAGTAGCGAGACCTGGAAGTCCGACCAGTCCGCGCTTACAAGTCAAGTCATCCAACCAGTAGACAGACCACTTCGCCCGCCACTACAGCTGGTGAGACACAGTCGAAAACCAGTCTCGTCCAGTGTCGCCAAGATACGAGGCAACCAACCAGAAACCCATTCAGAACCACTCGCAGACGACCACCTGGCCGCGTTGACTGCTGTGGGCACCAGCCAAGCCAACAGTCTCGAAGCGACAAAGACACCCACAAATTAAACAGCGAACATCAAAAGCTAAGACACACCAACAGATACACAATACCAAATCGACTAAAAGTGGAATAAACTTCGGAACCACTGCCAAGAATATGTCAGAGAATGGCGGTTTCTGAGGGCCATTAGGTCGCAGCATAACACTCGAGCCGCGTGACCAGTCGCAGAGCACATCGCGCAGGTAGCCTCCGACATACTAACTTAAATACTGTCAAATCAACCAAATATTAAGCTGCTGTCTGTACGTAATTTACTCGCAAATTAGTAAAAACATATTTTAAAATTTTCCTGTAGAAAACGTTTAAACAGTAAGGTAGCTGTTAAACCAGAAGCTTGAAAGACCTGCATCTACTAAATAGAGACTGCTTACGTCATGTTAGTCATACACTGATCATCCAAAACATTATGACCACCTAGTTACTAGCATATTTGTCCATCTTTCGAACGCAATACAGCAGCGGTTTGGCGTGAAATGGATTCTACAAGTCCTTGCTAAGCACTATTACGCACATGTCGTAATTTAAGGGAATTTCGCGACCTGTGTGTAGAAATCTGGTGTCAGATACCTCTGGCAGCCTACCAAGGACTTATAGAATTCATGCTACGCCGAACCGCTGCTGTATTGCGTTCGAAAGGTGGACCAATATGCTAGTAACTAGGTGGTCATAATGTTTTGGATGATCAGTGTATTTCGAAGCTACATAAACAAAAATAAAAAACGTTCATAAATTGAATCGTTCCCTCCTAGAATCTATGAATTTAATATTGTTTGGCCCAAGCACTGATGCAGTTTACCACTATAAATCCCATGTAACCGGTGACTTGCAACTTGTAACAAATCGACTTCGATTAGGGATTTTATATCACTATCTGTCCGAACACACGCCGGGCAGTATTGTTTGCAGAGAGGTCATGTGAACAAAGCTGAAGTACGACAGTGTGGCACACATAAGCATAAAACCTTCCGAGTCCATGGCGGTTTCAAGGCGTAACATACACAATCGTGTTTAAAACATTGTATACTACCTAAAATCAGATACAAGAAACAGGATGAAACAGAGCTTTTCTCGTGTTCTCGTACGTTGCCAACATTCCTTTGATAGCTTTTCGGTTAATTAACAGCATAAATCTCAATTTAGCGCTGACGAAGTGCTAGACACAGCTAGTTACATATGAAACTTGATTTATTTACAATTAATAGCTCCGATCGACCATGAAATATTCTTAACATAAGTGGCTAATACGTTCGACTGATTTCTATAGCCTGTTGATACTCTCGACAGCGGGGGAAGTGGCACCCACAAGGGACACCTTTGACCTCCATCACTCGGAACCTCACGAAAACATTTTTAGAATAAAAAGCAATCATAAACAAAATAGTGGTGTGTGTCATTTCCATGCAGAACACCGCACTTGTCTGCTGGCGCCATTAATCATGTAGAGGCAAGCAAAAGTGGAAAAACGATTAAAGAACTCATGAAACGTTTTCTAACTTCAGTCCTTGGCGAACATGTAAAAGATGGAAAGGGCCTATTGTTGTGTGATTTCTGGTCAGGTCATACAGATCGTACCCTTCTAGATGCAACTTTTCCATAGAAACATGTTATGCTGAAGATATTGTCACAGAAAACAACAAAATATTGTCAACACGTTCATGCTTACCTGTTTCGGCAATATAAGCTCTATATCAGAAGGATTACTGATTTTGTAAGACCAAAATATGCCAAACCACAAGTAAAGATACGTGATCGTTATTTCATCAAGAAACTTCACTCTGTGATTTGCAATCAATTTCGGCACCTACGTAAGAAGAGACAGGAAAAGACCGTGCGCATCCGTTCAATAACTAAAGTGACAGACATCTTACAAAGAGTCATGACCCAAAAATGGCAATGGGTTGGTCATATTGCTCTCAAAAGAGATGAAAGATGGACCACAGCAGTACTGGATTGGTTTCCAAGAAACCTGAAAAGAGCATGAGGAAGACCCCCGGATCGCTGGGATAAGGATATACGTCGAGTTACAGGCGTGAACTGAAAGAGGGTGGCTCAAGATCGATCAGCCTGGAAAGAACTACAACAAAACTATGTAGAAATAAATTCTAATATATAACTCATTAGACCTAAATAGGCTATATCCTGAAATAAGGATTGAAATAGCTGCATTAATAATCTGTATATTAATACGCTAAGTGAAAAATTCGGATCCCTTTTTAAGAATATTGCACAAACGGAGGAGTGTGAGATTTGGCACAGTTAAAGTTTATATGGAGAAGAAGTGCAGAAAGCTAAAATGTATATGTAATATGTTACAAAAACATTAAAATAAAACATTCGTTGTTTACATTCAATAGTTTTTTTAGTGGCAACGATACTTAGTGATTCTGCCAATGTCTGATATCTTTGGTCAACAGTAAAGAAAAAAAAATATAATAGGCATAGATAATACTTGATAAAAATACATTATTAAATACAAATTAATTTCGTGAACGTGTGTGTGCGTAAAATCGGTTCGGAGCTAACTATCTCACGTGTATTCCCAGCATTGAGATACTCTGTGGTCTTTGGTGAAACAAAAGACTCGCATAAAGTAGAATATTTGAAGTTATAAAAGGAACATTTTCAAAAGGAATGAAGTGGTTCTGCCAGATACTATATGGTCTTTTTATTATTTAAAAGGCTAAACTTTGGTTAAGGGACTTTTGATTTTTGAATTTCAGAAATTGATTACGATTTTTTTTTTTGGGGGGGGGGGGGTACAGATATTTGTATCTCCTTCCATTATCCCTTGATATAAACCTTGACAAGTCGGAGAAAGAGAAAGACTAAAAAGAAGGAGTACGGATTTGCGTGAAATTCAAAATGATAATAGACCAAATTTAAATAGTGAACACACAAAATGACGAAATTATTTTGATGGATACATTTAAATGCACACTAAATGTCATTCCAAGAAATTTTGATAGTTTAGAATTTACAATGCAGGTTTTTAAATGCAAAACATTTTGAATCAGAAGTTAATTCAGGGGAAGGAATGCATTTACTTCATGTTATCATAAAGCTAAAGCAGTTTTGTGGGCCTTGAGTCAAAATTAATAATTGAAATCATTGTATGATGGACTAAATTCAAATGAAACATCGCTAAATAGAAAGTAAAATATTAATTAAAATAATGATCATTACTCTTTCACGAAAGAAACTAAATAATGAATTACGGTCGAATTTCGACCCTTGGGCGATCACTAGTAATAATAATCACGTATAAGCCAATGTTGCAATATGCTTGGCGAAAACCAACATACCAACATTATCATTTGAAAATCTAATTAGTGTGGCTTATGATATTGAACTGCGTGAATACGAAAGTGATTTAGAATGTGATAACGTGGCTTTAGTAGGGTGTGCACATTGTTCTCTTCCACTTTGTTTTAACCACCTCATCGGAATCCCGCATCTGCACTTTGAGGACAAATATAGGCACTATAAGGAGTGTGGTACTGATGTATATTCGTGTTTTGCGCTATGTTAAGTATTTGAAGCTGATAGTTTTTGGCACTGTTGATTTAAAATGTAATGATACACTGACGTCATTGAATTACGTATAATATGCTTTGTTTCTCTCTATTAAAATGTTACTTGAGGTAGAATGCAACATTCTGCATGGAAATGACACACACCACTGTTTTGTTTATGATCGCTTATTATTCTAAACATGTTTTCGTGCGGTTCCGAGCATTCGAGGGCAAAGGTGTCACTTGTGGGAGGCGGCAGACGTCCTGCCCCGTGCATCCCTCTTGACTTGATACTTTGTCATTTCTTCAGATACAATTTACACACGATTTTCCTACACCGTTAGCAGTTGTGGGGTTCCTCCAGCCAGGTAATCGCTGATACTAATATTTTTGTTTACTACGTCATCGAGGGGCGAGTTGGCACGCAACTACTATATGCTGGATGGGATGTGTATTGTTTGGTATCGGTCGTGCTTCCAGCCTCATAGTTATTAACCCACACATGTTGTCGTTACTTTGCCACGGTCTTCAGAAAGGACTCTTCTGTACCTTGTTATTATTTGAAAACCTAACAGGCAGAAATAATTTGGCCAGTGAAAGGATCGTACTGGTATACTGCTAAGCACTGGGTAGGATTTCTCACAGATTCGAAAGTCAATAATGGCCGCCACCCGGGATTTGGAAAATTTTTTAGGATTACTCATGCAAATGTTTGTCACTAGAAGGTTGCTAACAAAGAATGTTCACCAGATACATCGAACCTCGTCCTGAAGAAGTCAGATTTGCAGTTAGCACACGTTAATATGATCGGGTACCGTACGAATTCGACAGTCTTTGAGACTTACGTTACAGCGAGGCGAGATAATAGAAAACGCCCGTGACCCTGAAAACACTGCACATGGTCGCATGTGGATCCAACACCACGCGAAGGCACGTCGATCTTCTGTCGACTGCCTAGGAATTACTGCACTTTCAACATGGATGTCTGTCGTCTTGTTCGTCTTGCAGCCAATCATAATTCCTTTTGGTCGTCACATGATCTAACCAACCAATCATGTGTTTATTTAACACCTGGTACACCAGAGATTATTTCTTATTGTAATCTGCCCACTCTCTTTTCTCCGTTTAACCCTGAAGTTGTCTTGTCAGCTAACATACCCTTTGCCGGCTCGACCCCTGTACCAAAACAGTTCACCAAATCAACTATCTTAACATTCCCGTTACAACATGTCTTATAGTACAAATTGTAGAAAAAGAAAATTCAAATGCTTTCAAGTGTACGAATTCAAGTTTTCATTTGATGACTCCTTAACAAACCATCTATAATTATTTTCACTCAGGAATTTTTCTGATTTCACATACTGATAGTTTTTAGGGTGGTAAGAATAAAATAATGCAGAATCACAAATTTCTAAGATATAAGGTTCGAAGATTACAAGGCAGTTCCCTAAGGGCTCCGTCTATGATTCAAAAGGTATAAAACAATTAAAATATCGGAAGATATAAAATGTCAGAAAGCATAAAACATCACAGAAACTGCTAAATACAGGATTAAAAACAATATTTTAACGTGTTCTGCTAATTGGATAACCTGTCTGAAGCACCACTTTATGGTTCCAAATCAACCCTACTCAAAGGCCGGAGTGGTGACGTCACGCGAACGGCCTCCGTTGGTGGAGTCCGCAGCTGTCGCTGTTTGGGCGAGCTATGAATTACAAATCATAACTATTATTTTATTTAACTTAATTGCAATGGAGTACACACCCCGGTGGAAATTTCCCTACACACCCAACTTCCCGCTATCCTTCACTCACCTACATTTGCCCTCTACAAATTTTAACTTTAAATTCTTTTAACGTTTTCGGTAGGTTATTCATCATTACCCTTGGTAACTCATTCCAATCCCTGACATCCTTACCAAAAAAGAAAATCTTCCCACACCGTTGTGCCTGAAATCGAGTGCCAGCTTGTGGTCATGGTCGTCTTTTCCCTTCCATGAACTACTTTTCGTACCTACTGCAATATTTTTCCATGCCTCATCGCCAATATACGCCCTGTACACTCCCATTACACTCCTCATCCTCTTCCTGTCTTGCAATGAATCCCATTCCAGCTCCTTTATCATTTCTGTCACTGATTGCATTCTGCAATAATTTTCAGAAACAAATCAAGCAGCCCTTCTTTGCATCTTCTCCAACTCCTGTATTTGATACTCAAAATGTGGGTCCCATACTACACTAACATATTCGAGCAATGGTCTGACCAAAGTTTTGTAACCCAATTCCTTTACTTCTCTCCTGCATCCCCTCATCACTCTCTCCGACAAGTGCAGGATTTTGAAATCTTTTTCTACTACCTGTCGAATGTGTCCTGCCCAGTTAAGCTTGCTATCAAATGTAATGCCAAGATATTTACATTTCAAGTTTTCAGCAAGCAATTCTTCCCCCACCTTATATTCATAATTAACCTTTTGTTTTTTATTTGTGAATCTAATTAGCTGACTCTTCTTTGCATTTATCTTCATCCAATTTTTACCAACCCAACTAGATATCCTGTCCAGATCACCCTGCAACTGTTTACAGTCCTCTATCGTTTAGATCCTTTTATACAGCATTATGTCATCTGCAAACAATCTAATTTCAGATAGTAAACAATCAACACGATTATTCATTAGAATAATGAATAGCAATGGTCAAAATACGCTACCCTGCGGCACTCCCATTTTTACTTCCACTTCCTTTGATAAAGCATTTAATACCCTAAATTTCTGTTTTCTACCTTTTAAAAATTCTTCTACCCAGAAAATCACTTTCTCATCCACTCCAATAGTTTTTTCCTTATTTACTACTATTTTGTGGTTTATTCTGTCAAACGCCTTTGACAGATCTAGTGCTACACTATCAATTTGGCCTCCCTTGTCCATTTCATCTGAAATATCTTGCATATATCCCACCAACTGAGATTCGCATGAATATCCTTGCCTGAACCCATGTTGCCTACTTGAAAACCACTTACGTTCCTCACATATTTTTCTGATGTGGTTGCATATCAATCTTTCCATTAATTTACCTACTACTGAAGTCAAACTAATAGGCCTGTAATTTTCGACTCTATTTCTCACCCCTCCTTTATGTACCGGTACTACTATCGCACTTTTCCAGTCTTGTGGTAAGCAGCAAGTATCCAGACTCAATTAAAATAATATTTCATTATAAGGTACAATGTCACACCCGGCTATCTTTAAGATATCTGTAGAAATATTTTCTGCACCAGCCCCCTTATGTGTTATCAGCTTCCTTATTTCCTTCATGATTTCTTCAGGATGAATTTCAAATTTTTTGGTATCTTCATTTCTAATCGTATTGTTAAGCTCGTTCTCCGAATTAGACCTTCCCGTTTCTGATTCATTGTCCCTAATGTTCTCACTAAACCAGTTACTTAAAATCACTGCCTTTTTCAAATCCTCAGTAACTACTTCTGCATCCTTATCTATGAGCATCTCTACACCCTCCCTTCCCCTCAGTTTCCTGATACAGCCATAGAAATTTCTAGATGCATCAGTCAGTGGTCCTCCAGCACTGACAATACTCTTCATAAACCCATCTTTAGCCACTTTCTTTGCTGTTATTAAGTCCTTGTTTAGTTGTTTCAAATATACCCTACTACCCTGCTCTCTCTTAACTCTGGTATGTTCTCTTCGTACCAACCTCTTTAACCTCCTCACTTCCCTATTATAGTACACAGCTTCTCTACTTCTCTTTATTTTCTGCTTTGGAATTAATTTTTCTTCCCGCTTTCATTTTATCTCCTTGAACTCTTCCCACCTTGACTCTACTGTACTTGTGCCTTCCTTCGATTTGCTGAAACGTTCTCTGAAATATCTCTTCAAATTTGAAATCTGTACCTTTTTATAATTGTACCTATTTCCCCCTTCAGTTTTGGCTGTTGGTTCACTGAATCCTCTAATATCTATCAGAACTGCGTCATGATCACTTAGTCCTTCCTTTACTTGACACCCCACGAGGTTATCATCGGGCTTTATTAGGAATATATCCAAAATATTTTGCCCCCTAGTGTTTTGCTCTACCACTTGTGTAAATCCTCCTTCCCTTATTAAGGTATTTGCAAATCTTTGTTCTCGGGTGTTATTAATCTTATTTCCTTCCCAGTTAACACCTGGTAAACTTAAATCTCCACCAATAATGACCATTCTATTCTCACCTCTGAAATCTGAGTATGAATTTAATTTCTCCCCAAGAGCCTCATCTTCATCTGTCATTCTTCCACTGCGGTAAGCAGCCAACACCCTGATTTTTTCTTTTTTATTACCCCAGAAATCTACCCCAAGTAACTCATGGTGTTGATCTATGAATGCCAGTGAACTGTGGTAGTTTTTGCTAACTAGTATGAAGACTCCTCCACCAATTGCTCCTCTATCCCTGCAGTACACTCTGTAAGCATCAGGAAAAACCTCACTGTTTAGTACTTCTTCTTTTAACCTACTCTCTACCCCAATTATTACTTGTGGTTCGTGTATCTCTATTAAGTTTCAAATTCGATTACTTTGTTAATTATACTTTTACAGTTTACCATTAACACCCTTATTATCGGTTTTATATTTTCAGCATTTATCTCCTCTGTACCAGATTTACCCCAGCCAGTTATTGTTTCAGCAACTTCATTTATTTCTTTAACATCTATGATCTTTCTCATCGTGGATCTACAATCAGTATCACTTTGATCATCTGTTTCCGTCACTTCACCAGCAGCCCCTAAACTAAAAAAGGCACAGTCCTGACCCCATCATCACTGGAAATGGGCTCCCTTACTGCTTTAGCTAACAACTCAGAAAGTACTCCCTTCCCCCTTCTATTTAGGTGTAGGGCATGCCTAGTGAAACTCCACCTACCTAAACAAACCATAAAGAAAAGAATGTATTTCGCTCAAATGGGCATTAATTTTAGTCGCTCTTTGTTTATTGAAATTCGATGTATTAGAATGGGATATGTATAGCATTACTACAAAATAAAGTTTATGAGCGTTACTCAATAACGATTCAGTTTTGTTAAACAGCTGTGAAAAAGAATATTGCGTTTAACGTGACATGTTTAACAGGCTCCAAATTTAATTACTACTTTAGATGAAACAAAGACAGTGCAAATTTCATAATATGCCTTATCCAAGAACATATTGTAACTTTTGCAGTTATTTATACAATCTAAAACTTTTTTATTATCAAACATATATATCTAATTCAGATTTCACAACCAGTTTTCAGTTGCGATTATCTCAAAGTCTCGATAGCTATGAATATTATCTGCAAGCATTAAATCACCCCATCTGTTGACAGAGTGGCGTGTCTTCGGAGAGTAGTTGATTAACGGCAGAGTGATATTAATTTCAATTTCATGTAAATGCAGCTGTCATTAAAAAAACTGAATGAAGTTTTAATCTGACCGAAGGGATTTCGGAAAAGAGCTTTGAGTAATATTTTCCTACTTAGCAGTCAGCAGGGAAGATTAATTTATCGGATTTCTGAGTAATAAAGTTTCGTAGCTTTGAAACTCAATTTACTTTTTCTCATTATTAGGCAGTAAGAACGTTCCCTGAACGAACGGTGCAATGAAAGGAATGTGGCGAGAGAATTTTCCACGCGGGGCAATATTAAAATAGACTACGCCACTTCTAAATTAATAGCCAAGGATGATATGTAATAAACTTCACTTAATCTCTTCTGAAAGAAAGCTTTTTCTTTGGAAAACTTTATTGAGTAGTTTGTTGAACCTTTTCCAATTTCATAAACAATTTCTGCCTCTAACAACCCAGTCAAGTTTATTTATTTTTATTACAATACAGTCCAAAGATTATCTGTGAAAAATCAGTTATTTTTAAAAACTACCGAATACTGACTTGACCACTCTTTCAGCAGAACCATTCGTAAATTCAAGCTGACGAAAAATTATTGGGCGTAACATGTCTGGCTGTTAAATTCGCTGTTTTTATTTTAGCAACATTGGCTTGGTAAAACGAAAATTAAAGCATTTCTATGCTTTACTCAGTCCACTAAACGAACGCACCAGCTGTAGCCGGTCCCGTCGGGTCGACTGGTCGCTGCGCCATGATGGTGGCGGGTTCGAGTCCCGAGAGGAAGAAAGTTGCGAAACCTCAGTCCAACGGGACATCTGATGGGTTGGTGTCAAGCCCACGTATCCAGCATACATTTCCAAATTAAATAATAAACTATATTTAACAATCTAATAAGTTGTGTTACATAATAAAACTCAACATTTAACAATATTGTACACGACAACAAAAAACAAATTTAAAATGTCTAGCCTCTGTGTCGATGGATCAGATGAGCAGGCACAAAAATGCTCAGGATGAAACAGGAAGAGAGCAATACAGACAATTTAGATATCAAATAAACAGGAAATGCAAAGAAGCAAAAGAAAGATAGTTGCAAGAAAAGTGTGAAGAAGTAGAATAGGAAACGGTCATAGGTAAAATAGAGGTGGCATATAGGAAGATCAAACAGAATTTTGGAGAAATGAAGAAAAGAGGTATAAAAATTAAAGCTGCCCATGGGAAACCTCTTCTAAGCTCAGATGATAGAGCTAACCGATGGAAGGAATACATAGAGAAACGGTATAATGGAAATGATTTGAGCAACAGTGTATTGGAAAAACCAGTTGATGTCGACAGTGATGACTTACGTGATCAGAACTTGACAGAGCTCTGAATGATTTGAAATCAAATAAGGTAGTTGGAATTGATGAGATTCTGAAATCTCTAGGACAAGAAGTAATACAAAGATTATTCAAACTTCTATCAAAAAGTTATGAAACAGAACAGATTCCCACTGATTTTAATAAAAATATCATCTTCACACTTCCGATGAAAGCACAAGCCGAAAAATGTGAGAATTATCGTACTATAAGTCTAACATCACATGCTTCAAAATTGTTGACCAGAATAATATACAGAAGAATGGAAAGTGTAGTGGAAGGGATAATAGGTGAAGATCAGTTTGGATTTAGCAAAAACCGCAATACAAAAGATGCGATTTTGGCGAGAAGATTAATACTTGAAAGGCAGATCAAGAAAAACAAAGATAGTTTTATGACGTTTTTTGGTTAAGAAATAGCATTTTATAATGTTTGGTGGGACAAGATGTTCAAAATTTTAAAAAAGTCGAGTCTAAAATACCGATATAGAAGAATACTTTATAATCATTATTAGAATCGAGTAGCTATTAACAAAAGTAGAGAATCATGAGAGACATGCATCAGTTAAAAAGGTTGTGAGACAACGTTGTAGTCTATCCCCATTAATATTCAACATGTATCTAGAAGAAGCAATAAATGAAGTATTAATTTATTTCTGGTGTTCAGGAAATAACATTACAAGGTGAAACAAAACAAATAAAATTAATTAATTAATATTAAGCTTATGGTCTATAGAACACAAGTAAATGGAGTGTGACAAGAATTCCGCAATCCAAATGGCCTTCTCATTTGCTTTAAAAAGGTCGTCGATATTGCAGGTTTCAGGTAGATTACTGCATATCAGAAGATGTTGTGGGTCCTGCAGCTCACCACATTCACATAGCTCGTTTTCAGTAATCCCATTTTTTGATATTAGATCTACATCGGGACACTTCAGTTCTTAATCTATTTAGTGCCTTCCCCGCGACCGGTGCCTTGTTGATATTCCTCCAGTGCCCTTCAGGCAACGAATTTCGCTATAGTTCTACACGGCGTGCTCCAGGTGAAGATGATATGGTTGTAGTTGACTGTAAGAAGCTCTTTCTTGACTTAAGCCTTGCGGATTGAGGTTCCTGTCCAAAAAAAGGATTTATGGTGTCGGTGGTCTGTTTCCTCCTCTCCATCTCTGCAGCTGTTTTCCTTCGAATGTATGGTGGTGCTATAATCATGATTTAGTATATTTTGCTGACGGGAGTTGGTTTCAGGCAACCTGTTACAATGCGGCCAGTATCATTCAGTGCTATATCAACCTGCCTAGCATGTGCAGAGTATTACCAAACTGGTGTTGAGTATTCTGCTGCAGAGAAACTGAGTGCCAGGGCAGATGTACGAAACACATTTTGCTGTGATCCCCAAGTTTTCGGATGATCTTGTTCATGGCGGATTTTTTGAGTTTCAGATTCTCACAACGGGCTTTGAATGTAAGAGAACGATCAAGCTTTACTCTTAGATATTTTGGAGTGTCGCAGTGTAGTAGTTGTTGCCCCCTCCAGTTGATGTTCAACTTCCTTCTGGCTTCTCTGTTTCTCAGGTGGAATGCACAGACCTGCGTTTTTCTAGGGTTGGGCTTCAAGTGATTAGCATCAAGATACTTGGCCATATCCTCAATAGCTGTTGTCAGCTTCACCTCCACCGCATCAAAGGTTGTACCTTGAGCTGCAATTGCTATGTCCTCAGAATAAATAAATGTTCTGGTTCCAGGAATAATTGGTTAGTCACTTGTATATATGTTGTACAAGAGCGGGGCCAGCACACTACCCTGACGGAGGACATTCTTCTGAGTTCTCCACTCTTATTGTGGACGGTAAAGTAAAACCTTCTGTTTTGTATTAAACACCGGATGACTTGTGTAAGATGGTAGTCTTTTGTGGTGAATTACACCTTACCTATAAATATTTTGTGGTTGACCGTCCCATACGCCGCTGTGAGATCGAAGAATGCCACACCCGTAACCTGTCATCCTTCATACCCGTCCTATATATGTGTCTGGTTAAGAATTTGGCCGCAGCATGACCAACCAGGTCATAAACCAGCCTGTTCCTTTATGAGCATTCTGTCATTGCATAAGTATTCAAGGAGAAAGATGAGTATGCTACGATTTGCTGATGACATTGTCTTGTTAGCGGAACAGGTTGAAGATATTGAGACGTTACTGAATATCATGAAAAAAGTACTAAAGGAAAATTTTGGACTAAATATAAACCAAAGCAAGACAAAAGTGATGAAATGTAGCACACATGATACCAATAACAGTAGATTTAATATAAGAATTGGGCCGGATGTGATAGGAGAAGTTAAATTACAACCGATGGCCGAAGCAGGAATGATGTTAAAAGCAGAAGAGCACTAGCCAAAAGAGTCTTCATGAAAAAGAGAAAACTCTCAGTTTCAAATATTGATCTAGGACTTTGAAATAACTTTTTAATACCCTGTGCGTGGAGCTCAGCAGTTTATGACAGCAGAGTATGGACTTTAGGAATACCAGAAAGAAAGAAAATTGAAGCATTTGAAACGTGGTGCTGTAGAAAGATGCAAGTGGATGGATAAAATACGAAACGATCGAGTTTTGGAAATGATGGACTAGGAAACAAGTTTGTGCAAGAGTCTTACAGAAAGAAGAGACAGGCTGGTAGGTCATATTTTGGGACATGCAGAATTTGTTAGTGGAGGGAACAATCGGAGGTAAGAACTGCAGAAGAAGACAGAGATTAGAATAAATGAGTAGATAATTGAGGACGCGGGTTGCAAGGGGTATGCTGAGATGAAGATAGGTACGGATGGAGGATTCCATCAGTCCAGTCGAGAGACTGATAACAGCAAAAAAACAAAAACCTCTATTAATTACACATTTTGTATGTAATACTATAAATTGATCTCTTATGGAATAACGTAACATTGTGCTTTTATATTTTTTTAAATCTAATTCTGGTAGTTAAACTAAAAAAATGACTTTTGCAAGTATTCAGTATTATTTACACTACATATTATTTTGTAAAGTAATTTGAGTATGTTTTAAGCAGTTAAACGGCAACCTTGACATTCTTTGGAAGAAATGCCTAAATTGGCAAAAACCTAGTTTCACGCTCTACCTTCGCTCAGCTTCTTATGAACTATGCACACTCCATTAAACACTACTTTTATCGCTTTTAGGTTGGTTTTTGAGTCTCTCTTTATTTTCTCGTTGAAAGAAAAACGGGCTGTGTGCGTCTAAGATGTCCTTATTTGAAAATCTCGTACAGGTTTCATATCGCCTGGTAGGGATGAGCGTTGATAACAATTGCGTGAGCAGGTGTGTCATCATTCCTATTTGGTTTCCTTGTGGCTGGTTGCGACTTCACTGGTCTCTGGTCCGATTGTGATGATGGACGTGGGTGATCTTGTCATTTTTTGTAATTGGTGGAATCGTGATCTTCGTTGTGTTGATGTGGGGGCGGCTCCCGTTGACGGACGCTTGCAGCTTCTACCCCAATGTACAGCCCCCGTAGCTGGCCGCGTGGTCCGCGGAGCAGTTGGCGCATGTTGGGGTCGCATTGCGCGGTCTTGTGCACACCAGGACGCTGTGATTATCCTCGCAGCGGACGCATCGGACTTGGTTCCGGCAGTCCTAAGTACCGCGAATCAGCAGAGAAGATGGTATGACCCTCGGTCACAAAGAACCGGAACTACAAATATCATCGTCCCTGCCCAAGCACCGCGACGCCACGCCAAGTGCAAAACACCAAGAAGAGGCAACGTGGGCGCTGACAGCGACAGTACCGGGCAAACTGCTCGTTAGGGAGCGTGCATAAACCACGTAGCTCCATTTTGGCCTGCTGTGAACCCCCCTCCCCTCCACGCAGGCCTACGTGGCTTTTGCCTCGTCCTCCCCAACCCCCTCTCAGTTCCCCACATAGCACGTAGCTTCTTTTTTTCCTTTTCATTCCAGAAGACATTTTGTACTGTTTTATCTTGTCAGACTATTGTAAATTACATACAGAGATAATTAACTGAGGGAAATAAATATTCACATGCTGTTGTGAGTTCTTTTCTTCATTTTAACTGTGAAGAATGTTATGAAAGGAAAGCTACGTGGTCTTGCTCTGAACCCCTCCCGCCAAGTACCCCAGCGTAGCCTTCCAGCCAACTCCTCCCCCCACCTGGACCGAGCCACGTAGTTTGTGCATGGTCCCGTACATGAGCGAACCCATCAGACTTTGCGGCGGTAAAGGATATCCACGAGAGCCGCAGTATTAAATTCCAGCTCATCCAGAATGGAAGCACAGGGCTTCCAAAATCTGATGACATTATAACAACCACTCCACTAGAGGAAGTTACCAGCCGAAGAATGGAGGTTACCCAAGATGGAAACCTCCCTCCACTCCTCCACTCCCCAGGAATTCAAGCAGCATACGTCACCGGCAGTTGAGGCTGTCAATCCAGCCAAGCAGCAAGATGGCCGGACCACCAGGAGTAATCCCCATCAGAAGAAAACCACAGGGACAGCTGTCCATCAGTGCTTCAGGTGCCAGGGATTCTGGCATCCGTCGAAGGACTTTAGGAACCAAGTCCGATGCGCCAGCAGCATTTTTTTTTTTTTTTTTTTTTTTTTTTTCTGTAGTCCCGCTACCGAAGTGGCTCTACTACTTTTGTCTCTTTTTGAATGGTTTTTGGGTTTCTGTTTAATTATCATGGGGGAAAACGGGCTATGGGCGTCTAAGTCGTCCTTAATTGAAAAACCCCAGACAGGTTTCATATCGCCTGCTAGGAATGAGTGATTGTATCAACTGTGAGACCAGATGTACGATCATTCCTAGATTGTTTTCTTGTGCCTGGGTATGACCCCGATGGTTGTGGCTGTATTTGTGAGCATCGTTTCTGGTCTGGTGGAGATGATTACTGCAATTGTCGAGGTTGATCTTTTCCTTGGTCGTTCCTGGTGGAATCGTGATTTTCGCTGTTTTAGTGTGGGGGCGGCTCCTATTGGTGGCCTGCTTGCAGCTTCATCCTCAGTGGACAGCCCCCATAACTGGCCGCATGGTCCCCGGCGCAGTTGGCGCAAGTTGGAGTCCCGTCGCGTGGTCTTGAGCACACCAGGATGCTGTGATTTTCTCCACAGTGGACGCAGCGGACTTGGTTCCGGCAGTCTTTCGATCGATGCCAGAATTCCTGGCATCTGAAGCATTTGTCAAGCTATGGTTTTCTTCTTTTGGGTACCACTCCTGGTGGTACGGCCTTCTTGCTTCTTGGCGTCACTGTTGGCAGGGTTTATGGCCTCGACTGACGTTAGTGGAGGAAGACTTCTTTCTTGATTGACCTCCACGCTTCGGCTGGATGGTTCCTGTGACAGGGCGGTTTTTGGGATGCCATCATTTGTATGGAGCCCTGCGCTTCCATTAGGGACAAGCTGGAATTGTATGTTGCGGCTCTCGAGGAATTCCATAACCGCCACTAGGTCTGAAGAATTCGTGTATACAGAAACACTTCAACATTGCGCAAGGCATCGGGCCTAAGATGGGTGGCCGATTTTAATAATAATATTTATTCCAATGGTGCGCAAGCTCCCGTGGCAATTTCCCTACACACCTATCTTCACCCTATTCTGCACCCACCTACATTTACCCTACAAAAATTGTAACTTTAAATTTTTTCACTTTCCTGGTAAATTTTACTTTATTGTAAAGAGTTTTTCAGTGTCCTTGAACAAAAGTGAATTTAAGTGAAAAAAAGTTTTTTTTCAGTTTCCTGGAACAATAGACTTGTTCATTGCCCCTGAGCAAGAGTGCACTTCATTCCAAAAAGTTGTTAAGTGTTCTTGAAGAACTGTTTACTTCGATGGAAATAGTTTTTCAGTTACCTTGAATCAAAGTGCATTTCATTCCTAAGTATTCTTCACTATCACTGAACAATAGTACATTTAATTTAATTGCAATGGAGCACTTCCCCCCATCCTGCACCACCCACATTTGCCATCTACAAATTTCAACTTTGAATTCTTTTAACGTTTTCGGTAAGTTATTCATCATTCCCCTTGGTAACTCATTCCAATCCCTGACACCCTTACCTAAAAAGAAAATCTTCATACACCCGTGTGCCTGAAATCGAGTGCCAGCTTGTGGTCATGGTCATCTTTTCCCTTCCATGCACTACTTTTCATACTACTGCAATATCTTTCCATGCCTCATCACCAGTACACGCCCTGTACACTCCCATTACCCTCCTCATCCTCCTCCTGTATTGCAATGAATCCCATTCCAGCTCCTTTATCATATCTGTCACTGAATTAATTCTGCGATAATTTCCAGAAACAAATCTAGCAGCTCTTCTTTGCATCTTCTCCAACTCCTGTATTTGATACTCAAAATGTGGGTCCAATACTACACTACCATATTGGAGCAATGGTCTGACCAAAGTTTTGTAACCCAATTCCTTTACTTCTCTCGTGCATCCCCTCATCACTCTCTCCAACAAGTGCAGAATTTTGAAACCTTTTCCTACCACCTGTCCAATGTGTCCTGCCCAGTTAAGCTAGATATCAAATGTAATGTCAAGATATTTACATTTCAAGTCTTCAGCAAGCAGTTCTTTCCCCACCTTATATTCATAATTAACCTTTTATTTTTTATTTGTGTATCTAATTAGCTTACTCTTCTTTGTATTAACTTCATCCCATGTTTACCAGCCCAACTAGATAACCTCTCCAGATCACCCTGGAACTGTTTACAGTCCTCTATGGTTTTGATCCTTTTATACAGCATTATGTCATCTGCAAACAATCTAATTTCAGATAGTAAACAATCAACAATTATTTATTAGAATAATGAATAGCAATGGTCCCAATACGCTACCCTGTGGCACTCCCATTTTTACTTCCACTTCCTTTCATACCGCATTTCCTACCCTAACTTTGTGTTGTCTACCTTTTAAAAATTCTTCTACCCAGAAAATCACTTTCTCATCCACTCCAATTGTTTTTACCTTATAATTGGTAACAACTGTTTTCTTTAATAAAAGTGTTTTTCATTGCAAAGTGTTGTTCAGTGCTCTTGAACAAGATGTCACTTCACTGATAAGAGTTGGTTCAGTTTACCTTTATTTCAAAGACTTGTTCGGTGTACCGTCAGAAGAGCTCAATTTCACTAGAAAGTTCATTCTTATTCTTCTGCAATTGGTAGCAACGTCATTTCCTATGCATATACACTGCAACATTTATAGGTGTTGAGAACAAAATATGTAGCAAGTTTCTCAGCTGTCTGGATGACGCTACTTTGTTCTGTAAAAGGCCAACGTTTCGGTTATAACATCATGCCCATCTTCATGGCGTGGTGCACTACAGCCAGGATAGTATGCAATCAGAATCTTCTTAACGGTTTCCATTGATAATTCTTAAAAGCAATAAAACTATGTACCTAGTTAAAATAAAACCTTAAACTTCCTCATCAGACTCTTACAGTTTCAAACCGAACACTTGATCTTGATCTGCAATTCCCATTACTTGTGTCATTTTGTTAAAACGCTGATGATTTAATTTCATACTTGTCCGGCTCAAAAGTGTTCCTAGGACCGACACACACTGCTTCAGAATCACATGTGAGTTCGCAGTGATAGCCTCATCTTACGGGGTCTAATTTTTATGACTGTATATTACTCTTAAAACAGAATTAACTGTGATGGCTGTAAAAGAATTCAAACCAAAAATCAAACGTATCCCACAGCTTCCAGTTGCTACTTCAGACATTTCCAAAAATTCTTTCCTACTCGTGTTCATATCAGACTACTTCTCAATGAACCCGCCAAGTGGAACAACGGCGGACTGCCTATCCGTTCCTCGAAGCGATTCGGGCCATTTCTGTACCGGAATTCCTTAGATCGTAATGGAGATACATGTTCCAAATTTCTGTTATGTATAGATATCAGCTATCTTAGCAAACATACTAAATTTTATGTCGTTACTGTTTTCAGTTCGGTATGCAAATTTCAGCGATTTTGTCACTCACTCACTCATTGACTGATGATCATCAACCCGTAGTCGCAGAAAGCTGAAATTTGGTACACACAGATTGTAAGAAAAGTGTGACACTACCTCCCTCTAACGTGAAATCGTTTTCTACCCTAATAACTTTATGTACCCCAGATTTTCACTGTAGAGTGAGTTTGCTTTTTTTGCTTTGGAAGTTGGTGATATTCAAAATTTTATTTCCACCATGACACCCCAACGTCAAAATTCCACATGTATGGTTTCCTCCCTAAATCATAGAAAAAATCTAACATTGGTGTTTTTCCGTGTATTTATTTAATTACAACGCCAATCATGAGAAATTCTGGCACATATTTGTGGGTTAATTGCTTTGCTCCAGATGAAGTTATATGCCTAAGATTTCTATGTCTATGCTTTACAGTGTGTATTCACTTCACTTTGTGAGACAAAATGGTCTCTCTCGGTGTTATAAATTTTATTAAAATTAGACTTGGCTACTATGCGTGTCATAATTTTTACTTAAATGGAAGGCATCCTATTATATAAAACGCTAATCTGGAGTCTGGGTACGTCGTCTATAACTAATATAGCTATTGGCTAGAGAACGCTCACGTGACAGCCTTCACTCGCCAATCAACAGCCACCATATTACATTCCTTCCATCATCTTGCTTTTCGTTCATTTACAGCTAGACGCAGAAATTCATGTAAGGAGAAGGAGATTCAATATTTACGATAATTTAACTGTAACAGTTATAAGGACTAGGTTAAACCATAACCTAAGAATTTTTTTGGCAGACGGAAAGAAACAATGAAGTTTATTAAAAACTCGTAAAAACGTAATGCGAAATGTTTTAGTCAAATTAATAACAGTTATCCGTTTTCGATATTATAGTCTCCATCATCTAAAGTAAAATGCATTTATTTATGTAAAATCCTAACCAAATACTCTGATAATCTAACCAGAATTACGTATTCATATAACGAAAAACATCTTTAAAAATGACGTTTGGGGGTGACACCCGCATTTCGAAAAATAGTAATCGAGATTGATGTGATACAAAAAAATTTTTTGATAGACTTCTTTTTGGTGTCGAAACACGTCTACCTTAATGTTTTGCATATTTGTTTTTAAGATGATCTATCACTTTTTCAAATACGATCCAGGAGCTGTGCTCTTTCATTACAGGAGAGTATAATCATTGGCAACACCGCGCGCTTAAACAAAGAGAGCACCGCTTGTAGCTCCAACAATCGCAGGAACACATTATTATTATTATTATTACTCCGCGATTCACTAAAGTGTGTGGCGGAGGGTGCATTGCACCTATCTAAAAGGGTTATGGTTTGGAATGGTTATAAGGGATATGGCAGGAGGCGCCGTCCGTCACTGTTGTTTGGTTTGTTAGAAGTGGCGGTGGTTATAATCTAAGTTTTCTTGTATAAAGAAAGGAAGTTTTAAAATTAATGGATATATTATATATATCTAAAATTTTAAAATCAGGGTAATTAGCAGTTAAATTGTAAATTCTCGAAATTATTTCAAGGAAAATGTTATATTTTCCTTTGAAAATGAAAAAAAGGCAACCGAGCGTATGTCGGAATATTGCGTAGTCTAGGCTTCATAATTGTTTTGCTTATTTAGAATTCCATTAGCTTTCTAGCTAAGGTTCACAAGTGCCTTGAAGTACTTTCTAGTAATTTTTGAATTTATTATCTGACAGATTCGTGATGTATAAATTGAGTACATTTCGAGTTACCCGATTTACACTCGACCTATTGTTGACAGTGCACCTATATTCGACATGAAATCGTATCATGTTCTAATTTATGCAAATAAAATTATTCGGAAAACTGCATTAAACTAACAATACTGTCAGGTTTCAAGTCAATCTGAACGAGTCCTAGTGTTTGTCGCCTGGTATCGCCTGTCGTTGGTAATCAGTTTTTTCAGAGCATGTGTTTTAAAACAGTCGGATCCGCGTATCTTGCTAGCGAAATCGTAACATTAGTAAGCGCTTTTACTCTAGGTTTATGTAAGTTTGCTATGCTTTTTACTGATCGAGAATATGCAAATATGATCGCGATGAAATAAATAAGCGTATGATTCTCTAAGAATTTTCGATAATTAATTTACAGAAGATTTCTGTTATGAGTAACCTCTCTATCGAACACAGGTACCTAAATTCTTACGGGTTCCTTAAATCGACAGCAATGTCGAACTTATGTTCCTGAACAAAAATTGAGCTTTAATCATAAACTGAACGAACATTCGAGCCATTTACAACATCTTATTATACGCTACAGAGTGATCCTAGAAATCTAAAATTTACACGTGGAGACGGTATTCAGTACATACAATGTCATATTTAGTAGTCTGTAGCTACGTATTTCTTAGGCGGGTAGTAAAATACTTCACTTGTTAAGTTCTTCAGGTAAAGACGGCAGATATCGCAGAGGCATGTTCTTTTATTACCTGACCCGTTGTTTTTTTAATTACTTTTAATTATGTTTTATATTTTATTTATTCTTCTATGTTTATCAAGGAACTTAATGTAGAGTTGCCTCTCTGACTATACAGTATCCCCCACCCGGATCTTGGGTTTGCACCAATGGGAACCCATCTGGGTCTGGAATTGCTTCTAGGTGGATCAAGCCACTTCTGTTAACTTTACTCTCAATATCCCTTGGTCCTGCAAATACCGATGTTGCGAATTCATTTAATTACAGCCTATGTAACAAATAGGTAGTTTTCGCCTTTTTTTAATTTATAGCGGAATCTTATGGTCACCCTATAGTTACACTGGCCGAAATTAAAATCACAAAACGCATACATGAATGGTAGAATTTTAGGAAATTCCTGGCAGAAATGATAACAAATGGAAATGGATCAGGTGAAGTTATTACCTATAGATACAGTTGTCAGTGAGAAATGCGCCCAACTTGAGCACCAATACATTCGTTGAACCTTGCCGGCATTGACACAACAAGTGTTTGGATGTCTTCTTGGTGTAGTCTCACTACGCGTGCATGTCTTTTGCAGTCATTTGTTACACTGTTTGTCTAGGGTGACCATGTGATCTAATGTATCTACTCCTAGTATCGTAGACATGCTCTATTTGGGATAAATCTGGCAACCGTGCTGTCCAAATTGTGATCGAAACTCCTTGCAAGACTTGTGTGATTATGGCCGCAGCATGAGGATGATAATTATCTTGGAAAATGCGGTTTGGATGGTGAACATGAAGGCAATCACAATATGATGCAGCACCCCGTCCACATAGTGGCGGGCTGTTATTGCCTTCAACAACAGCCGACTCAGTCATGGTGTTCGCAAAAACATGACACCAGTGGCTGCACTTGCGTGACGTTCTGAAATCATATCGGGTGAGCTGTTTCTCGGCTACGCGTGCAAACAAATCGTCGATTATCACTTTGACACAGACAGAATTGATACTCGTCTCTAAACACAAATGTACGCCATTCACATGTCCATTTGTGTTTCGTATTACACCAGGTTAGA
The DNA here is from genome assembly GCA_031002005.1 of Vandiemenella viatica. Taxonomy (NCBI): domain Eukaryota; kingdom Metazoa; phylum Arthropoda; class Insecta; order Orthoptera; family Morabidae; genus Vandiemenella; species Vandiemenella viatica. The sequence goes on along the minus strand of JARYHS010009186.1, from coordinate 7,207,075 downwards.
TGATGCTGGCAATGAAATTAGATTAATGGGACAATTGCACAGGGGCCAGAGAGTGTAACCCCGCTTTAGCAATTAGTTTACAATCTTCCGGGGGGGATGGGAGGGGGATGACTCTCTCTGTAACCACTGCTTGGATCTGGCCTACAGTCACGCGTCTGCCATCAACAGCCACCCACACCATTTGGCGGTCTTCGCGTGCTGTTATTCATCTGTATGGACCAGTGCCTGCTCGAGGAGTATTAGAGCCTTATTTCATCCACTGTGTAACAAGTCTGTATACTGGAATTAAACTACGGCCAATCCTTCGGGAGATTTCACGATATGATGCACCCTTTAAAAACACGTCAATTCTCCGACCTCTCTCCCAGTTAGACATTTGGGTGTAGAGAGTTGTCACTCTTCGCCTCTGCATACTTAGCCAACAAAAACTTGTGGACAACAAAGTGTCATGTTACACCACACTGTTCGCCACTTATACGCTAATTTTTTTTTTTACAAATTACATAATGAATAGCACCGTAATTCTCTTATTATTACGTATATAACATTAATTTTTTTAATCATTTAATACTCTTCCTGCGGGCATACTTGGGGCCAAATTTCATTCATTTATCACAACACCGTCTGGGTGCTGGGATTTTAATTTGCGGCAGTTTGTGTATCAGTTGCTAAGTGTAGTCGAGCTGCACTTTGCCAATACTGGCCTGTACCGTAGTCGGCCGAGTGGCAGCTCGCCCCCTGGCGTCAACACTTTTCCATAGCTCACCCGTGTTCCCACGCGGTCTTAGTCTCCTTTAACGTTTACAAGTGATTGTTTCAGGGATCAATGTTGGGGATGACAGGTAGGTTTGACACCCTACTTTATTATAGAATAATGTACTTTATTTTGCACAGTTTTGGTACGAAAGTGCATTAAAATAATTTTTTATCTGACTCAAGTAATCAAATAACTTATTGAACTCTTATGTGCAAAAATAGTATCCAAGCGCAGTATTAACAGTATCAACGCAATCTCAATGAAATGTCAATCACTTCGCACTTGACGTGTTTGTTTTGTCTGAGGTTCTTTTCGATTCACCCAGTATTTTTTCTTAGTGAAGAAAACATATTTTAATTTAAATATAGGTCGTAAATATTTTGTAAAGTAAAAATAATAATTTCATGTTATCTTAAAGTTCTAATCACAGAGTTTCTCGCAGTTCACCTATATCGTAATCACCTAACTAGAAAAAAAGACCTACAGATTAACGTGAAAAAAGACAGATTAACGTGAAATTCGAACCATCGAGCGTCCTTCGCATTAACAGATAAAAGCTTTGCCAGTGGTAAATGTCAATTTGTAAGGCCCGCAAAAATTAAGCAGTAACCATTTGAGTCACCAGTCCAAATATAGGTGTAATGAAAATAAGTTTTCAAACATGATAAAATAAACACTCTATTTTTATACTTTCTATTTTTGCTATCAACCGACACGAATCCATTTTTGTGTTTGAATACATATTTTTCAGTACTTCTAGATTAGTGTTGCGTCTGGTTACGACGAGCGATTCGGGTGTGGGAGGTACGCGTTACAAATGCGGATCTCGGCTGCAATTTTTGTGGGTCTTAAAATTGATCTTCAACTCTGGAAAAGCTTTGATTTTTTTAATGATAAGATGCTTGGACTCTTCCTACATTTTACGAACATCTGATTAACATGAATGAAAAAAATCCTTTTCTTAAGGCAAATGATAACATGAAAACAACATTTAGTAGCGCTTCTCCACATCCAGCAGACCGACACCGATCAGCACCGTCAAAACATAAACCAATGCAATGCGGCCGAGTGTCGGACTGAGGCCCGATCTTCAGAGGAGTTAAAATTAATCTAAAACCACTTTCGATCACCGATGAGCAACATGTGGCTAAAATCTTGCCATATTGACTATTGAACATGAAGTAACTCAAATTGATAATTTTGATTTACGAGTTTGCAGCTGTTAAAGCTAAAAAGAGGAGATTGTGAAAGCAATAGTTTTTAGTAGTTGTGTATTTTTTTAAATGATGTTAATATTACAATTTTATTATCTATAATTTTAATAACAATAAATGTTTATTTAATTATATTTTATTAATATCATCTTTTACACTTACAAGATATTATATTTTACTTAATTTTTAATTTAAGTTTTCAAGGGGTGACACCATCGATAACCGCGCCGAGTGTCACCCACGCTAACTACGCCACTGTCCGCCAGGAATTGCCGTGGTAAAACGCAAGAATCCTCTAGAAATACTTTCCGAAGTACATTTAACTGTATTATGCCCGTCCAGGATATATTACTACCTAATTTCTGCTTGAAAATAATGGTGGTCTAAAGGTTGTATTACAACGAAATTATTGCTTGAAAATAATATGTCTACAGCAGTATAATGACGTCATTGCTGAATGTTATTTTGGCGGAATCGCGATCTCCAGTGAACCCGATCGTTATTCATTTTTCTTTACAAGCTTTTCCTGAATAAATTCAGACTACTACGACTGCCTGTCGTTATTCATATGAGGGTAATAAAATGCATGATTTTAGTGGATGTTGTGGCTAAGTTGACCAGAATCGCAACTGGCACATTTTGTTACAGCATAATACGCTCTTAAATGAGTTTTACAAACCAATTAAACTGCTTTCATAAGCGCAATGTTGCTGAAGGTATTAATTAATGCGGGTGAAAGTAGTTCCATACTCCTGGACCAGGAATAAAACTGATATTACATGAATAGCAAAAGTTTTCGGGATTCCTAATTTGTTTTTAATTTTATTGGTTATATACTTCCGTCGTCATTAATTCAGTAGAAGTTTTACTACTGTATTGCTATGTGAACAGCAAATCAAATATGTATAACATTACAAAATCAAGGGCACTAGCATTATGTAATAACAATTCCGTATAATTAACCAACTGCAAAAAAACAAAAAATTGAATTGCGTTCAAACCGTCATTTTTGACGGGCTCCAAGCTAGTAATATATACTTGTAAATTTCGAAAAAGTGAGAGGGAAATCTTGACTTTTATGTATTTGTAAGTTTGATAAAGCAATGCATTTAAAGTATTATACAGGTACAGTAAAACATGGCGCGCATAATGGCCAAGTCACCATAGTTTTGTTTTATTATTATTCTAAATAATATCTATAATATCAAGAGAAACCATTCTTTTTCACAAATTGAACTGAATACACACTGTAAAGTGTAGACTTGGCTCAAAAGAAGATCTCATAACTTTTTGTCACTACTCGAGCACAAGACTTGACCTATTTTTACAAGAATTGTTTACTCCTGGGATCACATATTCCAAATTTTCTTCGGAAAAGACGGATGCGCACTCCTTGACTAACAACCAGTCCATCTGATGCCTGTGAGCAGCACTTCACCAAGCAAGGAAACGACTGTTTGCAGGAAGCAGAAATGGTGGATTCCCGTTGTTTAAACCACTTAAGTATGAACTGGCACTCTACGAACATGTTATTGGAACCAGATTACGGTTACCAAATACAAATCTTGGTGGAGGTAAAGGAAGTAAATGAAGTTTGTTTGTGGAAATTACGGTGGAGCACAATCAAAAAGTTTACTTGAGAATTGGAAGAAGAGAGAGAAGGTGAGAAGAGGATGATAATTATGTTTCAGAGAATTAGCAATTTCCGTATTATGTATTACTTCAAAACTATACTGCAGAAGGAAACATGCAAGCTGTTTGGTCCATAAATCATCTTCATTAGTTTTTATATGAATAATTATGATGTCCTATGTGAGCCTAGATCCTACCAACGTGTATGGACAGCGGAAAAATTTACCAGTGGTTTTTAGTTCAGCACATACGGCAACGTTTTCAAGATCAAAAGTGAGTGCAACAAGCGTTGAGCGACCTCGCACTATGGAGGACACGATTTAGCTCACGATCCTGATTTAACTTTTCTTTTCGACAATATCACGAAATCACTCCAGCGAATGCCAGGGAAGAAGTGGTCGAATTCCTTGCCATGTATTCTACCAGCTCTGATGACCCCGACCTCGACTACCCGCAAAGCCCCTGAGCACATCGAGCATTGTAACTGAAACAGGTTGAATGACGTCATATGGAGGAACGAAGATCAATGTTGAGCTTTGACGTACCAGTAAGATATGTCCTGTTACATTCTGTAACTGTTGTTGTTTTAATTCTGTCTTGTTTATTTTTTAAATTAAAAGGATTTGATATGTCGAATTTCTTTACAGATATCATGCTCACATCTAAATATATGAAAATGAATGTTTGTATGTTTGTTTGTTTGTTCTTCATACAAATCCACAGTTTTCATCCGATTTCGATGAAACTTTGCACACTTATCCTTTGAAACAAGGAGAAAATACTGTCTACATTTGGTTGAAAAATTATCTGTATAAACAATACATGTTGTCTTATAATTTCGAAAAATTACTGAACGGCGATAGACAGACGCGTTGGATGTCTTGGTCTCTGTACTGCATTTCGGTACACCGGTCAGGTAGCTCAGTGGTTAAAGCGGTTGCTTACTGGTGTTTGGATCGTGGTCTTGGGTTCAAATCTCCGTGGAGGCAAAGATTTTTAAAAATTGTTTTGGATCGTAAGAGTCACGCCTGGATTGTCGGTTATTCGGATTGAATGTTAAACTATAGATATCACAAATTTGGGGGTGTAATGCGAGGCAAATCGTAGGTAGTCTTGCAATTCTGTAGGTGTACACTTTTTTACATGAAATTGATCCCTCAGGGGTGATTCGCAGTCAGTGTATGTGTGATCTCCAGTAATAATACTATAACTGCGGAAGTAAGTCTCTTTCTTTTTGTTACGTTTTGATGACTAAATGCCTTTACCGATATTGAATGAATTTGACAAGAAAATCTGTATGAAGGGCACAGGACATTTTTTTTTTTTTGTATGATTAAAAGTTGCAGTCACAAAATTTTGAGAACTTACGGATTGGTGACAGAGTAATGGATGTGTGTGTTATTCGATAATGTTGCGTCGGTTGCTGAAGCTGTGCTGCTCGCGCATTAAGTTAGTGTATAATTTCTTAGTAAATTTCGTTTAGAGAAAAAACGAATTCTTTGGTATAGATGTCGATTTTCTCTGTACTTTTAGTTTGTGTCTGCTTTAATGTTCCTGGCACCAGTTTATTTTGCCTTCTTTTTTGACATGCCTTGCTGGCGTAAACTGGCCTAAATTGTAGCTCTAGCAGAGCACGAGCAGCTAAAGTTATCATAACTCAAGAATCGGATGCTCATGCTGAAAAAAGAAGAAAAGTCTATGCTGAAATAAAGCTGCCCTTAGTTAACACCGTCCCTTCCCCCCACATCCCCTCACCTTCGTTTGTTTTTCTGTTTTTAAATATATTGGAAATTGATTCTCTTGAAGAGACAGGTTCGACGGTAGAATGATATAGTGATGGCTTTCCTGTCATATTATGCCAACCCGGTGTTGTTTGGGACCAATCCTTTGGAACCAACAACTTTATATATTCAATTCTGGCAAAGAAATTCTTAATCCACGCGTACGAAGTCGCGGATTTCAGCTAGTAACAAATATATTGCATTCGAGCATCAGATGTGTTCACATAAAAAGTTCTGATGGTAGTACTTTTGGCAGATTCACTTACAGTTAGAAAAATTCCTTAGTAACTCAGGTTCTTGGTCAAGGTCGACATTGAACAATTTTTGGTTAACATACTCTACGGACATGCGAAGGATATTAGTGCTGCGACATGCTACTAAAAGCGGCTTCTGCATATGAATAAGTAAGTTCGCTTACCTACGTAGCTCAAAGAGTAGAGGTAGCAGACAACCATAAACCAAAACTATATTTATGGGAACCATCCTCTTTAATAAAATGCGTTGTCTGAAGACTGCGCGGTCCTCGATAGCTATTGGATAGAGAACGGTAACGTCACGTGCCAGTCGTCACCCACAAATTAACAGTGACCATAATCATTAGCACTAAGAGGTAACGGGCACAGTTTAATAGCTACGCAATTACTATGAAATTAACTATCATTACACATCCATTAATTTTCTTTCAATAGCATTTAAAATACTTCACGGCTGAAAAACATGGAACTACTTTTAAATAACGTGCCGACTTTAAGAAACGTAAATTAAACACAGAATACCAGTTGTCCCCCCCCGCTTATGCTAAATCTTATGACCAAAGTTTATACACATGTTAGCTATTAAATGGGCTTTAAGTTTACCTTTTTATGTAGACTTAAATCACCAATGTGAAACTCATTACTTCACTTGATTTTTGCCTACTGATACAGCATTCAGTATAGACAACAAAAAATAAAAAATTTTCTTCCTCTTCTTAGTTAAAAAATCACTTACTTTATTTAACCAATTTAAATCACAACAAACATCTTTGGAATTCAACAACGATATTCTTGCCGCAAAATAACAGCGGTCAGAGATATTAGAAATTAGAGATTAAGTGCTATGTTTAATACATACGCTACTGCTATAAAATTAATTGCCGTAATACAGTTTTAAGGTTTGCTTTTCCTGTTATTTTATTCTTAAAAAATGTGTAAAAACATTTCTGCTGAAAAAACGTGGAACTACGAGCACTTAAGTATTTCAAGGTCTCTGCTATATCCACGAATGCCAAATCTCAATCCAGCCTAGGCTAAATGTCAATTTAATTAACACTTCCGCTACTATTGCTGCTTAACCAAAGTTTATACACTTATTTGTCGAAGCCTGTGTTTACTCAGGGGCAAATATATGTCGGACATTCTCGAGTACGACGTAGTAGTGATATCAAATTCAAAATTGATGAAGGACCCCAACAAGGAAAATTACTACTAAAGTCTGACCAATGCTGCTCCAAAAACGTAGTATACAAAGAAATATTTAACCACCAATCTGAAAAAAATGCATCTATTAAAAAGTTCTTTGTCGGGGTTTTTATTGATCAAATCCCTTAAACTACAAAACCAAAAATCTCTAACTTATTTAAATAAAAAAATTCATCGTTTCACAGTGTTTTATATCAAGAAAGTCGGCTGGTGGAAGGCGAGATTAAATAAGTAGTTTTACTGTATGGGTAACAGCTGCTTTATGAAGTGATCATTGATATGCACTTTAAACATATTTTAGTAGCATCACTTTCTGCCCAGATAGCAGGCTTTACCCTAGTCAAGTTACAGCAAAACATTATAGTTGAAATTAATGTCCATCACCACAGGACCCAAACAGAAAACTTGTAATGAACTTTAAATACCACTGAAGCTGTGCTGTATTTTGGAGCTGGAGGACACCGAAGCCAGTTCACGCAGTGTCTGCTCGTCTGCTAATGAAACCAAAGCACGAGGTCGGTTAGCTGTACGCTGCGACACGGGCATAAATGCAAAGCGTCGTGAAGCGGGGAATGAGGACGTATACACACACATTATTAGCACCTCTTTTTCTCCTCATTTCCTTACGACCACCATCAATAAGGCGACTTCGACTTTTCGTATCTCAAATGTTCCGCAGTTTTCAGTCTCGAAAGCGGGAAAAGTAATAACAGAGTCCCGGGGGTGGCCAAAGCTCCTCGGGACCGCTCTTCTGTTATTATTTTTACAAGATGGCAAAAAATACTGAAATGAGTATGAATGCTCATTTTATAAATTTGGTGAATTTTACTTTATTTTATTCCTCATATGCACGAATATCTGTGAGCACAGTATATATACAGGGTGTTACAAAAATGTACGGCCAAACTTTCAGGAAACATTCCTCACACACAAACAAAGAAAATATGTTATGTGGACATGTGTCCGGAAACGCTTACTTTCCATGTTAGAGTTCATTTTATTATTTGTCTTCAAATCACATTAAACATGGAATGGAAACACACAGCAACAGAACGTACCAGCGTGACTTCAAACACTTTGTTACAGGAAATGTTCAAAATGTCCTCCGTTAGCGAGGATACATGCATCCACCCTCCGTCGCATGGAATCCCTGATGCGCTGATGCAGCCCTGGAGAATGGCGTATTGTATCACAGCCATCCACAATACGAGCACGAAGAGTCTCTACATTTGGTACCGGGGTTGCGTAGACAAGGGCTTTCAAATGCCCCCATAAATGTAAGTCAAGAGGGTTGAGGTCAGGAGTGCGTGGGGGCCATACTAACGAAACTAAAATGAGCTCTAACATGGAAAGTAAGCGTTTCCGGACACATGCCCACATAACATATTTTCTTTGTTTGTGTGTGAGGAATGTTTCCTGAAAGTTTGGCCGTACCTTTTTGTAACACCCTGTATATATGTATATATATATATATATATATATATATATAAAGATGAAAGTATATATGTTTGTTTGTTCTTTATAGAAATAAACAGTTATTACCCGATCTCGATGAAACTTTGCACACTTATCTTTTGAAACAAGGAGCCAAATACTGTCTACATTTGGTTGAAAAATTTCCCGTCTAATCGAAATTGTCCGGTTCAAATCGTACAATTAGGAGCCGATAAATTCGTAACTAAAACGAAAGGAAATGTTGCCGAAAAATTCGTAACTTAAATTGTGTCGATACTCCGCAGTATGCCACCACAATCGGCAGCCCTAGTAGCCCTCTCGCCTCCTCGCCAAGCAGTTGGCGCTTTAGCTCAGCGTTACCGCGTGCGGCTGTCAACCGTGCAGCTCGGGTTTGAATCTTCGTCCCAGCGACTACAATTATTTACCTCACTTGTCTTCAACTTTCCAGTGTTTTCTAGACCATATATCTATCTATTCTTTGGTAAAACAAGAATAATTTCGAATATTCTAGCACAGTGTTCTAGAAGTTTCCATTCATAACCACCTTCAGCCCTTCCCTTGCGAGAGGGACTATATAAGTGAGTCCACTAGAGCTCGCGTCAGTTAACAGTAACACACTGATCATATCACTGCAGCGCAATCGGAGAAAGCACTAACAATGCCACCGAAAAAAAGGAAATCAATAGGACAATTAAATACGAAAGTAAAACGGATGCGGGCATCTGAAATACCTGAACAGCGCGATGCTCACCTTGGACAAGTTCGGATCAGGGCTTCCACGTCGCGAGCTGCTGAAACGGGAGAGCAAAGAGAAGATCGCGAGTGAGGATAAATCATGAGAGAGAGAGACTCCGACAGGGTAACCTGCGATTGGGGGCGTTTAATTATGATCCTCAGTGCAGTTACCATATACATCCAAATGTTCTGATTGGGAAGATGGGCAAATCGCAAGTTGATCGACGGTATGAAACGATACCCAAAACTCGACGAGAAATTGTTTTAAATCTGCAAAGACTTTTTCATTCACGGAATTACATAATTAGACTGTTCAAGATAGCTTTGGAGAGGATGCCGACATATGAATACAAGGTGGTGATAAGAGCTGATAAACGTCGCGAGGAGCACATGAACAACAGTTTAATGGGCCATACAAACAACGAAGTCGCCATTGTCATTTCTGGACAATTGTGATAGGCGAGATATCGTCTTACAGAGGAGGAGCGAAGGTTTACAGCGGATATCTGAAACACGTTACAATACCCGCTAATATTTTGGGAAGGAGAGGAAGGCTACCATTTCAACGTCTTGCAAACAGATCCCTGCACTGAACAAACAACTCAGAAGAAAGAATCGTCGGTGGATTTCTATGCTTAACGCATCATGATACGCTACAACTCTTCCAACCACATACTCAAGTGCCGAGATCTTTTCCATCAATTTTTGGTCGACGTGTACGTGAAAGTGGAAAGTAAGCGCCTTCTCTTCATCAAGCTAAATCAGAAACAGCTTCGAGCCGACGACTGTATTCATCTGCGGGGTGCAATCGCCAGTGACAGGAACGTTTAAAACATTGGCAGAATGGTGATCAGATACTGCCAGCGACGTTTACGGGGATTCCAAGGTATATGCACGAGTACCCACAAGATGCAATGGCATATGTACGGACACACGGCCGTTCGGATCTATTCATCCAACTTACATATAATCCAGCGTGGGAGGATACCACTGAAAACCTGTTCCCCGGCCAGCGTGCAACTGACCAACATGACATCATAGCATGAGTGTTCAAACAGAAACTGGCAAAACTTATTGATGTCATTAAAAATTGTTATTTTGGGAAAGATGTTGGCTATATTCAGTCGAGTGGCAGAAAAGAGGGCTTCCTCCCGCGCTCATTTTAGTATCGCTTAGAAAATTCGACCTATAGACTTCGACATGGTCATATCAGCGGCGCTTCCTAACCCTGACAAAGATCCTTTACCCTTCGACGTTGTATTGAAAAATCTGATTCATGGACCATATGGGTCGTTCAACTCCCGTTCCCCGTGCATGAAAGACGGAAAATGCACGAAAAGGCACCAGTGGCCGTTTGTAAATGAAACAGAAACTGGGGATGACGGTTACTCTCTGCACAGACGACGCAGCCCAGATATCGTAGGATTCAAAAAGAAAGTGATGGTTAAGGTCGATAATCGGTTCACTGAGGTTGAAATAGACAACAGATGGGTAGTACTACCATGCTCTTGTGTCTGAACGAGCTGAATCGCTCATCGCTATATTTCCTTCCAAAACTTATTCAACAATTCCTACACATCTGCTTACACAGTCCTATACCATGTAGGTGGGATAATCACGTTAATATCCAAAATTGAGACTCACCCTCCTCACAAAAAACGTGATATATTTTAATATATTCGTTTTACAAACGAAAATATGGAATATATTTCGTTAATAAAACAGTTGTGCACTTCGTTTTGTTTTTTTAAAACATTTAAGAGAATTTAGTGCCCCTACAGAACATAAAAAGTTACTGTTTTCAAACAAAACGCTAATTTTGAACAAACGCTAATATCAAAAGAAAGGAAGACGTTATACGGAGCTTATTTCACTTAAAATAACTAGATATTATCTACAAAATCAATATTTGCGATGTATAACTATTCTGGGTGAAGATAGTTTTAAGTGAGAGCGTTGACAAATAACTGCAGATTTTAGAAGTTAGTTAATTTTGCGGTTTGCTGTTGAGACAAATTGTTCTTTTACAATTACATTTAAACTTATTTTAGAAAAACTTATAACTAAATTACTATTGTCGGTGACATGAGATGTCGTCAACCCAGTATGAGTTGACAGTATTTTATCTTCAAAAACCACCATTAATATCAAAAGCTGTAAAGCGCCCTGAGTACTCCTTTTAAAACAAAAACAAAACATGATGAGTGTTCAGTAGATGAAGACACAATTTCACATAGTCTTATCATCATTATGGTTTTAATCGTGTTTAGTGAGCAGGCAAAGGACATAAAACTAATACGAAATAAGTCTTAACTTTCCTATTTCCTTAGGCGAAGATGAATACCTTTAAAACACGCAGAGCAAATAATTTATCACGAAAAGCACATTTGGCTTAAGATTTGATTGATTTTGACTACTATGTGATTCTCAAATGTGATGTTAGTTCCATTCTAAACTAATTATTTTCGAAACATGTGTGCAGTTTGAGAAATGACAAACTACGTGATTTCGACGCAGATAGAAACCAGAGTAGCTAGCAGTAAAATTTAGATTCGATTCATATTTTGTGTAACAAAAGCTCATAGCCAGAGGTTTAATGTGGCAGAGCAGTAACATGTGATTCTTTGCCGTTGTCTATAAAATCGGCACTGAAATATTCCGTTGCGTTAAGATGCTTCCTACGTGTGAGAGTGACGCAACGAGCCAGCTCTGCCTCTTCAGCTAGTCGTCGCCAGGTCGGATCTCGCTAGCGGTGACATTTTTATTGTTATTGTTATTATGAAACGATGAGATGATTGAGGACGATAGAAAGTTGCCAACGTGCACTATGAAGGTCATTCCTCCAAAGTGCACTCCTTTCGTGCAGTCTTTGGATGCGTTTATTTACCAGCGTATTTAATCGAGCAAGACCGTAAGATCAGTTCCAGACAGACAGTATAGAAATCCAATCGATCATCCACCACCAGTTGTCTTCTCCGATTTTTTCCGATACTATAAAATATGTGTGGTTGCTATCACACCTGACGCACCACAGAATATGCCTTCAATGCTTTGAACTCCATTCTGTTATAGCTGTGATGGCAAGAAATTTGTTGATACATAGTTTAGAGTGGTGAATATCAATAAATAATTTTCTTCCAGTACTAAGCATACCAGAGGAGATCTCTATGGCGAATCTTCATGAATTGATTTAAGCGGTTTTACAAAAATTGTTAGACATTTTATGGTCAAGAAGTTTATCGGTTCTGACTATAATTTTGCGTTTAACGTCACTTACGTACGCCTATACAACGTGGACAGTAGAACAATCTCTTTTGATAATACGAGGTCTGAATAGCATTTTGAATCAGTAACTACTACGCAAAATAGTTTTATCATATCGAAACTTTCGCTTGCTTTCTAACTTAAAAGTAAGCCTCGGAAGATGTACTATTTTCATTAAATCGTTAAAAAAAATTACTAGTTCTGCTGGCACTGACAGTTTAGATGTTCACTTTCAAGTAAATTTGTCAGTAATGTTGTGTATTCCAAAGTCAACAAAATCAATGTTTTGGTTCGCAGAGGATTAACGAAATAATTTCAGACTAATAGAGGACTAGATCATAATCAAATAACGTGGCCGGATTCCTTTGCAATCCATAGGAAATAATCTTTTCCGTGACATTTCGAAATATATAACACATTTAAAGAATCAATTGCTAAAAAAATAGACCAAGAAAGTATTTGCCTTAGTTTTTCGATACGTATATCCTCTCCATTCTTTTATCTTCTCATTTGATGTATGATGTGACTTTTGTAATCCACAATATAGTCAACACAAGAAGAACATAACAGTGCAACAAAATAACTTATGTCTGTGGCTGGACTCGAACCGTCTACTCCAGGAACTAACCGAACGCTACCCGCCATGTATCGGGTCCGGCAGTCGCACCCGGTCACTGGTTACTCATGTCCTGTGGGTGGTTTCCGGATTTATTCCTCATATCAGAGTTGTTTGGCTGCTTCCCACATGTGTTCAATTGCTTGCTGAAGTTTTGGTTGGTTTTGTCTCTTTTTGATGTTGTGAGACCTAGTCCGGGTGACGTCAGCTGAGATTTTGAAGGTCTTCTCAGCATATGTGGCGTCGGTTGTAGACTCACTGTTGCGATGACTTGCATTTTGAGCCTTTTCTTGCTGTTTCTTCTTCTGCTGCTGATGTTTTTTGATGGCAGCCAGATATGAGTTGTTATTGGCCTTCTGCCGTTCATCGACTCTAGAGAAGGTTGCACACTTTCTGTAGCTAGCCACATATTCTCCTCCACAGTTGACACAGTTTGGTGGGACGTCACCCTTCCTGATGGAACATTCCTTACAGGCGTGTTCGCCTGCATATTTGCCTGGCATTGAGCAGTACCAAGCCACGTGACCTACCCCTTGGCAGTTGAAGCATTGGGGTGGCCCCCGTTTGCTTCGAAGTTTCTCGGTAGATACCTTGAGCGCACAGTGTATCGTCATCTTTAAAATGCCCTTGTTTTCCACTGAATCAGGGAGTACTACTAAGAAGAGTGGAACTTCTTGATTGGTCTTAGGAGATCGAAGGTGGGCAACTGTCCTTTCTTCAAAATCTTGCTCTTCCAGTTCTGTTTTTACTTCCTCTGGCTGGATGTTGAAGGGCATACCCGTAATGACCACTTTCAGGAATTTTTCGTCGGGCGACGGGAAGGTGTAGTATGCTATCTGGTTCAGGGCTGCAGACCGAGCGACAGCGTTATACTCATCAGGGGACTTACGATGAACCCTACCTGCTGTCTTGATTGTGAATCAATCTCCTCATAGATTCTTTACCTGGAGGTACAACTTCATGTAGATATCCTTGAAATTAAGCATTAGTGGGGCAGGTCTTGGTATTTGCTACCACTGACCTGAGGTTCTTCATCGGCCTGCAGACGTGCGAACTGGTTGGTAGTGGCAGGAGCGGGAGCCACAGCTGTGAGGCGGCTCGCTGGAGATGCGGTGCGTTGAGGCTTGGCAAAGCCAACCTTGTCGACGCAGTGTCCTAACGAGCGGCCTACAGATAAGCGCTCCTCGAGGTCCTAAGGGAGGGGAATGCAACCTGTTTCGTCTACTGCTCTTCATTAGAACTTGTAGTTGCAGTCCTCTTCATTGAAACAGTAATTTGGTCTTGGTCCATAGCCAAATCTGCTTCCTCGTCCGGACTGAAGTCTCTAATATTATCCATGATTGGATTTAATCATTGTCTTGATTCTCGCCCGTATCGCTCTGCCCTGATGCGGAGGCCATAGTCCCGGGAGTGTTGTGCTTGCCCCGTGTTAACACCGCAGGTTTCCTGGTGTCAGACACAACCCTAACGCTCACGCCAGGGGGTCCAACTCCACCTGGGAGTGGGCCGTGAGACGGTATATCCTTAGCATTCGGAGGGCAGGGAGGAAAGGCAGTCCGCAAAGAAGAAGGAGCAAGCGACCTACTATCTCTTTCACTTCCTGATCGAAGTAGAACGCGCATATACTAGTGTGCCCCGAGAAGTACGCAGGCAGACGTCAATAACGGTGAACAGTTTCAAATAGTTCAGGGCCGCATTTAGGCATACCTAGACTGTAGCATAGGGTCTCTAACCACAAAGGGGCCCTCACCCAAAGGGGCCCTCACGACAAAGGGGCCCTCTCCACAAAGGGGCCTGCACCACAAAGTACACCGCACCACATAGGGTTCCGCAACACATGCAAAAATATAAAAAATATATTAGTCACTGTCTTTCTGTTGACAACTGTGTGTTAATAATCAATATTGTGTTTTCAGTCATTCTTTATTGCGTGTTTGGTGATCTTAGTCATGTTTTATCGATTGTTTTATTTTAATATGTAACTCTACTTTCTTTTTCTTATTAAAACTTTTGAGTTTGTAAATACGCAGGATTTTGCTGAGGGTGATTGGTAGCAGCAATACAACTACAATAGCCAGCACCGTATATCGATCATCAGACAAGAAATTGAACGTGCGAGCATCACTTGCTAATCTTTCTCACTTTAGTTTCAGAAACTATACAGAAACCACGTTTCGAACTTTCAGATTCTTCAGTAAGCTATCCTCGTGTATTTTTACTATCAATGCATCATTAAATATATTGAATTAAAAGGTTAATTAATTTAATATATATATATATATATATGTTTCCGCATCACATGTATAGCCAAGGGGTTTACGGATCCTAAAAGGGACCGCACCATACATATAGCCTAGTGGCCTACGAATCCTAAAGAGTTCGCACCATGCGCATAGCCTACGGCCCTACAAATCCTAAAGGGCCCGCCCCACATGTATAGCCTAGAGGCCTACACATCATAAGGTCCCGCACCATACGTGTAGCCTAGGGGCCTACAGATCCTAAAGAGCCCGCATCACACGTATACCCTAGGGGCCTACACATCATAAATGTGGCCCTGAGTCCAATATGGGAAACCCGCCGTTTACCGCAATGATTACAGGCACTCCTGGGAAAGATAGCCGAGGTCTTGTCGTTTTCCTTGTCCGTTATTTTCATTTTTGCTGCCTGTTTTCATTCATTGATCGTCGGCGATTATCATCAAATAAAATCGTTCCATGATGGACAGGTGACCTCCGGGATGAGCGCTTAAGGGTAGAGGCTCCGCAGTTGCTATGGTCAGTCGGACAGATCTTCATGCTAAAATCGCTTCCTCTGACCCCCACCACCACAGCGTTTTCCCACCGTTAGTTCTGAATGGTGCACTTTTTTAGGAAAGCAATTACTGGACATTCAGACCACGAGACCAGACCAATCGCAGCTGTGGCTGTACTATCATGGGTTCCATGCTGAAGGACTCGGCTAGTTCAAGGACGCTGGTATTGGTGCGTTTTTCCTGCCATGTTATTTGAGGGATTCTTCTCAGACAGTTTTGGTGGTATTGTCCCGGCGTCTCAAGATGTCATGTGTAGCATGTACAGCCTTCAGATACGTAAAGTAACAATTCAATTATACACAAGGTGTTAACGCCGTGATTGTCAAAGACTGTTGATCTTAGCTGGACAAAGGATGTTCCAGTATGGATGATTTTGAACGGCATTTCTCAATGAACGTGCTCTCCGGTTCTTTCTCTTTCTGTGTCTGTGCTAAAACTGCATTATCGTCTGCATTCTGTAGATCAACTACCGCTGCAGAAGAGGTTAGAGTTTCCCATCCATTTCGTAGTTAAGATGTTTGCCACGAGGTAGTTTGTCTTTTGCGGGCTGCATGACTGTAGCTACATAAAAGGAGAAAGGCATGGGAGAAGTGACACAGCCCTGTTTAGCACCAATATTAATATGGAATGGCTCTCCAACACAGCCACACAATTATAAACATAAATTTCTGAAAAATGTTGGAAGTATTAAATAATTATGGGGTGTTTAGTAGGGGCTGAAGAAGATATTTCCTTTCGATGTTCTTCATGGATACCAAATAAAAGCTGACAACGCGGACTCTCAAAAAGCTTGAATCTTCCAGTTTGTTCCACATTCAATGCATAATTTCATGAATCCCACGTCGTGAAAGTACCTTCTTATGAAAATTTTCAAAATGTTTTCTAAGACTCAAAATAATTTTTAAGGAAATTTAATTTGTGTTTAGTTTTTATATACCTTTTCACTAACAATTTCAAAATATGCACTGGCAAACAATTTTTTTTTAGTGTTTAAAATTCTTTTTAAGAGTACTCAGCTTGAAACACAAGCTGCGTGCAGATAGAGCTGTCACCCCGCAACAGTTACTCGTATTTGATCATGGTAATAATTGTATTATGGTATTGGGTATTTATCAACTGTCAACAAAACATTTCTTCCTGTGAAATTACCTCATAAAATATGCAAAGGCGCCAGGACTCTGACATTCGGGAGAATATACCCGGTTAAATCAAGAGCTTCCTGTTTCTCCCATTTTGACTACGGAGAGCTAACAAGTCTCTACTCACCGCAGACGCATGTTCAGTAACCTGAATCAATTCCACATTGCTACTGCTCAACTACGGTAGTTTCTTCTGCAGCAGTATGGAATAGGACAGATGTGTATGTGGAAGGGTTTCTTATCTTACGGCTGAGACCACATACATATTATATTTCAAAAATTAATATTAAACAATCGCTCATGCAAATCTCCGTGAGGAAAACTTTGTTCCAAACTGTCGTTTTGCAAACTCAGCGTAAATGTGAACCACAGATCATTAGTAACAGCTCTCTACGTTTATAAACAATTATATAAAAAAACTTCCTACGTCCCTGCAACAACAAACTTTACAAGAAACTATTTCTTGAAAATAATTAATTAGCCTGACACAGAAATCGGGAGCGGAACAAAGCAGTTTTCAAACTGCAGCAAACTTAATTCATTACCAGATACTCCGATATCAGAGTGCCAAAAAAGCTAATTACAACAAAACCAAGTCTGAAAACTTCTAACCATTTATCACCGCTTCAATAAATCTTTTTGTGTAAAATACGCCAAGACGGAATATTAATCTTGAATTTTGCTCAGCCGCAAAGAAGCCGTTAAGACCGGGGGCTATTATCTCCATTGGTTTGAAACATCTTAAAGCAGAATTCCCCCCGTGCCTCATTCTCGACAAGTGCACTGCATAGAACTATTCGTTCAAGAAACATAAATCACAGAAGTGCTAACTAAATATAATGTCTTCTCACACAACACAAAAGTATTTCACCTTCTTCAGAATAATATTGTAAGAAACTACTATATTTCGCTTCCGCCTGGAAGAAATAGTCTGAAAAACTAATTCTACGTGGTGCAAAGTTTGAAAAGGCGACATTATTACCCTCGCCTAGATCTGACCTACAAATGAACTACCAGCTTTCCTATCTCGCCGTGGTACACTGAAAGCAATTTCGTCACATACGTGTAACCTCACCAGAAAAGGAATAAAATTTTACTCACTCAGATCCAAGAAACCTTTCAAATTTTGCTGCATCGGAAAGAAATTTCCAGTAAAATTTATTTCTCTGTAAATTTGCACTGAATCTATTAAAAAATGAATGTTCTATTCAAGTTTATTCAGTGATGAGCTATTATCACAGGTAATCAATATTTATCGGTGGTACAGTCGGTTTGTTGTGAAAATATTCCTAAAATTCTAAGCTTGACATATTGCATGTAGTGCTTAGATCTGCTGAACTTTACAAGGGCTCTATCCTAGGATTCGTCTGTTGCACTGTAATTGATTTAGTTGTTCAAAGAATGACAATCACACGGCTGAAATATTAAAATAAAAATAAAAGTAATTGTAACCTGAGTTGAAAATTAAATAGGTAACTCTTATCAAAGACACAATCACTAAATGACCACATAAACTTAACAAACCAAGCGCTGTTCAAACTGATAAACATACATCAACCCAATAGAAAAGAAAGTAAAATAAGAACAATAAGTAAATAAACCTAACAGATACATGCACTCACACACTAACATAAAATTGGAAACAAATTAGTAAACCATCACTCTATTACGCAATTTCAAAACTGGCGCTGTCAGCGCACCACCACCTTGACATTAAGAAAACAAGATGGCCACCGTAAATAAATGAGTAGTGATAGACGCAATGTTTGAATCCAGTATGCAGCAGCCAAGACAAATGAGAGGGAAAATATCAATTTTTCTATAATGCATTTTTGTGTCACGAGCCATTTATCTCCTTCGACAGCTGGCACTGCTCTCATCGTCAAGCCCAGCTTACCTTACTGAAGCCTGCCGCACGGTAGTCTATTATATAGCGTTAACAGCTGGGTCCAGCTGGACAGGGCCTACTTGGAGACGTCATGTTTTCATCGCTATTACGCCCTAATATTGTTCGGTCCCGTGTGCCTTCCAATAATTTAACAACCGGCTTCCATGTTTGGCTTAAGCTGAGTCTCTGATCCCGATTTATAACATTATTATTAAGCTTAATTTCATTCGCCTCCTTCATCACACTGTTCCAAAAGTTATTTGCATGGCAAAGGCCTGTCGTTTCGTCAAAACGTGGCTCATGGCCGTTATCAATGGCGTTTTCAAGTATAGCAGATTTTTCTTTCTCTACCAGTTTAAAATTTCTGATATGTTGTTTGCGTTTAATCGATCGTCCTTAAAGTTTGTCCTGCATAAGAAGTACCACACTCACAAGGAATTTTGTATACTCCAGGTGCCCGGATATTGAGACAATCCTTCGGGGTTCGTAATAGCCACCCAGTCTTGGGTGGAGGCCGAAAGATAGAGCGGATGCCCTGCTTGTTGAGCAACCTAGCTATTTTTGATGCCACTTCACTACGCGGTTTGTCTCGATCTCTGTCATCTGTTTTGATTTTGATTTTCCTTCCAATGATTGCTAGTCGGATTTCCTCAGAGCCATAACCATTGGCACGGAACATGCGTTCTAAGTGCCGCAGCTCCTCCTCTAGATGATCGTTGTTGAACACTGTCTTTGCACTGTGGACAAAAGCACTCAGCACTGTGCGCTTATGTCAACAAGCAGCCGCATCCGCTGCCGTCTCTATCGCCCCACACTCTCGCCGACACGCCGCGCCGGGTCAAACACACTAGTCGCGATGGACACCGTGGTTCCTTGAAATATTTTTCAATATAGTTTGTAATTATTGTGTGCTGTTTCTTCTGAAATTACATATTATAACAATAGTTTATCGTTTAGTGAAATTTCTGCCGTTTGTTTTTATTTTCTGAGGCGTTTCGCCTCTCGCCCTCGCATTTTGAGCAGTGTATGTTTGATCACGCCCTCGATGTCACGTGCTCCAATCGGATTACGAGTACCTTCTGAGGTACAGTGCCTGTGGCAGGGACCCTGTCGGAGGTGCTGAGCAATGGTCACAGCACAACCAGCAGAACGAGACAAGTATTTGGACTGAGTAGGGAAGAAAGGGGGGAGTGAGCTATAAAAACCGATTAACTAGCTGTCAATAATCCGGCCACGCCCCCTCCATTGTTATGCTAATGAGGAGAGGCGAATTTGGTTTGCTAGTTGTTGACAGCTTTGACTGATGACTGCCACGCCTCTACCCCTTCCATCATCCCCTCTTCCTTCACCCTTCCCCTCCTCCTCCCTCAACAATCCCCCTCTCTCCCCTCCACCCATAAACTCTCTTTCAGCTTGACTATCGTATTACTAACCTATATTTCACCACAGATTCGTTAACCTATTAATGACAATTGGCGCAGTTACACGAAGTTAATATCCTATGTCTTTATTTTTTGTTGTATAATTTTAGCTTATTGCAAGATTGCTGTTAGGAAAGAATTAACCGGTGAAAATTTTAGCACTCAGTGGCAGTTTTGAACATTCAAATAGCTGGACAATGCTGGACGCTGGCACAATGGAAGCGAGCGGTGGAGGTCGGAGAGATACCGTTATCTTGGCGAGGGCAATGTGCCTCGGCTCTAAGATGAGGGCGCAAATCCGACCGGCGAATGATAGCAACTCCGCGACACCCGTGATTGTGGAATACGTCGTTTCACCAATCATTTATAGCCACAGGGTCTACATTTGATAATAAAAGGCTTCTTTTCCATGTGCTGGGAAGAAGAGAAGCTGATTCCTTCGTGGCGGCAGATAATACGCCATCATTTGAGACTTGCTGTCCAGACGAGCTGGAGTGCAGACATACTGTCCGAGTATGGTCCGACACACTCGAATAGCTGTTCGTCCATGGTTGAAGATAGACGCTTTCTGGTTAAGACGTTGCCGGAAGAATAGTGTCTTATCTGGTAGAGGCCATCACCACTGATGCATTAGCGCGGATGGGTTATCCGCAGATCTGCATCTGACTGCGACATAGCGTGTCGCAATTCTCCAAGCAGTTGCAACAACGGTAATATACCGACGTAAGGTCATTGGTTCCATGGGTTTTTGACGAGGCTTACAAACCCGTAAGCGATCCCTGTGAATAGACTTTCTGCTCTGATCATGAAAATATTGCAGAGCTAGCTAACATTCCATATTCACTACTATTGAACTTTTAAGCATCTTGCTCATCATAACAAAATTCAAATGACGCCCCTGAAAGAATGGCGGAACAGAGGGAGGCGAGGAGGGCTGTCACTGTGCGTGGACGTGCTGTATAGCAGAGAACCCTTGATGATTATTATTATGTTGGCCTGCGGCGCCACATTATTTTATATTCACTTTGTAAATCTCTGAAATACTTAAATCTATTAATGTTTGCATTTATCCGTCAAATTTTAAGCCCCGGGTATTGCTTGCTTGTTTTGAATATCTTGTGCTTAACGTTAAAATTAAATATAAGCCAGAAGATAAAATAAATTCAATATTTTATTTACCTGTAATTCTTGCAGCATTCAAGATTTTGGTTCAACAAATTAGTAAATTAATATTAATCTTCTTAGTAAAATTTTATCGTAATGGCTCCCCCCCCCCCCCTCTTTATACGGTGGTCCATTACAGTACCCATTGATTCACATGCGTCATTCTGGCTCGCCACACATTGAACCTGACTACTTTGAGCAGTACATCTAATGCCACTGTCGTCCTAATTTCAGCATTTGTCTGGGGAGTTGAAACCCGAATAATGGATGAACAACATTTTGATTAACCTTATTTCTTTCTAACGTTGCAGCTACGTCCCGTCTTATATCAAGGGGGGCGATTCCTGCCAGACCATGTATTTTTCCAATTGCTTTGGCTCTGAGGCAACCCGTTAGAATCCTGCAGGTTTCATGCAACGCTACATCTATTTGTTTAGCATAAACAGGCTTGTACCAAATGGGACAGGGATATTCTGCAGCAGAATAACTCAGTGCAAGAGCTGTAGTTCGGAGCACTGCGGGATGTGCACCCCTTACGTTTCCTGTGAGTTTCCGCAAGATATTGTTGCGGGGTGAAACTTTGCCTTTTGTGTTTAAGCAGTGCTTTTTTTTTAAGTGAGGAGCGATCTAGTGTAACTCCGAGTTATAATTGATCAAATAATTTCTGTTATTATAAATATTTTTTTCCATAAATAAATAATATTTTAATAAAAACACAAAAAAATTTATTAAACTCTGTTTTATGATCTATTGTAAAACATTATTCAACTGACTCCTAGTAACTGGAAGGACCCAATTTGCAGTCATGAACAAAAAACATTCTAAGTCTTAATTAACCAGCCAGTTACTATTAAAAATAACCATTAGAAATTGATCAAATTAGGTTTTCAAGAACTCGTAAATATTTTTAAGATTGGAATTTCCAGGATATGGCTGCATAAAAAAACGATCCCAGTAAGCGAAATTTAATTTTATTGCAGTGTTTGGATAATTCGGGTCCTGTTACAATTTTAGAACAGATGCACAAGAATAAAAAGAATTTTACTGTCGGGAATGCTGGGGTAAAAGGTTTGGCATTACAAGTGTGCAGTCGTGGGTTCTTTAAAATATACTAACATATATTATTTATGCAATTAAATAATAGATATTATCTCAATTCACTATTACAATTCACGGTGAATAAAATTCAATTTGTTCCAACTGAATATTCAATCCGTTCACGAATTATTATATTTTTATTGCTAAGAACACAGCCTGGAAATAGTAAGAGTACCTCTAGCTGTGAATACAGCCGTTCACAGCACAGCAGTGAAAGTAGCCTCGGCGCTAGGACCCGTCCGCTCTGAAAGGCGCCCCAGTGCGAGGCTACAAGGAGACTAGCATAGCCAATTGTGAATCCTCTGAGGGAATTTAATATTGCGTCGGCTCACTGAAACACACGCTAACTCTATTTGCCCGTAACTGCATTGTTAACTGGATAATTTTGACAAACTTGAGGTGTATTGAAATTGTAATTTTATGTTTTCTTCGAATATGTAAATTGTTTTGAGAACCGGACTACGCGTAAATTTTCTACAGCTGTGTGCGTTACATGAATCGACAATAGAGGTCCTTTCCGCGTGGATCCACAAAGCATTTAGAGGCAGTGGTTTCCTTTTGAAAATAATAGACTGAGACTTACTCAGTTACTTGAGCCTCTTGTCTGCATGGAGGAAGTTGGCAGTTACCAGAGGGCGTAGAAATGAAAATCATCAATTATTAGACGGGCTATTGTCTGCGGGCACACTCTAGACGGAGTCGAGTCTCCTTGGGCGTGGTACCTGCTATCCTCAATTATTTCTCCTACAAGGACCACATACGAACGGCAGATGGCCACACAGATTGTATACCTGTTGTTGCTACTTTGTTAGTTC
>JARYHS010009186.1:6921593-7182821 GCA_031002005.1 Vandiemenella viatica | reverse complement strand
AAGTTATTAGGGTAGAAATTTATTCCACATTTGTGGTAATTGGTCCAAGAATTACGAATAGTGCAAGGAGGGGAAAAGCGACCATGACTGCAAACTGGCGCGGGGAAATTTTCTTTGTTGGTAAGGGGGTCATGTATTAGAACAAATTACCAAGTGAAGTGACGAATAATTTACCAGAAACCCCTAAGGAGTGTAAAATTAAAACTTGTAAATCGGAAAAGTAAATGGGGGAGGAATTTAACACTCCAATTATAAAAGAAGATTTAAATAATGAAAAGAGTTAATCAGATGCCTAGGGGAATTGCCACCGGAGCATTAGCTCCATCGTAATTAAAATTAATAATAATAATAATGAGGAGTTTCCTTCTTATAATCTGGAGGTAAAACTTTATATGAGTACCAAATTTCAGTTTTTAACCGACTTCAAAAAAAGGAGGAGGTTCTCAATTCATCTTTTTTTTTCTTTTTTTTTTTTTTAGGTATGTTCAGCGATATCTTTGCCAGTTTTTAGCCGATTTAAATGAAATTCCAAAGTGATCCCATAGGAATTTCATTGAGAAACCACCCCTTCTACCCCCCTCAACCCCTTAATTTTATACAAATCCACATTTTTTATTCGATCTCGTTGAAACTTTGGACATATATAGCCAAAAATAAAGAGAAAAATACTGTCACTTTTGGTTTAACAAAACTGAAGCCCTGATCCACACCTTTGATTTTTGCCAATTTTCTTTATTCAAAGCTACAGTCGACATCATTTAACTGATCTCCATTAAAGTTGGCAATTACGTGTAGTTTTTCATGGAGAAGGTTTCTGTCCAAAAAAATAAAATAAGAAACCACCCCCCCCCTTTTACACCCCTTAATTTTATTGAAACCTACATTTCTTTTCCGACTTTATTGAATTTTGCCCATGTATACTTTAAAACAAAGAGAAAAAATCCTGTCGACATTTGGTCTGCCAATGCTCAACCCCCTCTCTCCTTTCACCCCTTTCATTATTGTCAATGTTCTTCATAAAAAGCTGCACTCGACACCGTTTGACCGATTATCATCAAAGTTTGGCATATACATGTAATTTTTCATGGAGAATCTGACCAAAAAAATAAGTAAATAAAAAACCACTCCTCTCCACTTCACACCCCTTAATTTTTATACAAACATACATTTTTTTATCCGATTTCGATGAAACTATGGACATGTATAGTCAAAAATAAAGAGAATAATACTGTCAACTTTTGGTTTGAAAAAACTGAAGCCCTCTCCCCCTATCCACCCCTTAAATTTTTACCAATGTACTTTATACAAAGCTACAGTCGACACCATCTAACTGGTCTCCATTAAATTTGGCATATAAATGTAATTTTCATGGAGAAGGTTTCTGACCAATAAATAAACCTCCCCATGTCTTCCTTTACACCCCTTAATTTTATAGAAATCTATATTTCTTATCCGATTTTTATTGAACTTATTGAACAAAGAGAAAAAATCCTGTCAACATTTTGTTTGCCAATGCTCAACCCCTTTCCCTCCTTCAACCCCATTACTTTTGTCAATGTTCTTTATAAAAAGCTACAGTCGCGATCGTTTTGACCGATTACCATGAAAGTTGGTGCTTATATGTATTTTTTCACGAAGAAGGTGTCTGACCAAAAGATCTAAAAACCAGCTCCTCTCCCCATTTAATGGTTTAATTTTTATACACAACCACAGTTTTCATCCAGTTTTGACAGAACTTAGCAAATTATTAATATAAAATTAAGAGAAAAATAATGTCAACTCTTGGTTTGCAAAAACTGAACCCCTCTCCCCGTTTCCACCCCCTTGATTTTTGTCAATTTCTTTTTAGAAAGCTACAGTCGACACCATTTGACAATCTTTATAACAGTTCGCACATATCTAATTTTTTATGGATAAGATTTCTGACCAAAAAATAAGAAAAAAAATATCCTAGCTCCCTTCCCTTAATATTTGTACAAAACCCACATTTTAATTCGATTCAGTGGAACTTCGCATGCGTATACTTTAAAACAAATAGAAAAAGAAAAAAACTGTCCACATAACTTTCACAAAAACGCAAACCTTATCCCCCTTTCTACCCTTTAATTACTACTGTCAATGTTCTTTACCATCTCTTTCTGATTTTGAAGGAAGTATGCACATGTATACTGCAAAACAAACGGAAAAATACTGTCTACATTTGGTATCGAGAGTCCAAATTCCGCTCCTTCCTTTCCATCCTTTAATCTACAGTTTCTATTCCATTCTGAAGGAAATTTTCATACGTATACTTTAAACATACAGCACAATTGTGTTTAAATTAGGTTGCAGAAGCCCAATCCCTCTTCCCTTCTACCCCCACCCCTCCTAATTTCCAATGTTATTTATAGATACCCACAGTTTTATCAGATTTCCATGGAACACTGCCCATGTATACTTAAAAACAAAGAGAAACATAGTGTCTACATTCTGTTTACAAAACCCTACCACTCACTCCCTTAGCCCATTTAATTCTTCCAAATGTTCTTTACACAAAGCTACAGTTTTTGTCTGGTTTCGATGGAAATTTGCACATGTATACTTTAAAACAAAGAGAAAAATACTTCCCACACTAACTTTACAAAAACCAAACTACTCTTCGTCTCCACACCCCTTAATTGTTTTTTATTCATACCTACAGTTTTCATCTGATGTCAATAGAAATTTACACACGTTTACTTGAAATCAATCAGAAAAGGCAGTCTACACTTGGTATACAAAAGCCCAATCTCTCTTCCCCTTTACCCTCACCCCTTTTAATTTCCAATGTTCTTTACAAAAATCCACAGTTTTAAATCCCGTAAAAATCAATTAAGCTATTTTTAAGTCATGGCATAAAAATTATAAAACAAATTTGTCTTAATGTCTCAACATGCACGTTGTGAAAACCAATTAAAAATCTATATTTTCTGTGTGATGCCGGAGCAAACAGATATATTCCAGAGATTTCTGTATGTGGTATGTATTAATGCCCAGATGTTACATGTTTCGGTTATCGACCAGCAGCTTAACAGATGTTATGATAAGATCGAAACATAGCCTGGACCAAAATGTAAACTGACATTCCTTAACACAACACCCAATTCACCCCGTTCTGGAAGTTGTTGTGGTATATAAAGACAGAATTCTTCTTTGAAAGCAAGCGCTTTAATCTCTGAGCTACCAGGAAGTTCGCAAAATGGGAACTGCTGCGGCATATTTAAAATACAAAATAACTATAATACCACTAAAAATTTAAAAATAAAATATTTGTTTAAAAAAAACATAAAAAAACCGCCTCCAAAGAAAAGCACTAAAAATTTTATAATAACTTTATACCTTGCTTAGGAAAAAGTAAATCTAAGTGGACAATATTTTACATTACTGTCATTGAAATTTTTACATTAATTATTTATTTTTGGAGTCGGTGCCAGCGAAAGCAAGAAAAACAAAAAGACAAAAACAATAAGGAATAACAATAATACATAAAAAATCATGTTGCTACTTACCTACAAATAATGCTAGAAACATGTTTCAACAAAACAGAAACAAACAGATGATGCAACCTAGCAACTGACACTGTAGCGCCAGAGATATGCCTGGATGACCAATAAGGCCGAGCCATAAATTAAAATACTATTAATTTATTTCTCTAAGCTGTCTCCCGCAATAACACTATCTGCCTCACGACATGCTGTAAAATATTGGGAATTTTTGTTCGTACTCCCCGTTTCGCCTCTAACACCAGTAATTCGATTTTCGCGATGTAACAGCTGGCACCGACTCCCAAAATAACTAATTAATGTAAAAATTTCAATTACAGTAATGTAAAATATTGTCCACTTAGATTTACTTTTTCCTAAGCAAGGTATAAAGTTATTTTAAAATTTTTAGTGCTTTTTTTTGGATGCGGTTATTATGTTTTTTTAAACAATTATTTTATATACGACTACAGAAGCACCTGTCGGTTATCAGTCAATCAGGGAGTAAGTAAGTGACAAAATCTGTGAAATTTTCATATGAATTTCATCCAAATGAACAACAGGAACGAATCAAAATTCAATATGTTTGCCAAGATAGCAGAAATCTATACAAAAGACCTAAGAATTTGAGGTAAAAAAATGGACGGGATCGCTTTAAGAAAATGGTAGGCATTGCCGCCATTGACCTGACTTAACGGACTTTTGGATGATGAAGAGCTTTTAAATCCAAATCAACATAGAATCAGAAATGGCCGATGCTGCGAAACACAAGTTGAACTTTTAATTCACGACTTGTGCCGTATTATAGATGAGTAATCCCAGGTTAACTTAGTTCTCTATTAGATTTTTAAAAAAGCTTTCTACACTGTGCCTCAAATTAGGTTACTTTTTTTTTTAATTGCATTCGGCAACTGAGGCTATACAGTTAGCTCAACGTGATTATCATAGCTTCCAGTGAACCAGTCATTCACCCACCTATGCCCTCGGCCGGACTCGAACCGGCGCCCTTCGGCACGCGGGGCCAGTACTCTAGCCCCTACGCTACCGAGGCCGGCTGCTAGGTTACTTAGGAAACTTGGTGGTTATGGTATAAACAAACAAATATAGGATAGAACACAGTGTGTAGTTCTCGACGGTGATTGTTCTTCACTTCCCGAAGTGAGGTCCGGGTTCCCCAGGGAAGCGTGGTAGGGCATCTGTTGTTTCTCATATACGTTAATAATTTTTGCGACGTAATAACGGGGAAGAAAAGACTATTTGCCGATGATGCTATTATTTATCATGAAATCAAAACCCAGGACGACTGCTCTTTGTTACAACACGATATTATGAAAATAATTTGCGTGGTGTAAAGATTGGAACTTGGAGATAAACGCTAAAAAGTGCCAAGTATTGCCAAGGTGACACCATTTAGCTCTGAATATACAAATAATGGCACTTTCCTTAGTACGGTAGATTCCGCTAAATACCTAGTGGTAACAATTTGTAATAACTTGACGTGGAATGAGCATATCTAGAAGATGATTGGGAAAGCAAATCGTATGCTACGATTTCTAGGTCGTAATTTAAAACAGTTCACACCGGAAGTTAAATCGATTGCATACAAGTCACTAGGGCGTCCTCACCTAGAATACTGTTGTTCTGTTTGGGTTCCCTATCAAAAGGGATTAATGGAGGCTATGGAGAAGGTCCAAAGAAGAGCCGCCCGATTCGTGACAGGTATATACAGTTGGAGGAAAAGCTTAAGTGCGATGTTGAAGGAGTTAGGTTGGGAAGACCTGGAACAACGAAGGCGTTGTTCTCGATAGAATTTAATTGAAAATTCACCACTGACTTGTTTCGGAATGACAGCAAACAAATATTGCTACCAGCAACATTCGTATCTTGGAATGACCGTGAAAATAAGATAAGAGAAATCAGGGCTCCAAAAATAACTAATTAATGTAAAAATTTCAATTACAGTAATGTAAAAGATTGTCCATTTAGATTTACTTTTTCCTAAGCAAGGTATGAAGTTATTTTAAAGTTTTTAGTGCTTTTTTTTTTTTTTGAAGTCGGTTTCTATGTTTTTTAAACAATTATTTTATTTTATTTAAAGAAAGATACGTTTCTGCCTTATTATTTACATTAACGTATTTTTTTCGACCCTAATTACAACTGACTTCGTAAACATACAGAACTTGGTAATTGTTTCATAGGAAATACTTATAATTTTATTCGTTAAATACCAGTATTATGTATTGTCCTGACAAGTTAATGCTGTGGTATAAATAAAGTACCGGTAATATTTAAACATTAAAACGCTGCACTGATTATTAAATACGAAACTTAATTTACATTGAATCACTTTCTCAACTCTCTTCACTTCATGTCTTCATCTTTTCAAACTTTCATAATGGCCGCCTAAAGAATGTCCGCTGAACAAAATGTGAACAGTATCTGACATCTAACGGGATAATAAGGAAACACTTGGCACCCTCAGCGACCCGTGTGGTTGTTTGCTGAATTGCAACCATACCGCGTAGTTTTAGTCAGGTTGTAGTTTAATTCTGACAGGTGGAAGGTTAAATTTCTCGTTATCGTAATAAACATGTTTGTTTGCACTTCAGCACTGGCAGTAAAACACTGATACACGTTCTTGCCAGTTTAAAAGCCAGTCAGTATTTGTTAACAGCAACTCTCGCAGGTGAAACATATGCCTTCTGAATGATTGTATAGGTTGGCAGCCCATTAACAAAAGTCTGAAACAAGTAACGCAGCGATAATAGTTAACCGGTAAGTAATCAGTTGAACAGTTATATCGTTACTGTTAGCAGTGTTAAATACTGGCCTAAAGTAGTAGCAGTAAAATATGACGACTGAAAACTGTCACTCAAACGTGCTTTCCTCTGTTGTAATAGCGTTTTAGTAACCAACATAATGTCTGTCCCTTGTACCTTTTTATAAATCAGTTCAGAAACATTTATATTGAATATTATTTCTTCATTCACTTGTTAGAATTATAAATGTCTTAGTAATGAAATTGGTGACTAGTCAGGAGTTCTGGTTTGACCATATGACAGCAAAAACAGTTTAAAATTTTTAACATTTCGTGACCACTCTGTAAGGGCTGTTATTTATATAGTATTATGGGGTATGTGTATTGTTTACTTATATATATGCTTCTCGGTACCGGCTTTAAC
Source organism: Vandiemenella viatica (assembly GCA_031002005.1). Lineage (NCBI taxonomy): Eukaryota > Metazoa > Arthropoda > Insecta > Orthoptera > Morabidae > Vandiemenella > Vandiemenella viatica. Next base: position 7,176,139 of record JARYHS010009186.1, on the reverse strand, counting down.
AATTGAAGCTTAAATAACATGAGGTGATCGGCTTAATGTTAAATTACAAAGCCCGCCGCGTTGCTTATCTCCCCCTATCGATTGATAGGTACACACAGCTTCTATAACGTTTACATCGTTTAGATATGCTGCAATATTTCAGTTCTGACCTTAAACAGAAATTCTGTATACTTTGTAGACGAATTGGCTGTTTATCCATGAAAGCGGAATTTACTGCTTGTAAACTCTAGTTGAAGATAAAGTATAGATTACCACGCTCAGGTTAACAGAAGGTTTTGCTTGACACTATTTCCACTTCGTATCGGTCAGAAATGCAGTCCGAATAAAGTCTCACAGTTAAGGGAAAAGTTTTGCTTTAAAAACACTAATGGAACAATCAGTTTGCTAGGAATTTAAAGTTTTTTCTTGAAATCTCGAACATCAACTTGTGCAACATGCTATCGATGTTTTTCTGACTTGAAGGTATTAATAACACATAATTCAGTATCCGCAATTTTTGCCCAAAAGAACTGTCAGATGTGTCTATTTAGATCGTTCTACACCAATGTATAGGGAATCGATAATCTCCAACGCTGTCAACAATAGCGTCTCATGTTTAAATCAGTTACATTTAATTTCGTGTTCCATTTCACTAGAGATTGTGTGGAAAATCCTTTCCTAAAGAATATTCTTTCAGATAAGATTAGATAAAAATGAATAATAAGCGTTATATAAGTAAAGTAAATGGCTAGAATGCAGCGTTCCGAGATGAACATGAAAGTTTCGGTCCAAAACTTATACGTGAAATTCGTACAGGTCATTTTCTATTTGGCAAAATTTCTGCCTGTCTCGTTGCTTGTTTTTTCTAATTAACTTTTTCTCACTATGCTCGAAAGATTTTTTTTCTGTAATTCATAGTTTTAATTTAATTGCAATGGAGCGCACGCTGCGGTGGCAATTTCACTACACACCCAATTGCCCTCTCCCCCTCCCCCACCCTCTCCCCGATTTTTGCAAAAAAAAAGGTAGGAAGTTATTTGGGTGATTTTTTCCATGATTTCTAATTTAGTTGCTCCATAGCATGAGAAATATCACAGGTGGCAAATTCTGTGTTCAGAAATCTATCTCCAGTGGTGAGAATCTTGAAGTCAGTTAAAGGAGGACATATGTTCAAATACTATCACACTGTTGCAAGGGAAAGAGTTGTTTGGTTGAATAAATTAGCCAGAAGTTCGTTGACATTAGAAGGTTTACTGGTGCATTTTCTGGAAGGGGACAGCATTTTCATAAGATATAGTCCATGAGTGTAAAGTCTGAGAAAAGCAATGCCTTGAAGAATTTACGGCATGTGCCTTAATTCATGTGGGATTATTATTGGACTTACTTGACTTGAATTTGGTACAGGAAAAGTATTTTATTTGCCAATTCAGATGGGCAAGTAGTAGCTTATAACGATAGAAGGATAAGAAGTAGAAAAATTAGAATGACAGAACGTATTTCAAATATTATTGACACCTAGTCTGTATGTAATGAAATATATACTCCAGCAATGAATATAGAAATAGACATTGGTTAGTTTTATATGGTCAGAGCAATTTAAATTGCCATTTGAGGTGGATACATCAATGTCTAGGAAGGACAGGGAGCAATACTAAGTGAAGCTCACAGTATTTTTTATATTTATATATATAATTAAACTGTGATGGAACGCATGCTCCGGTGGCAATTTCCCTACACACCCATCTTCTCCTTTTCCTGCACCCACCTACATTTGTCCTCTGCAAATTTTAGCTTTCAATTCTTTCAACAATTTTGGTAAATTATTCATCATTTCTCTTGGTAACTTATTCCAATCTCTGACACCCTGACCTAAAAAAGAGAATCTCCTATAAGCTTGTGACTGAAATTGAGTGCCAGCTTGTGGTCATGGTCATCTTTTCCCTTCCACGCATTACTTTTAATTCTTACACGAATATCATTCCATGGCTCATCACCAATATACGACTTGTACACTCCCATGACCCTCTTCACCCTCCTCCTGTCTTCCAATGAATCCCATTTCAGCTGTTAAAATCATATCTGTTACTGATTGCATTCTGTGACAATTTCCAGAAACAAAGCTAGCAGCCCTTTTTTTGTTCCCTCTCCAGCACCTGTATATGCAAAATGTGGGTCCTATACTACACTACCATGTTCAAGCAATGGTCTGACCAATGTTTTGTAACCCAATTCCTTTACTTCTCTCCTACATCCCCTCATCACTCTCTCCAACAAGTGCAGAACTTTGAAACCTTTTCCTACCACCTGTCCAATGTGTCCTGCCCAGTTAAGCTTGTTATCAAATGTAATGGCAAGATATTTACATTTCAAGTCTTCATCAAGCATTTCAATCCCCACCTTCTAATCATAATCAACCTTTAGTTTACACTCCTGGAAATTGAAATAAGAACTCATTGACGCCGGTGTGTAAGACCCACCATACTTGCTCCGGACACTACGAGAGGGCTGTACAAGCAATGATCAAACGTACGGCACAGCGGACACACCAGGAACAGCAGCGTTGGCCGTCGAAGGGCGCTAGCTGCGCAGCGGTTGGGCACCGCCGCAGTCAGTGTCAGCCAGTTTGCGTGGCATACGGAGCTCCATCTCAGTCTTTAACACTGGTAGCATGCCGCGACAGCGTGTACGTGAACCGTATGTGCAGTTGACGGACTTTGAGCGAGGGCGTATAGTGGGCATGCGGGAGGCCGGGTGGACGTACCGCTGAATTGCTCAACATGTGGGGCGCGAGGTCTCCACAGTACATCAATGTAGTTGCCAGTGGTTGGCGGAAGGTGCACGTGCCCGTCGACCTGGGTCCGGACAGCAGCGACGCATGGACGCACGCCAAGACCGTCGCATCCTACACAGTGCCGTAGGGGACCGCACCGCCACTTCCCGGCAAATTAGGGACACTGTTGCTCCTGGGGTATCAGAGAGGACCATTCGCAACCATCTCCATGATGCTGGGCTACGGTCCTGCGCACCGTTAGGTCGTCTTCCGCTCACGCCCCAACATCGTGCAGCCCGCCTCCAGTAGTGTCACGACAGGCGTGTATGGAGGGACGAATGGAGACGTGTCGTCTTCAGTGATGAGAGTCGCTTCTGCCTTGGTGCCAATGATGGTCGTATGCGTGTTTGGCGCCGTGCAGGTGAGCGCCACAATCAGGACTGCATACGACCGAGGCACACAGGGCCAACACCCGGCATCATGGTGTGGGAGCGATCTCCTACACTAGCCGTACACGTCTGGTGATCGTCGAGGGGACACTGAACAGTGCACGGTACATTCAAACCGTCATCGAACCCATCGTTCTACCATTCCTAGACCGGCAAGGGAACATGCTGTTCCAACAGGACAATGCACCTCCACATGTATCCCGTGCCACCCAACGTGCTCTAGAAGGTGTAAGTCAACTACCCTGGCCAGCGAGATCTCCGGATCTGTCCCCCATTGAGCATGTTTGGGACTGGATGAAACGTCGCCTCACGCGGTCTGCACGTCCAGCACGAACGCTGGTCCAGCTGAGGCACCAGGTGGAAATGGCTTGGCATGCCGTTCCACAAGACTACATCCAGCACCTCTACGATCGTCTCCATGGGAGAATTGCAGCCTGCATTACTGCGAAAGGAGAATATACACGGTACTAGTACCGACATTGTGCATGCTCTGTTGCCTGTGTCTATGTGCCTATGGTTCTGTCTGTGTGATCATGTGTTGTATCTGACCCCAGGAATGTGTATATAAAGTTTCCCATTCCTGGGACAATGAATTCACGGTGTTCTTATTTCAATTTCCAGGAGTGTATTATTTGTGTATCTAATAAGCTGACTCTTCTTTGCTTTTATCTTCATCCCATATTACCAACCCAACTAGATATCCTGTCCAGATCACCCTGCAACTGTTAACAGTCCTCTACCGTTTTGATGCTTTTACATAGGATTATGGCATCTGCAAACAATCTAATGTCAGATAGTAAACAATCAACACTATTATGCATTAGATTAATGACTAGCAATGGTCTCTATACGCTACCCTGTGGCACTCCCATTCCACTTCTTTTGATACTGCATTTACTACTCTAACTTTGTTTTCTACCTTTTAAAAATTTTTCTACCCAGTAAATCACTTTCTCATACATTCCAATAGTTTTTACCTTATTTAATACCATTTTATGGCTTACTCTGTCAAAAACCTTTGAAAGATCTAGTGCTGCTACACTATCAGTTTGGCCTCCATTGTCCATTTCATCTGAAAAATCTTGCATATATCCCACCAACTGAGATTTGCATGAATATTCTTACCTAAAGCTATGCTGCCTACTTGAAAACCACTTACGTTTCTCACATATATTTCTGATGTGGTTGTATATCCATTAATTTACCTACCACTGATGTCAAACTGAATGGCCTATAATTTTCGACTCTTTTTGTCACCCCTCCTTTATGTACCGGTACTACTATTGCACTTTTCCAGTCCTGTGGTAAGCAGCAAGTATCCAGACTCAATTTAAATAATATTTCAAGATAAGGTACAATGTCACATCTGGCTATCTTTAGAACATCTGTAGTAATGTTATCTAAACCAGCCCCTTTATGATTTTTCAGCTTTCTGATTTCTTTCATGATATCCATAGGATGATTTTCAAATTTTTTGGTCTGTACATTTATAATTGTGTTGTTAAGCTAATTCTCGGAGTTAGACCTTCCCGTTTCTGATTCATTGTCCCTAAAGCTCTCAATAAACCAGTTACTTAAAATCTCTGCCTTTTTCAAATCCTCAGTACCTTCTTCTCCATCATTATCTGTGTCTCAACACCCTCCCTTCCCCTCAGTTTTCTAATATAGCCATAGAAATTTCTAGATGCATCAGCCAATGGTGCCCCTGCACTGACAATACTCTTCATAAACCCATCTTTAGCCACCTTTTTAGCTATTATTAAGTTCTTGTTTAGTTGTTTTAAATATTCCCTACTACCCTGCTGCCTCTTAACTCTGTTAAATTCTATTGTTACCAACCTCTTTAACCTTGTCACCTCTCTATTATAGTACACAGGTTTTCTACTTCTCTTTATTTTCTGTTTTGGAATAAATTTTTCTTCCCCCTTTCTGATTATCTCTTTGAACTCTTCCCACCTTGACTGTGCTGTACTTGTGCCCTCCTTTCATTTGCTGAAACATTCTTTGAAATATCTATTCAAATTCCAAATTTGTTTCTTTTTATAACCATACCTATTTCCCCCTTCAAGTTTGGCTGCTGGTTTACTGAATCCTCTAATATCCACCAGAATTTCTTCACGATCACTTATTCCTTCAGTTACTTGACACCCTACAAGGATATCATCAGGCTTTATTAGCAATATATCCAAAACATTTTGTCTGCTCTACCACTTGTGTAAATCCTCCTTCCCTTATTTAAGTTATTTGCAAATCTCTGTTCCCTTGTGTTATTAATCTTATTCCCTAACCAGGTTACACCTGGTAAATTAAATCCCCACCAATAATAACTATTCTATTCTCACCTCTGAAATCTGCGTATGAATTTAATTTCACCCCAAGAGCCTCATCTGTCATTCTTCCACTGCAGTAAGCAGCCAACACCCTGATTTTTTTTATTTCCCCAGAAATCTACCCCAAGTAACTCATGGTCCTGCTCTATGAACACCAGTGAACTGTGGTAGTTTTTGTTAACTAGTATGAAGCATCCTGATATTGTAGATACAGTTTGTGTAGAAGATGGTATAAGTGATCACAAGGTGGTTGTGGTAACTTTAAAGTCTAGTATGAATTTGAAGCATGACAAAGACTACTCGTTTATTGCTTCGATAAGGGAAACGATGTGGGTATGGTTGATCACATGGCGAAAAATTTTGAAACGTACATGCTAAATACAAAAGTAGAGGAACTTCGATTTAATTTAAAAGAAATAATATGGAACAGTTTAAATCATTATGTTCCTAAGGTTAGTAAGAACCTTCCATGGTTCAATAGGGAAGTGAAGTGATTGCTCAGGAAGCAAAGGCATTTAAGAAATCGGAGGATTTGTCTAATCGTGCTAAATTAGTCCAGTTACGAGCGGAAGTGCGTAAGGCAATGCGTGATGCGTTTAAAGAATTCCAAGACAGGAATTTATCCGAAGATCTGATTACTGATCCAAAAAAGTTCTGGTCGTATATCAAATTACTAAGAGGCTCTCGTAATGTTATGCCCTCACTGATTGAGGAAAATGGGGAATTATCTGAAACTAGCGTAGAGAAAGCAGAAATTTTCAATAATATATTTTAAAAAGCTTTCACGACAGAAAACTCAGAGGAGACTCCGACATTTGCCAATCATACGAAAAAATTATAAATGATCTCATTCTTGATGTCGAGGGAATAACTAAACTGTTTATGAATGTAAAAACCAATAAGGCTCCTGGACCAGATGGTATTACTACAAGATTCTACTCCAGGTACGCAAAGGAAATTGCACCGTACAGTAGACCTCCAATTATCCGAATCAAATGGGACCGGACCCCTTTTGGATAATCAAAAATTCAGATAATCGGATTTGTTTCCGACAAAGGGTCAATTTTAATTAATTATTGTATGTATGTTGAAAATGTCTTCTATTCCAAGAGATTTTTGGTGCTTTTTCACTTCAGGGATGAAACTTTCGCCGTGCCACTTGGTAAACAAAGCTGCAGTCATCTGAACTTTGGGTTAGTTTTTATAAAAGAGGGGAAGCCTTTTCGCAATACGTTTCCGTAAAGTTAAAAAAGCGATTCGAATAATTGGCGATTCAGATAATCAGAGTTCGGATAATTGGAGTTCTACTGTATTTGATGAAATTATATACCGTCTCCTTGGATCAAGGCAAAATACCAGCTGAATGGAAGACCGCCATCGTAACTCCAGTGTTTAAAAATGGGAATGTTAATGATCCTCAAAATTATAGACCGATCTCGTTAACATCAATATTTTGTAGGATTTTAGAACACATCATCTATTCAAATGTCATGCGGTTTTTGTATGAAGATGAGCTTTTAAACCCAAATCAACATGGATTCAGAAAAGGCCGATGTTGCGAAACACAAATTGCACTTTTAATTCACGACTTGTGCCGTATCATGGGTGGGCAATTCCAGGTTGATATAGTTCTATTAGATTTTTTAAAAAGCTTTCAACACTGTGCCTCACACTAGGTTACTTAGGAAACTTCATGTCTACAGCATATCTAGACAAATATGCAACTGGGTTGCAGACTTTCTGAAGGGCAGAACACAGTGTGTAGTTCTCGACAGTGAGAGTTCATCACTAGCTGAGGTGAGGTCCGGGGTTCTCCAGGGAAGCGTGATAGGGCCACTGATGTTTCTCATATACATTAATGATTTGTGTGACATAATAAGGGGGATGAAGAGATTATTTGCCGATGATGCTATTATTTACCGTGAAATCAAAACCCAGGAAGACTGCGCTTTGTTACAAGACGATATTATAAAAAAAATTGCATGGTGTAAAGACTGGCAGTTGGAGTTAAATGCTAAAAAGTGCCAAGTCATGCGCGTGAGTGAAAAGGTGACACCATCTAGCTCTGAATATACAATTAATGGTACTTTCCTTAGAATGGTAGATTCTGCTAAATACCTAGGGGTAACAATTTATAATAATTTGTCCTGCAATGAACATATCGAGATTTAAACAATGCACTCTGGAAGTTAAATCGATTGTGTATAAGTCACTAGTGCATCCTCACTTAGAATATTGTGGTTCTGTATGGGGTCCCCATCAAAAGGGGTTAATGGAGGCATTAGAGAAGATCCAAAGAAGAGCCACCCGATTTTGTGACAGGTATATTATATAGTTGGAGGGAAAGCTTAAGTGTGATGTTGAAGGAGTTAGGTTGGGAAGACTTGGAACACCGAAGGCGTTGTTCTCGATACAATTTAATTGAAAAATTCACCACTGACTTGTTTCGGAATGACAGCAAACAAATATTGCTACCAGCAACATTCGTATCTTGGAATGACCATGGAAATAAGATAAGAGAAATCAGGGCTAGAACCGATTCTTTTCTGCATTCATTTTTTCCACGAGCGATTAGGGAATGGAACAGAAAGGATCTACCAGGCGAGTAAACTTAAAATACGACAGAAGTATCTTTTGATAAAGCTCTCCGGTCATGCTGATCTGGGTTTTCCATGGTTTTCCCGGATCACTTCACACGAATGCTGGGATGGTTCCTCACAATAGCCCATGGGCGCCTCTTGCCATATCCGGTATATCCCTTCCAAACTATTACCCTTTCGGATAGGTGCAACGCTCCCTCTGCCACACACTTTTAGTGAATCGCGGAGTAATAGTAATAGTAGAAAACTCCTCCACCAATTGCTGTATGGCAGTTGTAGCCAAAGAGATGTAATAAACATACCAAATCCATGGATGGTGTTGAGTCTTCCTCGAAAATCCAACTCAGTGTTGATATGAAAGTTATGTAAATCCTTCCTGTAAGTTGTATCTTTTATAAATTGCACATCTTTATTTTTTAGCCAACTGCTTTATTAATACTGTGACACTCTTATGTCATTCAGATAAGCTATGGGGAAAATAAAAGGCATTCATTGCCCAAAATATTTACTTGAAAAAAAATGCAGTTTTGGTTTTAATATTTTATGCATTTTTATTTATTCCTTAACTTACAGGTTATTAACATGGAAAAAACTAATGGAACTCCTGCTGATCTGCAAAAATTATCAAAAAAGTTGGATGAAGAAACTTTAACTGATATACTTAAACAGTATTCAGATCAAGATGACATAAAACTAAAAAATTACACATTAAAGTGCAAAAGTGCAGATGGTGGCAGCTTTATGAGTGATCTAACCCACATTGGAATACAGGGCTCATCTCCAAAAACTAAAAAAACATATTCATTGAATGTTGTTTTGAAAGCAATGCCTCCCAACATCAGCAGAAGAAAAACTTTTAGACTGACACATTTTTATAGGAATGAAGTGACCTTTTATTCTAAGGTAAGCACAAAAAATTTTAAACTATTTCAGTGTACTATGTCACAATGTAGTTGCAGTTATTATTTTTCTTTATTAAAAGAGAACCAATTAAGCATGTAAACATTTGTATGATGTTAGGTAGGAGTTTAGGTAAATTGCCTCAAGATCATTAACTTCATCATAATTATATAATCAACTAGCTGGTGCCTGCGACTTTGTTCGTGTTTGTAAAGAATTTTTATTGTCTACTACTGAAATGCAACCACCATAGTGGACGATGGGAAACTCTAGGCTACTTGCACACACAAACATCAGGGATCTGTGCTGTGTATTTATGGTTACAAAGTGAAATGTAGGGACACACGTCTTTGGTTGAAATATTAAAATGCCCTCTGTCGACCAATTTCAACCATCATATCTCCTACACCCACATATCTACCGACATGACACCATCATGGTGCACGCTGGGAGACTTGAGGATAATGCCACACACTATCACCAGTGGACTGCACTAGGTAGTTTTGGGTGTGGAGTGAAATATAGCGACACATATGTCTATTTTTGTATCAGGCCCACAACTTTCAACCACCATGTCTACTACACCCGCACAGTTACCGACATGCAATCACCATAATGCATGATATAAGACTCCAGGCTACTACCACACACAAACGCCAGTGGTCTGCACTTGGTAGTTCTAGCTGCAATGTGGAATATAGGGACACACACGTTTTTGGTAGAAATATAAAAATGCCCTATGTTGACCACTTTCAATCACCATATTTCCAACACCCCCATTACTTCTGACATCTAACTACCATAGTGCATGATGAGAGACTCAATGATACTATCACACACAAACACCAGTGGTTTGTGCTATACAGTTCTTGCAGCAAAGTAAAATGTACGTACACATATGCCTTTGGTGAAAATATGAAAATATCCTTGATCGGCCAATTTCAACCACCATATCTCCCACACCCACACCCCCACAGTTACTGAAATTCAGCCAATGTTGTGCACGATTGGTGAACGTATGCTACTACCACACACAAACACCAGTGATCGGTGCAAGGTAGTGATGGCTTCAAAGTGAAATATAGGGAAACACACACATATATATATCTCTTTAGTAAACAATGGCACTGAAAGCGAATATATTGAACATTTGGATTGGAGAAGGACCACCGCTTACCATAGATGAAGATTCCTGTGGCATCGATACACAAAAAAAAACATGTACACACATAGAGTAAAAATTTTCAAGCCTGTGACCCTTCTTCAGTGCTAGTGAGATGGCTGCCGGCAGCCTCCAACATGGAATATCTTGAGAGTGCTACCCTCAAACCCACCTGCTTCTACCGCCTCGTCGATAACACTTTTGCCATGTGGCCACACGGTATAGAAGCGTTCGATGAATTTCTCGACCACCTTACTGGGATCCATTGCAACATATGGTTTACAAAAGAAGTTGAGAAAGACGGGTGCCTCCCATTCCTGGTCATCTTAACCCTGCACTGGCCGCGTGGATTACGTATGTAGTCCACTCAAGCCATTTCTAATGGGACTTTTCAGAGCGCGACTACTGCAGGGTTAATCAATCGCAGACCTGATGGATCACTGGCACATAGTGTGTACCGCAAACTTGCCCATACTGAGCATTACTTGGATGCAGCCAGTTACTATCCCCCGGCACAACGCAACTCCAAATTGACCACATTGGCACACAGAGCGAGAGCCATTTCCGATCGTGAGAGCCTACCGATGGAGTTGAAACATCTAAGGACTGTTTTTGAACAGAATGGCTACTCTTGGTGACAGATAGTGTGCCTTTATTCAGAAGCCATCCAAACCACTGACTGAACAAGATGAACCATCAAAAACTCTTGCCTTTCTGCAATATGCCAGGAATACGTTGGGAAAGATTGGAAGACTCTTGGCGCGGTCTGGTATAAACAGCATTTTCCAGTCGCCCACCAAGATATGGGATGTGCTTCATTTGGTTAAGGATGATTTAGGCCTAAGAATTCCTGGAATTTATTCCATACCATGTGAATGTGGCAAAGTTTATATCGGACAGACAGTTAGAACGATTGCTGAACGTATTACCAAACACAAACGATATTTAAGGCTAGTACAAGTGGAAAAGTCCGTGATAGCCGAACATGCTTTCAATGAAGAGCATAAGATAGAGTTTGATAAAACGGTGGGGCTGGGCAGGTAGGAAAGGCTGTGAAGGAGATGTAGAATCGGAAGGCATGCGGCATCGATAATTTACCTGCAGAATTGTTGAAGAGTTTAGGAAAAGAAGGAAGAAGGGATATAGTACACCTTTGTAATGAGATATATGACAAAGGGGAATGACCAGATGACTTTCTCGCAACAGTAATGATACCAATTCAGAAAAAAAAGAATACTATTAAATGTGAAGAGCATAGGATTATCAGCCTAATTTCATATGCAGAGTGCTGAACAGAAGGCTATATGGAAAGTTAGATAGATTGATTGGAGAAGAACAGTTTGGATTTAGGAAAGGAAAAGGAACAAGAGATGCTATCGGCCTGTTAAGAATCATAGGAGAAGATATATTGTGAAAGGAAGAAACATCAGTGCTGTCTTTGTGACTTGGAAAAAGCTTTTGATAGGGTGCAATGGAAGAAGCTGATGGATATCTTGAAGAAGAAAGGCATAGATTGGAAGGAAAGAAGGTTGATACAGAATCTATATTTACAACAGAAAGTACAAATAAATGACTGGAAACGAGATGTTGGGAGAAAGCAGCATTGGAAGAGGCATAAGACAAGGTTGTTGTCATAGAGGGCATATAATTTGCTAATGACATAGATTAAGTTCGCCAGCTCATCCAGCTACCAGTTAAGCAACACTGGGCATGGTTAATACTTGGATGGGTGACCAGGTATGGCTCCATACGCAGTCCGCAACATTGATACCCTCAGTTGGCAGATCTTGCATTCCAGTTCTGCCGTGCGCTGATTGGGTGTCCTGGCAATCATCGGTAGACGGAGTTAGATTTTGTCGGCCACTAAGCCAGTCTAGTTTGTGATTTAAGGTAATAATGTCTGAAGTAATAGACCTGATGAAGACAACTGAGCGAGTTGTTGAAATGCTGTTATTTTACAATGCTATCTGGCTGAACTCCTGTGAAGAATTAATTTCATCAATATGCCAGGAAAGTTTCCGTTGACATTTTTTTTGGATATAATAGATTCACAGCTTCAATGCTGACTGTTTTCCTAAAATAATCAAGTACCCCATTCAAAGAGTTAATCATTACTGCCCCAGTCTTGTCTATGCCATTGTATCATGTCTGGTGGAAATATTATGTATTAATTATGTCTTACAACATAGTCTTCACGGGTTATGTCTTATTTTTTTAATTATATATTCTGCTTTCTTCCTGCAGTGTTAGAGTGCCTTTTCATAGTCTATACTTTGGTTTTGTTGTGTGTAGCTCATCTGACATATCAACCTTAACATTGTGTGCTATGAAAGTATTTAGCTGGATACAAAATCACGCATTACAGTATGTGATGATACTGGGAAAAAGGAAATGGCTTTTAGACAATATAAGTAACAAGAACTGGAATGCAAGATCTGCCAACTGAGGGTATCGATATTGCAGACTGCGTATGGAGCCATACCTGGTCACCCATCCAAGTATTAACCATGCCCAGTGTACAATATTTCAGTTTTACCTTATTCATGTTTTAGAAAACGGGCCACGTATATACGAGACACTTATATCTTCCAGTACCATAACATACCAACTGTCACAATTCTAACAACCTCAATGGTGGTGAGAGCAATTAGAGTTTTCCCCGAAATCACCGCTGTTTCAGAACTTCGGAGATGGGAACTAGCATACTAAAATCTCCTGAATACCAGACAACCACCTGGCCTCAAACACCGATAAATTTCTACCTTTTGACCCATCACTCATTATTATCAGCATTATAATTTTTTATCTTTTAACTAGTAATAATTATAACCATTTTTTTTATTTACCAACACTTTTACTTTACTTGTGTATATACTTTATTTTTTTCACCATCTGTGATGTATCTTTTTAAATATATCATCTTTGTCTTTCTTGAGAAAAGTCAGTCTTGTGGTAAACTTCGGCATGTGCACAGCTCCCGAACCACATGGCACATTTCCTAAAACATGAATAATATAAAACCAAAGAATTGTATATGTTTTTGTTCGTCATGATGTTTTTCACTGGTCGTGGCCTTCGACTTTGGTGAGTGATGAGTCATTTTTCCCCATTCCTTGTTATTTACGTTACAGTCTGTGTAGTTCATGTTGAGCAGTAATAATGCAGAAAAGGATACAACTTGACCGCCCTTCCATGCGCTTTCCCCTCCGCTCCTGGCTGCTGGTGCTATATAAAAGACTACCGTGTGGCAGACTTCAGTGATGTTAAGTGGGGCTTGACAATGGAAACAGTGCAAGCTTCCGAAACGTCACCAGACGGCTCAATTTTGACATTGCTTGAAACCCGAGAAGTTTTTATAGAGCATTGCTGCCGCGAGAACATACATAGTTATCTAAAATAACTGTTGATTACTAAAAGCCAGATTGGAGGGCGTAGAACAAAATTACTGTTTTACACTGGATTGCTCCTTCACTTACGCATAGTACTGCTTGAACACAATAAGTAAAGTTTCAGTCCTCTGCAATATCCTGCAGAAACTCACAGGAAGCATATGGAGTGCACACTCACAGTACTCTGAACATCAGCTCTTACACTGTGTTATTCTGTTACAGAAAAGATGGCCGCGGAAGTCTTAGGAATCGTTTAATGTCTGTCCTGTTTGGTACAAGTCATCTTATGCCAAACACACAGGATTGTGCCTCAGCCCACACCAATTGAAAAACTACATGGTCTAGCTGAAATTGCTCCCCCAGATAGTTGCAAAATTTAAATGGAGTAAGGTTAATTTGGCCCATCCATTATTAGAACATTAATTCCCCAAACATAGGCTTAAATCTTCTAAGTATTCCTGAGGATGATGGCTGAATGAGATATACCGCTGAAAGTTGCCTGGCTGAAGGAAAGATAAAATTCACCCATCACTTACCAATGTTGAAGAGAGGAGGGCAGTGTTTTTACCACAATTGTCCTCCTCATTTTAATTTTGGTGAGTGATGGGTGTATGTTATGTAGATCACTTCAGCAAACTATTCACTTTCAAAATGTCATGTTGAAACAGCGACACACTGTATATGTCAGTAAACTCAGATAAAACACTCCAGGTTTTCTGTAGAAGCGGCCAACACACACATACACTGTGGCCACAAGTACTGCCCTCAGCACTTATAGCAATTGTGTGCGGCACCAGTGCACATCCGCACACCCACACATGAACTTATGGCTCATGCTGTCCCCAAGCATCTCCCTGTTGTTGACCGCTGGCCTCCCACCTTATCTTTCTCTCCAAGTCCCACCAAAAACAAAAAAAATCTCATTGGCTACATGTATTTAGTATTGTATTCTTATTTGCTCATTCAAACTGTCACCCAGTTCATTTCCTCCAATCTTTGCTGCATTCACCAAACTTGACTTCCCTACCTATCCACAAAGCAGTTCTCAGGAACTTCACAATTTATTGCGCCTTGCTTTCTATAGTTGCCTGCGAGGGCAACACATCCCTGGCTGTTAACGAGGTCAAAACTGAATGAATAGGCGCATACCTCCTATTGTGCATAGCCCACATCAACTTTCCCATGACCTGATTACCTGTCCACATTATTTAAGGTTCAATGATCCATAGCACCCAAATATTTTTTTGTATTTACATCACACTTAATTCCTTTATAACCAACGTAATTAGTGATTTTATGTGGGATGTGATATCAAAAATTTCTAACATTTGCTAGAAACCTGGAGGTTTTCTGGGCATTGAAAATGAGTAAAATTTTCTCGGGTAACTAGTCGAGTTAGTCCATCAATAAAACATAACATTTCGGCGGTCCAAAACTCTGCCGCCATTGTCAAGGTCACTCGGTCAGTTACCTGTTTTTAAAGAAGGAAAAAATATGCCTTTCTTAAGTTGTGTGTATGTTTATACCAGATTGTAATAATAACTAGATACAGAAGCTAGTCCTGGAAATTTTTAACTCTTCCAAACTCATTCACTGTTGCTTAGATAACTACATTCCCAAAATAACACTATGAAAGAATATTATTTTCTTCCATGAGACAGTTCCTGCACCCACCAATTTTCCACATGTTTCACCACACAACATATTGCAAATTGCATCTTTCTTAGTTTTTGTATCATCACAGTTCTTGTGCCTTAAGATTTGTTAAGCAACTGATCTTATTTCCATATTTCTTTTTGTTTTCAAATTATAATGTGTTTATTTCATGAAAAATTTGGCAAACATGCAAGACTAAATGACATGACTTTCTTATCCACAAACAGAGAGCAAGAGGGTAACTAGTTATAATAAAAGGAAAAATCTGCATTATAAAAAATTAATTCAGTAAAAAGAAGAATAATAATAATTCAAGCTACTTCAAATAAATGTGGAAAGCCCATGAGTGATAAGCAAACCAAAAAACTTGTGCAATAGATTTGCCAGAGTCAAACTAAATTCAAAAGCACAGATGTTTTACAGGTATTGGTCTTGTTTTAAAAGCCCATTATGCCTATTTTAATATACACATTCTGTATGGTATACTTTGAGGAATAAAACAAGTATTCATACATCACAAGAGAGATATTACGTGTATCAGTTATTATGAAACAAAGACACTGTAAAGCAGATACATGAAGCATTTCGATAGGAGAATAACTACAGCTTACCAAAGATGAAGGTTGCTGTGGCATCGAAACATGGATAGACACGTACACATATAGAGCTTCAAATTTTCAGGCTCATAATCCTACTTCAACAATAGAGTGATATAGCTGCCTCATGGAGGCTGGCAGCAAACTTGGCTCACAGACCCATGGTCGGCAGCTTGTGGTGGGCAAAAATCAACATGCAGGAACGTGGAGGAACATAGTAATAACATTTTCTGCCAACTTCTTCCACTTGTCCTTTATTAGCTCCCAAAATGTGTTTCCAATTTTACAATTTGTGGATTCACCCCTTAAAACTTTCACTCATAATTCCCCCCACATTGACTTTTCCCCACTACAAGCTGCCGTCCATTGGTCTGCGACCCCTGTTAGCTGGCAGCCTCCACAAGGCTTCTACCTCATCGTTTTTTATTGAAGAAGGGTCATGAGCCCAAAAATTCAAGCTCTACATGTGTATATGTTTTTCTATGATTCAACACCGCAGCAACTTTCATCTTTGGTAAGTGGTGGATACTCTCCTATCCAAATATTTAATTTAGGTAACAATGAAAGGAAAGAAATGCCACGAGGCAATATTTACATGGAAAAGAAAGGGAAAATACACCCAACACTCACCAAAGTTGAAGGAAGGAGGGCAGCAGCAACACAGCACAACACACAAACAAAGAAAAAACAATATTTTGGGTGAAAATCCCTTTTTTCAAGTTAACACAGAGGTGGCTGGTCTTGCGCAAGACTTGCTAGGATGCAGCCACTCATAGAACGCGTTCTATGAGTGGCTGCGTGCTGTGTTGCTGCTGCCCTCCTCCCTTCAACTTTGGTGAGTGTTGGGTGTCTTTTCCCTTTCTTTTCCATGCAAATATTTAATTTATTATATGTATCTTTAAACTGAAGATAACAAACCATGTTGGCCCTTGTTTAAAAAATATTCATTAAAATAACATTACCCTTTCTTCACATTCATCAATAGACATGAGCTTAGTACCCATGATGATTGTATTAGGTTATGTAAAAACACAAAGTTCCTAAAAGACTGTTAAACAATAGCTGAATAAAAAGATGTTTTTATAGCATAGCATATCAGAATACAAGGAACATATTGTACTGAATTAAATATGTTTGTCTAATGCTGGTTTTAATTTAACAAGTGATCACCTGTGGTTCGAAATTCAACCGTAATTCATTAAGTTCACCCCATGATACCATCATCTAAGGTAAGTGGTGGTTCATTTCGCTATACTTTTTTTTTTTTTTTGTAAATCCATTTGCTAATTAGCTCCTATTATTTCCTGGTATATATTTTTAATTTGTTCTATTGTGTTTGCTAAGAGCATAGATATATTATATACTGTGTTCATGGATGTCATTGGCTATGACCATGTTCCAATACATCATTGCTTGTGTTGCTTGCCTTAATTCCCTGCAATATCTATAAAATTAAAATGTTACACTCCACATGTGACTGTATCCGAAATTTTAGCTTCTGAACTAACCACAGAATATAATGAATTGTATTTACAAATGTTTTCCAAATAATTTTTTTACCTTCTTTTTATCAATAGTTCATTTGAATTTATTCACTATGCAATGGTTTAAAATATCAATTTTGACTTAAGGCTGGTAATATTGCCTTCCCCTTACGACAACATGAAGTGAATGCAGTCCTTTCACCTGGAGTGACTTCTGATTCAAATTTTTTGCATTGCAAAACCTACATTGTAAATTTTAAACTCTTAAAATTTCTTGGGTGCATTTAAATGTATCAGTCAAAATAATTTCATCATTTTGTGTACTATTTTCACTATTTAAATTTGGTCTATTATCATTTTGGATTTCACACAAATAGGTATTCCTTCTTCTTTGTCTCTAACTCCAACCTCTCAGTGTTCTATGTTAAGGCATAATGGAAGTAGGTGCGAATATATGAAAAAAAGTAATGAAGTTACTGAAATTCAAAAAGCAAAGGGTCCTTAACCAAAGCTTAACCTTTTATGTAAATAAATGTACTCACTTTTTTAACCACCAATCCAATTTCCTTTTTCTTTTTGGCAGAAACCTTAGGTGAGACCAAAATCAGTTCAAATTATCCATTAGGATGTCGAATTCTCTGTAATATAGAAAATATTCTCTTTCGAAATGTCCATTTTATAAGTTCAAAGACTAATCTCTACTCAATGCTACTGTTTTCTTCGACAAAATACAACAGAGTAACATAATGCTAGGAATACATGTCGTATAGTTAGCTCCAATCCGATTTCATGCACACACACGCGCAAATTTATTTTTTATTTAGTAATATATTTGCAACACAATACTAACTATGCTTATTATACTTCTTCTTTACAATTTGACCAATGGGCACAAACATTGGCAGAATCGCTAAGTATCATTGCCATTAGAAAACAATCAAACATAAACAATGAATGTTTTATTGTATTTAATTAAATGTATTTTTAACACATATTATATATAAATTTTAGTTTTCTGCATTTCTTCTTGACGCAAACTTTATCTATGCCAAATCTCGCACTCCTATGTGCGTGCAATATTCTTAAGGAGGAACCTAAAGTTTTCGCTTCACGTATTAATATATAGAGGTGTGATATAGTTTTTAATTTTTGTTTTATAAATTTTTGACAGTGTAACTGTATACTGACAATAATTTTTTCTAAAATGCTTTTTTTCCAGGTACTTGTTAAGTTATTGGATTTTCAAAAGAAGAAAAATCCAAAAATTCCATTTGCTGAAATACCAAGGTCAGTATGAAATAAGATTAGCTGTTTATGAACTTTATAACCTGTTATTATTATATATACATTAATATTAATATAGAAAAGTAAATTTATTAATTGACAAAGTTGAAGTAAAAGGCCCTTTAGTAATGTAGAATAAAAGAAAAATTTGTCAGCAGGAGTGCTCAAAATTAAACCTGACACATGAATGAAATGAATTTTGTCTTGATCATTTTGTTTAAAAGGTTGTGATGGTTGAGACCATAAAGCAAGAGAATAATCAGATCGGAACTATAATGCAATTGAAAAACACCAAGAGCAAAGAAATTATCATATAAATAATAATATTAATGTGGGGGAGATGTAATAATAATATTTGATATTAAGAAAATAGCAGCCACCTAATCTACGGTGTGCAGAACAGATGACAGCAGCTGGGATTGGCAAACACATGTAACACAATATTTCAGTATATATCTCTTGTTAGTAGGCAAGACACTTAGTGAGGTGATTGGGTGTGAAAAGACAACCCCCACTGAGGGAACAGGGAATCCCAGTAGAAATGCCAAGGTGGCTGGGGTTGTGGTTGAAGGGAACCTGAAGATATTGAATCAATTATTCTGGTGAAATATTATCACAGGAAGTAGGACACCATCATCAAAGAGAGAGGAGAGGATGTAAATATTTTAAAACGTATTCATATAAAATACTAAATTAATATTTCTTAATGATACATTTGTGAATAAATTATAATAAGTAATAAGTGGTGTTAGGGTCTTTGAGGCCAGGAAGACGTCTCGTGTCAGGGATAAGTTGGTAAGATAGTTCGCATCTGAAAAGCTCAGAGGGGGTTGTGGTGGAGCCCTGAATATAAAACTGCTAAATGATTCCTAAGACTTCCACAGCCATCTTTGTTCATGATTAATAGACTTTTGGGTTATGCCGCGTTGTTTATTTCATTACCTGAGCTTTCGGCTGTTATCCTACAGCAGCAGTAGCTTTAGGGCGCGTCGACATCGGGGTCATTAGTGGGTATCCTACAGCCTTCGTCAGGATACCAGCCGAAAGCTCAGATAATGAAATAAACAACACACAAGTCTATTAATTGTAATTACAAAACTGTTGTTTAAATTGTTCAAATGGTGGGATTTGGCATGTGCTGCCATTGGATGTTATAATTTGATGGTATAAACTCTTTGCCTGGGACCATTAACTCTGATGGAATATTGGTTGGGAGTGAGATCTATTTATGAACTAGTACGGTGGGGGTTACGTGAGGTGTGCTGTGGTGCATGTGGCATGACCAGTCATGTGGAAATATTACCCTGTGGTCGGCTTGAAGTGTGTGGTGATAGACAGATGTGTGCTGCATGTTTTGCAGCGATGTCTGTTACACGGGAATGATCTGTGGGGGTGGTTTGGGAGAATTGTATGGTAAATATTTGTGTTCCTATATATTTTTGAGATTGGGAACTCTGGTGAAGCATGTGCATGAGGCAGTGGGCTGAATTGTGTGGAGAAGGGATCACATTTAGGGGAAGCACATCTGAAGCTATGCCCACAATGAAGTTAATAGACTCAATCCCAGGAGAAAATTGGGTGATGAAAACATGGCTACAGTTAATTTTAAGAGCCACTGGAGTAGTTGTGAGAAGAAGGGGTTGTAGCATGATAGAATTTTTTTATACCTGATCAGGTGGGTAAATAAGGACTTTTCACAGGATTTGCTTGTACCTGGAAAGAGATTCTTCATCACAACAGATCCAACTGCCACAGTTGGCCAGGCTGTAAGGAAGGGAACATTTGCAGTGGGAGGGATGCCAGATGTTGAAATAGATTTGTAGATTTGATGTGTACAGAGGTAAGTAGGCCACCTTTATGTAAGGAAATGTCAACATCAAGTGAGGTGACACATGAGTGGGAGTAAGTCCAGATGCAGTTGACTATTGTTTAGGAGGCTGAGGAAGTGTAGCAGGTGGTTTTCACTGTGGGTCCAGATCATAAAAATTTCATCAATGTATCTGAACCACACAAGAGGTTTGAGTGAGATATTGCTCAGGAATTGTTGCTCTAGTAGCCCAGGAATAGGTTTGACGGGTTCCCTTGAAGGAGGAAAATTTATCAGTTATGGACTGGAAAGGAAATAAGATTAATAACAAAAGGTTGCAGAAGTTTGTAAATGTTTTAGGGAAAGAGGCTTTACACAAGTGATAGAGCCAAGCATAAGTAAAAAGAACACATTGAATATCTTCCTTCTAGAGCCTTCTGATAACTTTGCATGAATCAGTTCTGGTTGATGTTAGAGGGTTAAATAAACAAATGGACAAAATTGAGGGTGGTTATAGTTACAATTATCCAAAGGAAAATAATTTCAAAATTGAAGAGATACTTCAGGGAAAGGTATAATGTGCATAATAAGAGCACAAACATAGTAGCGTTGAAGTGGAGCAGTTTAAGGACATTATAAGAATTAGAAAAGAAATGTTTATTCTAAAACAAAAAACATTAAAAGTACTGAAACAATGCGTTATAACAAGGATGTGAGAAGATGAGTGGTGATGAAGAAGAAGTTATCGACTTAATGAGGTTATTAGGGGCTATCATTCAGAGAGAGGAGGGGGAAAACCAGAGAAGAATCATTTCTGCATAAATAAGCCGACTAAAAATTGGCTATAGACCCTGAAAATATGAGGGAAGTAAAAGAGCTTAAGGAAACAAATTGGGATGATGTGGATAGTGTTTAAGATGCATCAAAGAAAGTGAGTTATGACCTTGTCCTGTATCTTGATATATTGTTTAGATTTAGTCTAGAGACATGCTACTTACAAGAGGACTTTTTCTTATTTTTATTTTGCATATAATGCTATAAGACATTTACCCAATTCAGTTACAATTATACTGTATTCAATTAACAATGTAAGCACACATATATACACATAGTTCAGTGGATAATGCCCACAGCTGGCCACTGAGACAGGATCACCAGTCACAACCACTACAATGTGATGTCGAGGCACTCCAACCATGCCACCACCTCAGGCGTAGCCAAATTTAGGTCTTCCAGACTACCAGGAAAGGCACGCAGTGGACAGTCCTGCACAATTTGTGACACAGTTTGTAAAACCTCACCGCAGTCACAGTACAGAGAATCTGCCCAACCCCAGGTGTGGAGAGTTGAAGCAGTTCTTCCCATACCACATCAAATCTGATTTAGTTTACACCAAATTTATCACAGTAAGTTGAATCCTGGTAGTTTTTAGTAGGGATTGATAATTTGCACTATGCCCTCTGGTGTTGACGATGCCTATTCCGCTGTCCAGCTATCTGTAACGCTGAAGGAGTTAGATGTTAGACTGACAGCAGTCTTCCAGGCAGGCCGACGTGACCTCAGTCATGTTTTATGTTCCCTAACATCTCCTTGGATGGGAAGAGCCTCATTGTTCAAAATTCTCGACCATAGGTTCATTAGACTGGAAAAGTGAGATACATGTCAAGAGTTGCTATATGTTTGTCTGAGGCTTAGTACAGTAATACTCTTGATTATTTTCATCACAGCTGCAAGCTTAATTCTGGCAGGAAGATTAATCATTTACTTAATCATTTATGTTTATACCAAAGATCATTTTTAATGTGCCATGGTTTAACAAACCTTTTATACAGTCAAGGTATGCCTGTTAATGTGACATCAAAATATGTTTTTGGTCCAAAGATACCCTACCCGTTCTAACTATGTGTCTAAAGCCTTACCATCCACAATTATCCAGCTAAACTGTTGGATAAATAAATTACTCATCTACTCTGTGTGAATATATACAGTACAATACATTCAATTTCCATAGATCCAAGTATAAGAGACTAGTTATCAAAGTTATCAATTTACATATAAACAATTGCATAACAAAATTGGTAAATACACCAGAAGATGTACAGTCACAGCATACATGGTACATTAATTACATCAACTACATTTACACAAATTACTGGCAAATATTTTGTTGATACCTTTGAAATAAATTGTTCAATGGAGTAGAAGGAGTTGTCAATTAAAAATTATTTTAATTTTTTCCTTAATTTAACCTTATCATCTTGTAAGACCCTTAGGCTGATACCAGGGCTGAGTATAGCCTTAGTGCCTCAGCTTACTCTTGATGTTGACTTAAAGTTCAATGGAAAACTTACGAAATAATTTTGGTTTGACCATGTAGCCGGATAACTCAACCTAAATGCTTGAGGTCGCCACAATATTTGTTAACCCACAAATAGAGAAAAGGTAGTAAGCAAACTACTGAAGCACACAAGTTCACTTCTTGAAAATCCAAAGTTTTATTTTCAAAGTCACAATTTTAAATATGCATTTTACAGTTGAGCTGGCAAATCGAACACTCTTTACCAAAAGTTGCAGGTTGTGGAGAGAAATTTGAACCAACCGAACCCCTTTAGTGAATTTACAAGTTCTTAACAGTCATTAAAATTACTACATAACCCGACACGATCCAACATGGTTGAACTAGCCAACCACCGCAACGAAAGACAGACCGAAACAGACGCCAGACAGGAACAGACAAACCATAATGGCGGTGGGGTCTTTTTATAGAAAAGACTAGAACCAGTGACGTCAGCAACTGTATCACATCTTTTTGCTCCGCGTAGCTCAAAGTGTGTGTAATTTATTTGACAATCCCGACTATTAAAAATGTTCAAACTTTGACAGTATCTGGACTTATCTACTAGAAGTCCAACGGCAGTCTCGTGAGAAATTTAGAGTAATTAGTTTTAAAGTTTTAGCTGTTTAAGACTCCGCGTAGTGACACATTCTAATTTGGGGAAAATCCCTAAGTGTTCTGGAATTTTACGCGCGTGCACAACAATCCGTGACAATCTATTTTTCAAAAACTTAATTACCGGACAAATGCTAAAACTTTTTATGGAAACCCATATATGTATGAAATCGTCTTAATTAGGTCTATCAGCTGATGTAATTTTTAATTTAATATCTCTTTTAATAAAAAAGCTTATTTTTTTCTTTTAATTAAAATTGCTAATTAAACTTTACTAAATTATTTAATTTTACTGCCAAAATATCGGGGATTGTGCTGACTACAGCTGGTGGTAAAAGTTCGGTTGTAGCTTTACGCGATTTAGAGATATTGCAAATTTTAGAATTTCTACTTTTCAGATCGCGTGTTTCAAAACTTGAACAAGGCGGAATATCTCTTAAACCAAACGTTTCCCGATATGATAAATACACTTTAAAATGATTTTTATAGCAAATTGTAACTGTAGGGAAGATTACAGGCAAATTCCTTTAAGTTGAAAACTGCACTTCTCGAAATTTCTAAGTCCCGCCTAAGCAAAACTAGAATTTGCCAAAATTCTAAGGTGCTTACATGCCCCCTGAAGATTGAAGTTATTTTCCAAAGAAAACTAACTAAACATCTTGAGAAAAGAAAAAAAAAAGAAAAATTTTAAATCCCCAAAAGAAATGAACTATTCCCACAAAAATGAACTATCGCATCGGTTCGGTTCTTTCTCTCCACCATTCATACTCAAAAGCAAAATATTTTAACAATCTCAAAAACTTAACTCGCAATTATTACAACATTTTCAAAAACTCATTCACTCTGAGAATCAATATTAATGAAAAATTATTAAATATCAAACAAATTATTACCAAATGCAAAAATGTGAAATATCAAATGATCACAAAATTATTGACATGTGTGTTATAAATAATCACCAAATTGTCAAAATATCAGACAAATTATCAAAATAAGAAACATAAGTGGTTATAAACACAAATTACAAAAAGTACATTGAAAAATATTAACACAAGAAATATTAAATTTGTTTTTAGAAAAAGAAATAGTAATGTGTATTATTTTACAAACATAGAAATAGAAAATTATTGTGTGTTATAAACAAATTGTATTATGCAATTCCTTGTAAGGATAGTCTTTCGTTTTATAAATGTCCTTATTTAAAATATTATTTTGTATTTATTATGGCCCTAAACTACCACTTTCCCTTTTTTTTTAACACTGATCACAGAACTCCCTAAAATGGGTGAAAACCCAAGTCCTGTAACGGGAGCAGACTGTAAGGCTCGCAAATTATACAAAGCAATAGCCTTATGGCTAGATCTGCCGAGAAATGTCCATTTTCCCCGGTTCCTGTCGCAGCAGGAGTCGCCTGGGGAACTCGGTCAGCTAGCTAGTCTGTGAATCATACAAAACAGAAAAAATTACGGGAATTAGTGGTGGCCAACCTGTTCTTAAACACGAACACATACATACAAGAAAATATAAAAGTAAAATACAAAAGTAGATACAAAAGTAAATGTACAATAAACATAGTAAATACAATAATGTTCCCACGAGTTGTTGGGAAATGAAATACTAAATAAAGATCTTCCTTATTAAAGGAAAGTAGTTACAAATAGTAAGTAAGAACCAATAAAAATATAATCGTTATAAGTGTACCAATAAGTAAGCAATGTTACAAGAGTTATACAAAGAAAAAATATAAAGAAACATACAAGAAAAATACAAGCACACATAATATAATTAATTACAAAACACAGAAATTGACCTTGGTTCATGCCAAGTTAATGTATCACTTACATCTACCAAAGTTATTACAATAAAGATATTAAGTATAAAACATTGTAATTATTTACAAAGTAATTCCCCATAATGAGAGTAAACATCCTAAGAATGTATAGGGGGAAAAATTGTAAGGAAACGTAGTTTCCAAGCAGCAGTATACTGCTGTGTAGAATGAGAGTACAAAAGTAGTGTAGTGGCAACGTAGTTGCGTGTAACCAGTATACTGGTTGGAAGTCAGAATAGGGTACCAAATCGTTGTGTCAATAGAGTTCACCCAAGTGTAGGTATTAATGCAGGACGCTATGTGATCCCTAAGGATGTGATGTCAGCCTGTGAATAAAAGGGTTTCAGTGCTGACACATGATACCTTCCCTTTAATTTATTAGTGTCTGGGTGAACTAGTGTATAATTATTAACATTGTGAATGGCAGTAATCTTAAAAGGTCCCTCATAAAGTGGAAAAAATTTCTTCGTTTCTTCCCTAATTGCAGATGATTTAATATGTTTCTGGATTAGCACCAAGTCTCCAATAGTATAAGATGTATGTGTAATTGTCTTATCATGGCACAATTTACGTTCCTCAGCTTTCTTTTGCAGTTGTTGTAAAGCTACCTTCAGAGATTGTTCATATGAACAAGTCTGAGGAGATGGGAATGTAATGAACTCATGTATAACATGTGGTGGCCTTCTACCAAACATTATCTCAAAAGGAGACAAAGATGTTGATGAATGTGATAGTGAATTTAAAACATCTTCAATGTGTGGTATTTGGATGGCCCAACTCTTGTGATTGTCATGACAATACGTGCGAAACCATCTCCCTAGCTCACGCATTACGCGTTCAACAGGATTAGCCTGGGGATGGTAATATGCCATTTTGAGTGGTTGTATCTGTAAGGACTGTAAATAATCACTCCATTTATTTCTTGCAAACTGAGGGCCATTATCGGTAAGTACAGCTTGTGGGTGTCCTACTTGAGGTATAAAATGTTGCGAAATTTTGGAGAAAATTACCTCTGTGGTAGGCCTTTTAATGGGGTATAATTTAATAAATTTAGAAAACACATCCATCATAACGCAAATGTATATCACTCCTCCCCTGGATCTAGGGAGAGGTCCAAATAAATCCAGTGATAGTAATTGCAACGGCTTAGTAGGTATGATAGGTTGGAGCTCACCTGCTCTCTGAACCGTATCTACCTTATTTAATTGGCAAACTTTACATGGCAACAAAATCCTTTTAATCCATTTTAATAAATTTGGATAATACACATACTGATTCAAAATTTGGAAACATTTTTGTGGTCCACTGTGACCATGACTTAAATGTTGATATTTAATTAATGTTTCTAGCAAGTGTTCTGGAATACATAACTTCCACCAATCTGTTGAAGCATTTGTGCGTTGAAAGAGTACCCCATTTTTCGTACAGTAATAAGTGTGAAGTTTGTCAGTGTTTTCTACTTGTAGTAACCTATTCCTTATCATTCTAAGAGTTGGATCTTTTTCTTGTTCATTTTGCATAGACTTTAAGGCATTTCGAATCTCCTTCTCAAAAGGAACCTGTCTGAGATAACATATGTGTGGTCCATCATTACCACGTTTGGTATCTGGTATCTTATCTAAGCCTTCTGGCAGGCGAGTCAGGGCATCGGCTATAATATTTTGTTGGCCAGGGATATATTTAATCTCATATGAGAATTCCTGCAACAACAAAGTCCATCTAGTAAGTCTGCCCGGCAGTAGAGTACAAAGACAAAGCTTTGTGGTCAGTGTAGATTATGACTTTCCTCCCTAACAACAAATATCGAAACCGTTGGAAAGTCCATACTGCCGCAAGGGCTTCTTTCTGTGTGATCGAATAATTATGTTCAGCCTTATTTAAAAGTCTACTTGCAAAAGGAATAGTTTGCTTCTGAGGACCTTCCTTCGTTTCGATTTCTTGAAAAATTTCGACACCAAGGCCATAGTCCGAAGAATCTGTGGCTATACATATTGGTAAATTCCAGTTAGGTGAGTGTAATGTAATATTCTGGAGTAAAGCTTCTTTTATCTTATTAAAACCTTGTTCGCAGTCTTGTGTCCATTTCCATGTGGAATTTTGTTTACATAAGAGTTGGAAATGTTGACTATTTAGGGCTTGATTTGGAACAAACTTCCTATAGTAACCTCAAAGTCCTAAGAAACTTTTAAGTTGAGTCCTGTTCTGGGGTCTAGGAAAATTTTTAATGGCTGCAAGCTTATCTGGTGAAGGTTTAATCCCTTGTGGGGTGATGACATGTCCCAAAAATTTAATTTGAGAGGTGAGAAAAATACACTTTTTTAATTTTACTGTCATCCCTCCATGTCTGAGAGCTGTTAGTACCTCCCTTAAAGTATCCCAATGCTCCTGAATAGTTTCACTTGCGATTAAAATGTCATCTACATAGGCATGGACTTTCTTTAACAATTGAGGTCCTAGAACCATATCTAGGGCACATATAAAGTTGGCTACTGCATTATTTAAGCCGAACGGCAACACCTTAAAATGGTAAGACCTACCCTGATATAGAAATGCTGTAAATTCTCTAGAATTAGGCGCAATAGGCACTTGCTAGTAAGAGCAGGTCAAATCAAGGCTTGTTAATAACTTTTTCCCATGGAAATTGTGAAGAATTTCATCGATAGGCAACGGATGATCCCTTTCAGTCTGAAGATATTTATTTAAAGTCCTAGCATCCAAAACTAGTCTAACTGTTTGATCAGACTTTATGACAACTACAAGTGGATTGTTGTAAGGGCTATGTGATCTTTCTATGATCCCCCATTGGAGCATACAGTTGATTTCTTCTTCTACCATCTGCCGTTTTGCGATGGGAATAGGGTATGGCTTCACAAAGAATGGCTGTGTACAGGAAACCTGAAAATTACATTGGTAGTTTCTTTTGAGCTCTGAACATTTTGTCTCTATGAGTAGAATTGCAACAGAATATTATTCTACATGGAATTAAGGAGTGAAAATAAGCAAAATAAACTAGTTTCCTATAGCTGAAATCGTACAACTAGGAAATGTTGCTGCAACAAATTGCTTCAGTGAGTCGGAGATATGTACTCTCCAATTTAAATTATTATCAATATGCAATCCTAGAAATTTCATGCTGTCTACCTCTTGACTGGACTAGCCTGCTAATTTTATGTTGATGTATGGTATTAATCTATGTGATGTACTGAATTGTTTGTATTGAGTTTTTCAAAATTTAAAGACAAGCCATTAGTTATAAACCATTTATTTATAAGGTTAAAGAGATAATTTGAAGTATGTTCTGTTGATAAATCTGGAGTATTTTTAATTCCATGCTTGTGTCATCTGCAAATTGGACAAATTTGGAGTTTTTAGATGAATAACAGGGTGAATCACATATATATAAATTATTATAACAACAGTAAGCAGAAAAATGTTTTAAGGCAATAAAACTAAGGATGGATAGGGAAATATGACCCAACACTTGCCAAAGATAAAGACAGCTGGGATGACAAAAAAAAAAAAAAAAATACTTAAGCGCACAATATTTTGGCAACAGCCTTATTTGTGCAGAAGTAAGGAATGAGACACCAGACTGAGTCAGATGTGTACACAGTGACCACCGTCTGGTGAATGGCGTTACTGTCGCAGGTAGTAGTATAGGAATGGGGTGGGAGGGAAGCTCAAATATTGGATCCATAATCGATATTGTTGATGATATAATATCATTGAAAGTGGTAGACCAATATAACAACTGAGGACACATGTATACTCCAAAATTTGAAAAACTATATGTAAAAAATAAAATATCAGAAATATATGATATATAATATTAAAGGTAATAAGTGCTAGGTCTGGTAAGAGGAATTTATTGGAGATTGAGGCCTGGAGGATGTCTGGTTTCAAGGATATTCTGATAGGCTAGTTCCCATCTACGTAGTTCAAAGGAGGTTTTGTTGTCAGGGAAAACTCTGATGGCAGTTACAAAACATGCCAGTTCCTACAAACTGAATAATTTTAACACCTGCTTCTCAGTTAGGGCGATCAGAGTTTTCACTAGTTACCATGGCGGATAATGTGACAAAAATCCACGATCTCGTGTTGGCAGACCGCTGATTGCATGAGATTGCTGGGACAGTAGGAATCTCAAAAGACCGTGTGGATCATATCTTGCATGAAATTTTGGGCATGAGTAAGCTGTTGGCACAATGGGTGCCACGATAGCTCATTCTGGACAACAAGCGCAACCGTGAAACCACTTCACAGCAGTGTTTGACGCTGTTTAAGCGCAATGCAAAGGAGTTTCTGCATCGTTATGTAACTGTTGATGAAACGTGGATCCACTGGTACACACCAGAGACCAAGGAACAGTCAAAACAGGGACTTTACTCGACGAACGTGCTCCAAAAAAGGCAAAGCCTGTCCCATCGTCCAGAAAGGTGATGGCCACCGGTTTCTCGATTCACAAGGTGTGATGTACACTGACTACCTGGAGAAGGGTAATACAATTGCAGAGCTTTACTATGCCAAATTATTGGGCCGATTCGATGCCAAATTGCAGTAAAAAGTCCCATTTGGTGAAGAAAAAAGTGAAAACGCACCGGCTTACACCTCCGCCATCGCCATAGCCAAATTGGTCGAACTGGGCTACAAACTGCTGCCCCATCCACCGTATTCTCCAGATTTGGTCCTGTGTGACTTCTTTTTGTTTCTAAAATTGAAGAAGACAATCGCCGGGCAGAAATTTGAGTCGAATGAGGAGGTTATTGCCGCCAAGGAGGCCTACTTTGCAGATCTCCGGAAAACGTATTTTTCAGACAGGTTACAGAAGTTGGAGCATCGCTGGGTCAAACGTATCGAGCTAAAAGGAGACTATGTTAAGATATAAATCGCCACTTTTCCAAAATTTTTGTTTTTTCTTTTGTAGGGTAAGTACTTACCGGACCGCCCTCGTAAAAAAACACTGTCCACTGTAGGTTAGTCATAATGAAATGGCATGTCCAGTAATAGGATGAGATTCATCTGTGGTAGGATTTAAATAGGTATTGAAGGCTGGGTGCATGCTGTAAGTTTTGCAGTGAGGTTTTTGCAAGGGAAAGATCCGTGTTGCAGTCTAAAAGTGTCAGAAAATGTTTATGATTATTTGTGGACTAAAATATTCCTAAAGTTGTGGATTCTGCCAAAGTACGTATAGGGCTCAGTGTGTAGGATTTTTGGAATGTGAATGCGCATTTCAGGGAATGAATGTAAGAGGTCATGCTCACAGTGAAGGTTCTGGTTAATAGACTTGTGAGCAGCATAGAACTGTGTAATTAATATATAGTAGGACTACTGAATGGCATGAACAAAATACTGAAGGAAGATTTTGGACTGAATATAAATCAAAGCAAAACAAAAGTGATGAAATGTAGTGGAAATGATACCAATACTAGTAGATTAAATATAAAAATAGGATCGGATGCAATAGGAGAAGTAAGTGAGTTCTGTTACTTGGGAAGCAAAATTACAACCGATGGCCTAAGCAGGAATGATGTTAAAAGCAGAATAGCACTAGCAAAAAGAGCCTTCATGAAAAAGAGAAATCTTTTAGTTTCAAATATTGATCTAGGAATTAGAAAGAATTTTTTAAAACTCTATGTGTGGAGCACAGCACTTTACGGTAGCGAAACATGGACTTTACGAATACCGGAAAGAAAGAAAATTGAAGCATTTGAAATGTGGTGCTACAGAAGAATGCTGAAAATTAGGTGGGCAGACAAAGTAAGAAATGAGCGAGTTTTGGAAATGATGTGTGAGAAAAGAAGTTTGTGGAAAAAGCTTGCAGAAAGAAGAGACAGGCTGGTAGGTCATATTTTGAGACATGCTGGATTGGTTAATTTGTTAGTGGAGGGAACAGTTGAAGGTAAGAACTGTAGAGGAAGACAGAGATTAGAATATATGAAGCAGATAATTAAGGACGTGGGTTGTAAGGGGTATGTAGAGATAGAAAAGGATGGAGGATTGCATCAAACCAGTCGAAAGACTGACGACAGCAAAAAAAAAAAAGGACTACTTTCAGCTTGCAGATGTACATCACTGGATTTGTTGTGTGAAGAATCAGTGGATACATGAAAGATTTGTGTTTGTCTAGAGTGCAGGGGGAGCAGGAGGAAATGGTGCCTAATTTTAGGATTTTGGAGTACTTGGAAAGTTATTATTTATCGGTACTGGGTTAGTTACCGCATCTAGTAACCATTTTTGAATTGATGAAGAATTAATTTAAAATTTATATCATAATTAAATTGATGAACTGGGTGTAAAGAATAATTTAAAAGTACAACAAATCTTCTCGGGATTGCAGCCAGATTTTATTATAAAGCGACATGTTTTCGGCAAACCCAGGAAGATTTGTTGTCATTTATTCACCGGTAAAGCCTACACTCACATGTATGATTTAAAAGTATTTATACAATCTACAAATGTTATAACATGGCCATATCGTTCGATATTATGTGGCCAATGTTCTTGTTAATCAAAATTATAAGCAAGTAAACACCATCACCCTACATTAATGGTCAGTCAATTACAACAAAAAATTGCAGTGCAAACATATGACATAAATTATCACCAATTATGAAATTGACATAACTGTATGAAACATTAACAAGTTACATAACAATTAAACAAGTAAAACTATAAAGCATATGAGATGTGCTACAAATGTTTCATCTCCGTTTAACTATTTTTAACTGCGTGGATGCCAGTTAACTCAGTGTACTCCTCAAAACAAAAGCACACGGCTGAACTCATGGTAAAAGTGTCAATAGAACACGACTCACCATGTGAATCACTTTGCTCATGCATTTGAATGATTAGTATTTGTACTACAAGCTGAAAGTTTCATCAGATGAAAAAAATATCTCAACCATTCTTATGTATAATATAGAGCAATAACTTTTATATTTGACTTAAGAAATTATCCTTGGATTTTCCTTTAAGTTATTTGTGTAATATTTATGCTGATTGGTGTAAAATGAGTAAATAAGGAAGGGAACATATGTTGTGGAAGGAATAGCAGCTGTTGGAGTGTATTATTGTAAATTTGCAGACTTAAGACCTATGCAATCAACACAAATGCCACATTTTATGTGTACAAGAGACACATAGAAGTACTGAAATGCGCCGACCTAAAATAAATGGAATGATCCGCGCGGTTGAGAGACCTCACCATAAATACGGAAGTGCCATCTTTGTCCGACCAGATGTTCAGATCCTGTCCACGGCCTTCACAGAGGAGAACGACATCGAAGTCCTCACCATTGAGCTTAAAAACTGCACAGTCTCATCTTTATATAAACCACCCAGCAGTAAATTCACTGTCAAACCACCGTTTAATTTCCATAATCAACATCTGCAGATTGTTATCGGAGATTTTAATTCTCATTGTACTGCTTGGGGCTACGACTTTAATGACGAGAATGGCATTGCAGTAGAAGAATGGGCAGATGTAAATCAACTTACTATCGTACATGATCCCAAACTGCCAGCATCTTTCAACAGTGGGAGATGGAGACGGGGCTACAACCCTGATCTAATATTCAGCAGTAATCACATCAGCCAGCAATGTGTGAAGTCTGTCTGTAGCCCAATACCAAACACACAGCACAGGCCAATAATGTGTGAAGTGTTTGCGACAGTAAGACCCCAGAGAGTTCCATTTCGCAGGAGGTATAACTTCAAGAGAGCTAACTGGTCCATGTTCACAGAAATATTGGATGCGGCTGTGTCTACTATTGAACCAACACCAGAATCATATGACACATTCACTGCAACTGTGAAAAAATGCTCCAGAAGATTCATTCCCCGTGGTTGCCGATCATCATATATTCCGGGTCTCACCTCAGATCTAGCTGCCCAGTTCATGGTTTATAAAACACTTTTCCAAGATGATCCATTTGGTGAAAAGACAATAGAAGCTGGTAATCAACTTATCTCATCTCTAAGTGCAGCAAAAAGAGACCGCTGGATCAAAACATTAGAAGAGCTGGACCTGAAAAGAGATAGTCACAAGGCATGGAGACTTCTAAAACGCCTCAACAATGATGCATCGAAGACCACTGGACATTCCAATACAAACGCAAACCAAATTGCACATCAGCTACTCATGAACGGGAAGGAGACTCATAAAAGTGGACAATCTAAAAAAACAAAGAAAATCAAACAGAAACAGTCAGGAAGATATGAACAACCTCACTGAGCCCTTTAGTATGTCAGAGTTGGAAAAGATTATTCATGAGTGCAAAACAGGAAAGTCGGCAGGCCTCGATGACATACGATCAGAACAAATTAAGAACTTCGGATATAAAACCAAAGAATGGGTTCTACAGCTTTTTAACAAATGTATGAGCTCATATCAAATTCCGAAGGTGTGGCGGAAGACGAGAGTCATTGCGCTGCTGAAACCTGGAAAAGAAGGAAACAATCCTAAAGATTTTAGACCTATAGCACTCTTGTGTCATCGCTACAAAATATTTGAACGATTAATTCTGAATCGTATCCAGCCTGTGGTTGATCCAAAACTTATTTCACAACAAGCTGGCTTTCGTCCTGGCAAAAGTTGTACTGGGCAACTACTGAACCTAACACAGTTCATAGAGGATGGATTTGAGACCCGTAAAGCCACGGGCGTGGTCTTTGTGGACCTGTCAGCAGCATACGATACTGTTAACTACCAACTATTACTTGACAAGGTCTACAGTCTGACAAAGGCCACCGGATTAACCAAACTCATCGCTACTCTTCTTCAGAATCGTAGGTTTTTCATTGATTTTCAAGGACAGCGCAGTCGATGGAGGGTACAAAAGAATGGCCTACCTCAAGGTAGTGTACTGGCTCCAATACTTTTCAACATTTATACAAACGATCAGCCATTACATCCAGCTACCAGGAGCTTCGTGTACACTGATGACCCAGCTCTAGCCACACAAAGCACAAAACTTGAAGTTGTAGAAAGAAATTTGTCTGCTGCTCTTGAAGGCCTATCAAGCTGTTATAAGGAAAACCACTTAAGACCTAACCCTTCAAAAACTGAAGTGTGTGCCTTTCACCTAAAAAATAGGAAAGCTCAGTGTAAGTTAAAAGTAATGTGGTCAGGTATCGAACTGCAGACATGTAACACCCCAAAATATCTGGGAGTGACACTCGATAGAACCCTCACATATAAGAAGCACTGCATGAATTGCAAAATGAAGATCTCTACAAGAAATAACTTACTGCACAAATTAGTTGGATCACAGTGGGGCAGTCAACCACAAACTATACGTACATCGGCAATGGCCCTTTGTTATTCTGTTGCAGAATATGCATGCCCAGTTTGGTACTCATCATCTCATACCAAACAGGTGGACGTAGCCCTCAATAACACCTGTAGGCTAGTGACAGGTTGCTTAAAGCCTACCCCAGTTGATAGGCTTTACCAGCTTTCGGGCATTGCACCACCCAGTATCTGGAGAAAAGTGGCTGCGAACAAGGAGAGGACCAAAGTAGAATGGGAAAGCGCTCATCCACTGCACGGCCATATACCACCAGCCCAGAGACTCAAATCCAGGAAAAGCTTCCTCAGAACATCACGGGAACTAATTGGGTCACCTGAAAAGGCAAGAGTACAGTTATGGAAAATGAGGGTTCCCAACATCTCGGGACCACTGACAGTTGCAGAGCGCTTGCCACCTGGTCATGAAGAAGACTGGAACGTCTGGCGGTCTTTAAATCGATTGCGAACAGGAGTGGGCAGGTCCAAGGAAAACCTAATGAGATGGGGTTATACTGATACTACCAGTATTAAATGCGAATGTGGAGAAGACCAAACTATGAATCATATGCTCGAGTGCCCTATGAGCCCATCATCCTGCAACAACGAAGACCTGTTTCAAGCAACACACAATGCGATTGAGGTTGCGAAGTACTGGGCCAAGGGTGTTTAAAGTTGTTGATTTACAAAATGTATTTAACTGTGTATTTTGGTGTTTTTGACACGAGAATAATAATAATAATAATTTGTAACTGTCTACATCAAGAAATGTGATGTATGCATGAGATTAAGTACAGATAAAACTAACAGACGGTTCTTGTTAAGGTAACTGAAAAACCTATGAACCACTTTTCACTGTGGACGTAGATCTTAAATACACCAAGTATCTAAACCACACAAGGGAGCTGAGTAGGATTTTGCTGAGCAATTGTTCCTCCAACTGGCTGAGTAAGAAGTTAACATCACCCGTCAACCAGATTACCCATGGCATGGATCTGATGATAAACTCGGAAATTGAATGATATGTAGCTTAAATTATATATCACCCATAAATTATGTAGTTTCTTGTATAAAATTTGCAATGAATATTTTGACTTCCTTACAAAGCTAACAAGGGATTTTTTTCTCCAGGTTTTATAAGGCTGATGTAGATGGGGAAAATGACTATGTCATGCTGGAAGATTTGAGTGTAACCGGTTTCAGATCAGTTGATAGAAGGAAGTGTCTTGATTTTCAACACTGTGAAAAAGTTCTTAAATGTTTGGGAAGATTCCATGCCCTTTCATTTGCAATGAAAGATCAAGAACCAGAGGAATTTCAAAGCATTTCCAGTTCCCTGAAGGTACATAATTGTATTATGTCTATAACACTTGTGTTCAGAAATTTAAGGTCCATATGTAACATATGTGACTAGTCAAAGTGAAGGATTCATTTAAATCAGTTGGTGATTTTCCAGCCATTAAGATATCCACTTTTTGCTCCACTAAACTCTTTTTTCTTTTTTTTGTATTATTTATTTCAAAATTGCCAATGACTTCACTATTAAACACTAATTAACAGAAAAGATCGTTAGAAATTGTACATTGAAAAAATTATGTGATGCATATGTGTAATGTGTTTTAGTTGAAGACTAAGCTCTTTTACTTTTAAGTAATTTTAATGAATCCCTATACTTAATTATTATCCTATCAATATAAGGTTAATTTGGACAGCTAAGGGAAGTAATAGACACAGAGGCGGCCTTAGGGGGTGGCGAACAGGGCTGTCGCCCGGGGCCTCGCTCTTGAAGGGGCCTCGCGCAACATCCCGAGTAGAAAAAAGTTTATATTTAAAACTTTTTATTTTATCCTTAGCTTTCAGTTACAACAACAGAAAGTTGTTTAATTCATAGTAAGGTATATATTAATAGTAATAAGTGCCTAAATAAAATTTACCATTTAGATTTATTCAATATCACATTCGTATAGAAGTAAGATTAACTATATTAAAATTAATTATCAGTAAATAATATTTTTGGAATTTTACTCTAAAAGATGATTGGCAAATTCAATAATTTTTTAATTTCGCGCCTAAAGCATTAGAGAACTCACCTGAACACTCGGTTTTGTCACTTTCATCGTGTTTTCGATTTACGCTCGGGAATTATCGTGTTTCAGTTCGCTAGCCAGCTCTTGTCACCTTACGCTTAATTTGCTAGCAGCTATTAGTTCGATCCACACTTGACCTATGCGAAGGTAATTCGACCTATACTGGCCCGCACCGCCATAGCGCCAACATTTGGCCGAGTGACGGCTCGCCCCTCTCGCTTTCACGCTCGTCCGTGTAATGGACATCTTCCACCCCAGTCTTGGTTGTTTCAAGGAATCAGGGTTCAGAAATCTCCGAAAAAGTGACTTACGTAAGGTACTTTATAATCCACAAAGGTAATAAAGTTTGATAAAATACTTTCTTTTCCTCACTAACATTATCACTTCACTGGTATTCAAACGCAGTTTTCACAAACCATCATTAAAGGTCTTTCTCACCCTATACTGGATTGAAAGAATTTCACGTTTCTGAACGCAACCATAATGAAAAGTCAACCATCAATCACTTCGCACGTGAGTATTTCTTCTGTTTGTGATTACTTTCGATTCATTCGATATTTTTTATTAATGAAGAATAAGATCATTATATATTTCAATTTAAATCCAGATTGTAAAGATACCATATAAAATTTTATATAGTCTCAAAGACGTAGTCACATAGTTTCTTACTGGCTTCATAGTGCACCTCTCTCGTAGCCACCTTACTTACTTTGGCAATCCTACTAGGAAGAATATATCTACAGTTTAGTGTGGAACTCCAACCATGGAGTTTCCTAGCATCTCACACTAACAAATCAATGCTTTGCCAGAGGTAAAATTCAATTATAAGGCATGTAAAAGTTGTAACCGAGACGGATTTTTAACTGGGGATCTTCCGCACCTCAATCGCACGCCGTTGCCATCTAAGACTTTAGGACAAATTTATAAGTAAAGAAAAATATTTTTTCAAACATAATAAAATAAATGTACTCTTTTTTATATAACTTACTTTGTTTTGCCATCCCAAAAAATAAAATGGGGTGCTATCTTTGTCACAATATGTGATAGATGATTAAGTGAAATTTTACGAATTGAATGTAGGTGGTTCGCAACAAGATTTACGTTATGGCTGCTGACTGCGTATCTCGACAGTGCAACATGCAACATGGTAAATTGAGGCTGAAAATGAGCAAAATTGCTCCTAAAATCGACTCAACTTGTGACAGGAAACAAGCCCATCCATCAAATTAAATAATAACATATTGCTCTTTGTGATTGTATTACTTTTTTTAGACATAAAGTGCTTATTTAAAAAAAAAAAAAGCCATTTATAGGGGTACATGGAGCTAAGAGTTTGAGAAACCTTGCTTTAGAATCTATATTTTACAACCAACTGATCAAAATGGAAATGAGGTTGAAGAAAAGAATTTTTTTAAGGTATTCGATAACATGAAAACAACATTTGGTCATAAAGGACTGGAAATTTCTGAACTGCTTCGTTATGCTGCTCCATATCTACCTGTCCGACACCTTATCACACTGTTAAAAAGTAAACCAAAGCAATGACGGCGGGGTGTCGGCCAAGTATCGGACGAAGTGCAGCAACATTTGAACTAACTTCAATCGAGTGAGTGTCAATAATAATAGTTGTCGTTGCGGTGACTGTGCGGACCAGTACACACGGCGAGTGTTAGTGGACACCTATCATCTTTGCCGCATATGCTAGCAGGTACTGCGCGCCTCTACCCACCACCAAGCGGTAAAAGATGAAAGGCGCTTACTACCACACCACGCGCTGTGGGAATGGGCCTTTAGTCTAGTATGGCCCGACCTGTATGCATTACAAAATCGTTTGTACGGCATTTATCTGTCTGTAGGTAAACAAACATTAAATTATATTAAGTTTTAGTGAGTCTTATGTTATTAAAAGTACTTACAGTAAAGAGTGAGTTGTTAAAAAACTGTGTAAAACCACTAGTAAATTATTTCTGAGTTAGTTTTAAATGTAAAACAGATTCATGAAATGACTTCGTGTGATCATAATGCCGGTAGAAAATTTTAATCGGGTAGTTCAAAAACAAAACGAGCTCTCAAGAGAAAGCTGGTGCTTCAATTAAAGATTTTAATCTTAGGAAAATCCGCAAACATTATTTTTAAATCCCTGTGCATATCTTTCAACGCATTTTATACCTTAGTTTATCATTATTAGTAATTTGCCGTTTTATTAACTCTTATAAATCTTCTAATATAATATTTTAAAATTCCAAATTTATTTATTTATAACTTTTGTATTTCCCGTAAAGCATAAGCAATGCCTACTTTTGGTTCACATACTTTGCAGAAAGGACAAGGGCCTCGCGAAAATCGGCCGCCCGGGGCCTCATAATGGTTAAGGCCGCCCCTGAATAGACAAGACTAAATGCAACCTGTTGTAAGCTGCCTTAGAATTTTGCAAATTCTAAAAACAAAGTTTGTTTACAGTAGAACGGGCATAGGTGAAAGACCCGATACTGCAGCCTTACAACCAGCTACAAGCTAACTGAAGCAGTAAAGTTAACTAAACAGTCAATACAGTTCACACACCAACCTTAAATAGTAAAAATCATATGCTAAACCTACCTAAACAACTGCAGTAGAGTATAATCCATCACTGTAAATGCAATATTTTGTTACAACGTAATTTCACTATAATTCAACACTTTTCTTCACTCTGACAGTTTTTCTGAATAATGAACAGCTTAAAATCAATAAATCTTGTTACAAAGAAACTATAATAAAAAGTTTAAAGTCATTAAAAGCAGAAAAAGCCGGTATAGTAATTTATTACATAAATATGCACTATAAACTTTATGAAACCAGTTTTTAGAAGCGATATTAGAAGTCAGCCTGTAGCAGGAAAGTAACTTAATTTTCTCCCTACAACATACTAATATTTTAGAAAGTCTTGTACAGCTATACTGCTTAAAGATTGTTTTTAAATATAAAATGATAGACCATCCCATGCCTTCATAGAGATTTTTAATTATTGCAAATCAGTCGCGTAAATTCAGTGGAAGAAATAATGTTCAGGATATGCAACAGTAACCTTTAAACCAAATTTCGTAAAACTTTTTGAGTAACCTGTAGTATTGTAGTCATAATAATAGAAAATAGTGATATTTTGCATATGGCCGACACCAAATGAGACGAATGTACAGGATGCATATTTCAAAAATTAATTACAAAGCAGAGAAAGCAGCTACAGGCGAGATTAAAAGCTTTTTAGGTATTTGACAACCTGGAAAATCATTTAAAATAGTTCTTAAAGCCATTATAATAATTTTAGTGGGGTCAGACAAGAAAAAATTAACGTTTGCTAAACTGGTCATATTTGGTATTAAAAGAAAGCTAATCTTATTAGAAGCTCTAAAAACTTTGTTTAAATTCTCTATCATAAAAACTAGGTCAACAAGGGCCCCGGTGCAAAAAAATATTTTAGGCCCTCAGGCTAGATGGGTGACCTTTTATTAGCTCTGCCAAGTTGTTGGTAGGGGTCCTCCTGAGCTGAGCTTGGGGGCCCCTTAGCTGAGCTTGGGGGCCCCTGGGCTGTGGTTGGGGCCCCTAAGCAGTAGTGTATCTAGGTTCACAAGGCCCTCAAAGCTAAAAAAAAAAGGGTCACCCATTTTTCCTAAAGGCCCGTGAGCATGGGGGCCGCGGTGCACTGCACTGCCTAGCCCAATGATAGCTAAGCCCCTCCATATCACTTAAATTACCTTTTTACGACAAATGCGTCATAGCCACAGAAAATTATATAAGAAGATAAAGTTATATTAAGCAATTGGATAGGATAAAAACCACCGCTTACCATAGAAGAGGATTCCTGTAGCGTTGGTACATGGGAAAAAAAACACGAACACACATAGAATAATATATTTTGAGCCCCTGGCTCTTCATCAGTAGGAGCAGGAATCCTTTCTATGGTAAGCGGTGGTTTTTATCATATCCTATTGTTTAATATATCTGCTTTCAGCACCTTTGTTTCCTAATAACCTATATAAACTGTTAATTACATGTAAATCTATCTACTGATAAAGTTTCAGAATATTAGAAGCAGTATTAGTCAAGATTGAAGAACTATTTGCTGAAGTTGGACTTTGAACCCACGTAGGGGTTCACTAAAACCCGGCAAGCTATATATATACGTGGCCATCTTTGTCTTTTGGTCAGTTGTAAAGTGTCTCTCAGTGTGGTAGGTTGGTGTGGTGCGTTTTGTGCAAGGAAGGAAGTAGGAGTATGTAGAACCGTGTGCTGAGGCAGACGTCTTAGATTTTGGTGGTGCCGTGGAATTTTTGTAACTAACATGTAAGTTTTGAATGTCATTAAAGGGTTTGGCCTGATCTGATCACCTTTCATTACTTACAATCTAAAATTTGGTGAAGAATTTTCCGATAGCCATTCGATTGCTGTGAACTTGTAAATTAATACAAGAATATAGTGAACTATGACTTTGAAACAAAAGTATTGACTTTCATTATGATGTTAACCAAACCTTTCCTTAATTGGTGTTTAAATCAAGCCAGGTGGCAGTCAAGAAAAGTTCATGAAATTAATAATCCGGTGGCTACAGAATACATGGTTCGAGCTAAGGTGATAAACTCTCTACTAACCCTGGTATGAGGCTGTCCCTTGCAATGGAACACATGCTCTGATGGCAATTTCCATAAACACCCATCTTCCCCTTTTCCTCCAACCACCTACAATTGCCCTCTACAAATTGTAACTTTAAATTCTTTCAAGGTTTTTGGTAATTTATTCATCATTTCCCTTGGTAACTTATTCCAATCCCTGACAACCTTACCTAGAAAAGAGAATCTTCCCATACCCTTGTGCCTGAAATCCTGTGCCAGCTTGTGGTCATGGTCATATTTTCTCTTCCACGGACCACTTTCCACATCTACACCAATATCTTTCCTTGCCTCATCACCAGTATATGCCTTTTACACTCCCATGACCCTCTTCACCCTCCTCCTGTCTCACAATGAATCCCATTCAAGCTCTTTTATCATATCTGTTACGAACTGCATTCTGCGATAATTTACAGAAACAAATCTAGTTGCCCTTTTTTGCATCCTCTCCAACTCCTGTATTTGATACTCAAAATGAGGGTGCCATAGTACACTACCATATTCGAACAATGGTCTGACCAAAGTTTTGTAACCCAATTCCTTTACTTCCCTTGTACATCCCCCCATCACTCTCTCCAACAAGTGCAGAATTTTGAAACCTTTTCCTACCACCTTTCCAATGTGAACTGCCCAGTTAAGCTTGTTATCAAATGTAATGCCAAGATATTTACAAGTCTTCAGCAAACAATTCTTTCCCCACCATATAATCATAATCAACCTTTTGTTTTTTATTTGTGTATCTAATAAGCTGACTCTTCTTTGCTTTTATCTTCATCCCATGTTACCAACCCAACTAGATATCCTGTCCAGATCACCCTGCAGCTGTTTACAGTCCTCTATCATTTTGATCCTTTTATATAGCATTATGTCATCTGCAAACAGTCTAATTTCAGACAGTAAACAATCAACACAATTATTCATTAGAATAATGAATAGCAATGGTCCCAATACGCTACCCTGCGGCACTCCCATTTATACTTCCACCTCTTTTGACACTGCACCCCCTACCCCAACCTTCTGGTTTCTACCTTTTAAAAATTCTTCTACCCAGCAAATCACTTTCTAATCCTTTCCAATAGTTTTTACCTTATTTACTACCATTTTATGGCTCATTCTGTCAAAATCCTTTGACAGATCTAGTGCTACTCTTATCAATTTGGCTTCCCTTGTCCGTTTTTAACCAAGCGTGGCGGTGTAACAGCGTTCTCGCCTCGCATTCGGGAGGACGGCGCACAGTGGTCTGAAATCCCCAAAAGCTGGCCAAAATAGAAATACATGTTCAATCTTCATGAAAATTTGTATACATGATCTGTCTAGGTCGCTGATAACGAATATCTACGTCAATTATAAAAAAATAAATAAAAAATAAACAAAATGTCGGTTCCAAAATGGCAGAAAATATTTAAAATGGCAGATTATCTAAAAAAATAGTATAAATATGGGGTGATTTAATATCTGTTATAAAAAATCTTGACATTATTTGTTGAAAAAAGAAAATGGCGGCTTCAAAATGGCGGATGCTAGTACAAAAAATTATGTTAAGTGCATAAAATATCCTATAAGTATATGAAATCGGTGATAATGAAAAAAATTAAAACAATATGTCATACGATATTGAATATATCACAACTTTTATTAATACTGATTAAAATTGACTCTTATAATATAAAAATGGCAAAGCCATTGTGGTGGACATTTTTACAAACAGAAAAACAGTATCTTTTTCAAATAATTATAATGAAACGGGACTTATGAGGACGTAAATCTATATTTCATTTTTAAAATAAAAAACAAAATTGCTTATTGATAATATTTTATTAAAAATGTATAAAATTGTATTGTTGAAGAAAAATAGTTTTATGCAATTTTACTTATAAAACATTTTTTATTTGTAAAAAAATTCGATTGCTTGATAAGAAACAAGGTACATTTTATTCACTATCGGAATCACAACAATCTGTCGTTGATTCATCCGTCACAGAATCAGTTACACCAGAACAATGTGTTGCGATATCTGGCGGATTGAGTAGCTCTAATGCCTCTATTGACAGAGATCTCAACTTTTTTTGTGGCAATTTCCTGAGGCTCGTAATAAAGTGGTCTGAGGAAACCAAAAGTCGCAAAAATACATCCTCCGTCGTTTTTTGGCGGCTGCATTTTCGTGAGGAATCTTCCCGAAACCTTTTTATATATTTATTGCACGATTCTTGCGCACTTTCAAACGAGTCTATGCCCTTCTGCATGAGTCACAAAGCGAAACCGACAAGTGATTTACATCAAAGCAATACCGCTCTATGGAACTAGTAAAGTGAAAGTTCCAAAATAGTTACTTTTGTTTCATCAGATATATGCATTTCAATTGTTGCAACAATGTCTGCAACATAATTGTTTAGTTTTCCTTTTAATAGTAAAATAATTTCTTTTCTAGAAATCTCTATACATGTAGTAGATGTACATTCTGAAACATTTAAAATCCATTAAAAATGTATTTAAAAAATACTGAAATTTATTATAATCTTTTAATTTTTTGATCGATTTATTAATGATTCTATTAAATTTCATTCTGTTAAATCAGTCCTCAATTACACTGGAACCTGAAAGTATTACCGAAATACGACGAAAAGTCAAGGCCGTATTCAAACCGTAAATGATTTACCTGATCAACAATTTTGTTGTTATGCATGTTAACACAAAAAATTATATTATTAACAGAATAGCAGCTAGTAGCAGCCAATTTTTTAAAATAAATATCAAATACAATATAGGCTATAAGGTGGCATAAGAGATTCGACCGAACACGACAGAACACACAAACTTTTTTCAACTTTAAAGTTAAATAATTAGTTTAATGTAGATTATTATTTTTCTTATATTGTGGGGGTGAATCCGTTTTGCGAATTCAAATGTTAGCAACACCATGTCGTTCTGTACACAATCACTTATTATATTTAAAAGAATTGTAAATTTTCGCCGTTTACTTTCCAACTAATCGCTTATTTTCGGTATTAGCTACAACTCGCCAGATGTTCTCGCCACATCACGTCGGCACTTTCAAACGAGTCTATGCCCTTCTGCATGAGTCACAAAGCGAAACCGACACGTGATTTACATCAAAGAAATACCGCTCTATGGAACTAGTAAAGTCAAAGTTCCTAAATAGTAACTTTTTTTTTACTTTTGGCCAGCTTTTCGGGATTTCAGACCACTGTGCGGCGGTTCGAATCCCCATCCGGGGATCCAGATTTGGGTTTTCCATGGTTTCCCAAATCACTCCAGGCAAATTCCAGGATGCTTCCTTCAAAAGGCCATGGCCGAATTCCTTCCCATTCCTTGCCCCCCATCCTTTCCCGTCTCAAAAGCAGTAAAAAAAAAAAAAAAAAAAA
This sequence comes from Vandiemenella viatica, assembly GCA_031002005.1. Lineage (NCBI taxonomy): Eukaryota > Metazoa > Arthropoda > Insecta > Orthoptera > Morabidae > Vandiemenella > Vandiemenella viatica. The sequence continues at coordinate 7,131,553 of JARYHS010009186.1, read as the reverse complement.
AAACCCTTGTCCATTTCATCTGAAATATCTTGCATATATCCCACCAACTGAGATTCACATGAATATCCTTGCCTAAAGCCATGTTGCCTACTTGAAAACCAGTTACATTCCTCACATATATTTCTGCTGTGGTTGCATATCAATCTTTCCATTAATTTACTTACCACTTATGTGAAACTGATTGGTCTATAATTTTCGAATTTCTCACCCCTCCTTTATATACTTCTACTATCGCACTTTTCAAGTCCTGTGGTAAGCAGCAAGTATCCAGACTCCATTTAAATAATATTTCAAGATAAGGTACAATGTCACATCCGGCTATCACTTAGATATCTGTAGTAATATTATCTGCATCAGCCCCTTCAGAAAACTACCTACTAATGAGGGGATGCAAGAGAGAAGTAAAAGAATTGGGTTACAATACTTTGGTCAGACCATTGTTCGAATATGGTAGTGTAGTATGGGACCCACATTTTGCGTATCAAATACAGGAGTTGGAGAGGGTGCAAAAAAGGGCTGCTAGATTTGTTTCTGGAAATGCAATCAGTGACAGATATGATAAAGGAGCTGGAATGGGATTCATTGCAAGAAATGAGGTGGATGAGGAGGGTCATGGGAGTGTACAGGGCATATACTAGTGATGAGACATGGAAAGATATTGGAAAGTATGTATGAAAAGTAGTGCATGGAAGGGAAAAGATGACCATGACCACAAGCTGGCACTCGATTTCAGGCACAGGGGTGTGGGAAAATTCCCTTTTTTAGGTAAGGGTGTCAGGGATTGGAATGAGTTCCAAGAGGAATGATGAATAACTTACCCATGGCATTAAAAGAATTTAAAGTTAAAATTTTTGAGGGCAAATGTAGATGGATGCAGGATAGGGGGAAGATGGGTGTGTAGGGAAATTACTACAGGAGCGTGTGCTCCATTGCAATTAAATTGAATGAAAAATCATTACTACCTGTTCCATTACTATTACAAAATGTAATAATCATTACATTATCCAATAGTTTTCTTAAAACAAAAACTACATTAATAAATAAAACTGCAGCATAAATAGTAAACCCCATAATGAAGGTAAAAGTGACAACTAAAACATTTGCCAACACACACTTAAGTGGCTAATATTTTTTTTTGGTTTTCCCTATCATCAGTTTCTTAAATGGTTTGATGCATTCCTCCATCTCTTCATATATTGTGCTAACATTTTCATTTCAACAGAGCCCATACAACCCACGTCCTCAATTGCCTGCTTCATAAATTCTAATCTTTGTCGTCCTCTGCAGTTCTTTCCTTCGACTGTTCCCTCCACTAGCAAGTTAACCAAAGCTGCATGTCTCAAAATACGACCTACCATCCTGTCTCTTCTTTCTGTAAGACTGTTGCACAAACTTCTTTATTCACCCATCATTTCTAAAACTCGTTCATTTCATACTTTCTCTGTCCACTTAATTTTTAGCATCCTTCTATAGCACCATTTTTCAAATGCTTCAATTTTCCTTCTTTGTGGCACCATAAAGTTCTGTGCTCCACTCAAGTTCTTTCCAAGTCCTGTATCAATAGTTGAAACTAAAAGATTTCTAATTTTCATTATAGCTCTTTTTGCTAGTGCTATTCCGATTTTAACATCATTCATGCTTCGAGCTACAATTCTAATTTTACTTCCTACTTCACTAACATCTTCTGTCACATCTGACTCTATTTTTATGTTTAATCAACTATTATTGGTATCATTTCTGCTACATTTCATCACTTTTATCTTGCTTTTGTTTATATTTAGTTTAAAATCTTCCTTCAGTATTTTGTTCATAATATTCAGTAACTTCTTGATATCCTCAGCCTGTTCTGCTAACAAGACAATATCATCAGTCAATCGTAGCGTACTGATTTTTTTCTCCCTAAACACTTAGGCCACATTCAAATCTTTCTTTCACTTCCTTTATTGCCTCATCCACATACAATTTAAATATTAATGGGGATAGACTACAAACTTGTCACACACACTTTTCAACTGATATGTGTCTCCCATGATTCTTTACTTTTATTATAGCTACTTGATTCTTATAAAGATTATAAAGTGTTTTTCTATCTCAGTATTTTAGACCCAACTTCTTTAAAATTTTGAACTTCTTGTCCCAAAAAACATTATCAAAAGCTTTTTCTAAATCAGCAAACACCATTTAAGTGCAATGTTGTTGCAGGCCATGTTTCCGCAGTTGCTTAATTAATTACCAGTTGAAAGATAACACCAATGCAAACTGTTTAATTTATTTATTGTTGCGTCGTACGCGTTTCACCTCTCATTGAGGCGTCATCAGCGACGAATCTGTGTTTCAGTTTTTATATACAGTTTTATATACATTTTTATCCTGTTATTACATAATTATGAGCATGAGATATTTTTATAGCTGATAGTTATTTGCTATTTACATTTGTTAATATGGTATGCAGTTGCGCATCTCCGTTTCCTTATACAAAGCATTGTACTACACTTTCCATTTTTCTGAATATTATTCTGATCAGTAATTATGAATCTAGTGATGTCAGACTTATTGTGCAATAATTTTCACATCTGTCAGCTTTTGCTTTCTTTGGAAGTGTAAAGATGACACTTTTAAAGAATCAGTGGGAATCTCTCCTGTTTTATAACTTTTTGAAATAAGTTTCAGTAATCTTTGGATTCCTTCTTCTCCTAGGGATTTCAGAAGTTCTGCAGGAATCTCATCAATTCAGATTGCCTTATTTGATTTCAAATCAATCAAAGCTCAATCAAATTCAGTCCTCAAAACAGGATCTCCTAAGTCACCAATCTTGACATCAACTTCTTTTGCAATACACTGTTGTTCTTATCATCTCTATCATACAGTTTCTCTATGTATTCTTCCATTGGTTAGCTCTATCTTCTGAACTTAGAGGAGGTATCCCATCTGCAGCTTTAATGTTTATACCTCTTTTCTTCATTTCTCTAAAATTCTGTTTGATCTTCCTACTTGCTATTTCTACTGTACCTACAACCATTTCCTTTTCTACTTCTTCTCATTCTTCTTGCAGCCATCTTTCTTTTGGCTTTTGCATTTCCTGCGTATTTTTTTTCTAAATTGTCTCTATTGCTCTCTTCCTGTATCATCCTAAGCATTTTTGTGCCTTCTCCTCTGATCCATCAACTCCAAAATTTCATCTGTGATGTAAGGTTTATGGGTGGCTTGTTCCCTAGAGCCTAATGTTTCTTCTCCAGCTTTTATTATTTTTGTCTTCAATACATTCCATTCATCCTCAGTTGAGCTTCTTTCAGAGTTCCTTCTTAGACCCACATCTACCATTTCTGCAAACTTATCTCTCGTGATAGATTGGTTCAATTTATTCACTTCCAGTCTGTTCTGCTCGCATTGCTTCTTTGTTCTCTGCACTTCATAAGTTTCAAATTATGGCCAAAGTCTATGTCTGCTGCTGGGAATGGTTTACAGGCTAGAACTTGATTCCTGAATCTCTGCTTCACCATGATATAATGTAGCTGATATCTACTTGCATCCCCTGGGTATTTCCAGGTGTATATTCTTCTTGCATGATTCTTAAATAGTGTGTTCACCACGACTAGTTTATATCCTTCACAAAATTCTAACAATCTGCTCTCTCTTTTTTTTTTTAACTGCTTTACGTCTCTCAACAACGAGGTCTTTAGAGACGGGAAAGGATGGGGGACAAGGAATGGAAAGGAATTCGGCCATGGCCTTTTGAAGGAAGCATCCCGGCATTTGCCTGGAGTATTTGGGAAACCATGCAAAACCCTAATCTGGATGCCCGGACGGGGCTTCGAACCGCCGTCCTCCCGAATGCGAGGCCAGAACGCTATCCGTTACACCACCACACTCGGTAATCTGCTCTCTCATTAATTTCTTTCCCCTAAACCAAAAACTTTCTACAGTATTCCCCCTTTTTCCTTATTTCACTACTATATTAGAATCACCCATGATTATTAGATTTTCCTCCCCCTTCACATATTGGATTAATTATTCAATTTCAACATATATATTAACTATTTTGTTATTGCCTTCCTGTGATGGTGACATGTTCAGCTGTTCTAAAGTGGTTGAGGTGAGCTTAGTTTCTGAAATCATTAAAATATCCTGTCACTAAAATGTTCAGAACAACTCGCCCATTTACCTACTCACTTATTCATTACAAATCCCACACCAGTGACTCCACTGACAGCTTGTGTGCTAATCATCCTGTGTTCCCCATACCAGAAATCCTGTGCGTCCTTCCATTTAATCTCACTAATTGCAATGACATCTGACTTAAGTCTTTCCATCTCCCTTTTTAAGTTTTCTAACCTACTTGCCCTATTCACAATTCTAACATTTCACACTCTGACCCATAGAATGTGTTTATCCATTATGATAACTCCTCCCTGAGTAGTTCCAACCCAGAGATCTGATTGGAGGACTATTTTACCTCCAGAAAATTTTACCTAGCAAGAAGCAGTCATACTATATGTAATTTGAGAAGATTAAATGGCCTTGGACTGAGCGAGGTGGATGAGCGGTTAACACCCAGGATGCCGGTTCGAATCCCCACCCGGGCATTCATATCTGGTTTTTCTATGGTTTTCCCAAATCACACCAGGCGAATGCCAGGATGCTTCCTTCAAAAGGTCATGACCGAATTCCTTCCTGTTCCTTGTCCCCAGTCCCATACCGCCTCTAATGACTTCGACATTGACAAGGCATAGAGCCACAAGGAATAAAGAAAAAAAAAAGTGGCCTTGGGATACCCCTAGGGTCTTTAATACAGTGGCTTCCCATTGCCTCCTGCAGTGGCTATTAAAGTTAATAAATTAGTTTTTTGGAAATATTAAGATTTCAGAGATGTGAAAGAAGGTCCAAATAATTACACTTCTAAAGTATGGGAATTAAATTTAATGATCCATACAACTTCCACACTGTTCTCCGCTTTGCCACAACTTCACACTTAACTGTATTAGAACATCTTGGAGAAAAACTTGCATACCAATCAGGCTTCCAAGCTCAGAAATTGGTAAAATGGGTGTGTAGGGAAATTGCCACCAGATTGCGTGCACCATAGCAGTTAAAATAATTTTAAAAATCGTGTTAGGACCACATCATCAACGTCACTCACCTTGTGATTTCGAATGAAGAAAATCAATCGGATAGCCTTCATTGATTTAATGAGAGCCTATGACACCATAAATCATAGAAAGGTTTACAAAATAGTATAACCTTATGAGTGATTATCATCAAACATTACTTATTAGTTCCCTCCTTAACAAACAAACTAAATAAATAAATAAATAAAATAAAAATAAAAAAAGGAAAGGGTTTTATGTCAATCTTCGAGGAATAATCAGTAGATGGAGAATTATGAAGAATGGCCTGTTCCAAGGCAATCTGGACTTCACACAAATGACTCACCAGTGCCATGTTACACTAGGCACTTATTGCAATGATAGTCACTCAGAGCTCAAACTTTAAAAAAAGTTGGGCTTAAACTACCATGGTATCTCCTACTATTGTGATGCTAACCACTTAAAACCAAGGCAAAATGTTTAAGAGACAATGTCATATGAAGACTCAAAGAAAACACTACGTTTGAGCCTGCCAGGATTAAAAGTTGCAACAAATGCTAATCACAGAAACAAAATCAATAAACAGGCATAAGAAGGTAAAGGATAAATAAAAAACTAAAACGAAATTAATGTTTGAAATAATATATATTTAAATTTGTTATTCTAGCAAGTGGTGGAAGACATGAGGAAGATAAGTATTCTCTAAGATTGAGGCCTGGTGAGTGTGTGGTATCCATAATGTATTGGTGAGCCAGTCCCCACCTCCAGGGTTTGGATGGGCACGTGGTTTCGGGGAGTTCTCTGATGGTACCGACTATAAAACAGTTATTGAAGTCACAAGAATTGTGACAGCTGTCATGGTCAGTTACAGGCTGGTAAAGATTTTGGGAGTAAACTGTTTGTCAGTGACCATTTATGATATGAAGTCTTCACGAGTTCTCCGCCATATAGTGTTGAGAAGAAAGACAACAATGAGGTTTTGGGTGGCTAGCTCTGCCTCCATCTTCAGGTCTGATGTTACGCAGGGAACACCAGAGCTGCACTGGTGATGTGTGGCCTCCACGCACCTTTATAAGGCCTGGCCTCTCCCCTCCACTCGCTCCGTTCCGTGGCTACCGTATTGCACTCGTCGTTGATTGACTGGTGAAGCGACTGTCAAAGCCAATCACAGCGAACCGAAAACTACATTTCCCGGTGGTGCCTTGCTAACTCTCTGATTGCAATGTGAATGTTTCAGAAGGTACAGAGCCAGTTTCCATGTGTCACTAAGCCTAAGACCCGTATCTCTGTTAACCGTGTTATTATCCAGCTGTATTTCTAATGCTTCTTCGATAACTGACTCCCTGTAGAAGGAACACATGGCCAGCTCCTTCAAATTACTGAAGTACATTTTGAGTCTGTTTTCAATCACATGCTGAGGCCGATGGAAGAACTCTGGCAATGGAGGCAAGTGAGCTACAATACAACTTGTGAGTGGCACAGATGGCATGGCCTACGACAGGTTAGGTTTTGCCAGTTGCAGGGTTACAACAGGTTGTGGTGGGTGGATGCATATTACACATTTTGCAACAAAGCCTATTATGAGGGAAGGAGCTATAGTGTTGGTTAGGAACAGTGGAGGGTTGGTATTTGTGTACCAGTATATTTTCTTGGTTGGTTGGCCTGCTGAGGGTGATGCAGAGTGTTATCAGAATGATAGTGGGGAGAAGGCAACACATTTCAGGGAAAACCTAAAAAAAGTTTAGTTAAGGGATTTCAGGCCAGGAGAGAGCTGTGTAAAAAAGACAGGATTACAGTTGGTTTTGGGTTATTTGTTCCAGCATGTTGGTCATATTTTAGCTCAGGATATCTGTCTGCAGACATTTGTAGAAAATAATTATGGGATATAAGGGGTTGTATCAGTTTGTGGGAGTAATAGTTGGTCAGATCTGTATGCCTTGGATGGCTAGGCTTGTCAGGCTCAAAGATAATACTGGGGGCTAAGTACACTTTTTTTGTCTTAACTGTGAACAAATAATGTTCGTAACCGTGAGCCTTCTGGTACCTTAATATTTAATCAAGCGGTCGCCACACATTTGTAATATAAACCCCAAACGTGAAGGGCACAATAAAATAAAGTCACTTGACACAGTTTTAGAGTCACAAAATACTTATATTCTTCAAGAGTTCCTCTTATAATGTCAGTACCAGAATTACAAATAAAGCATCGGACAACAGTTCCTTAGAAGATTGTCAGGTTAAGCACATCCACTCAAGAAGACAAACACTCATTAAGCTCCCTAATGTAAGTGAGAGAATGATTATGGCATGTTAAAATATGCCACAACCACTACTCATGTGGAGCAGTGCACTCCGCAAACTGACGCAAAGTTAAGTGTTTAAAATCCACTGGAAGACTGGGTATTTTCAAGATGGCTGCAAGTCCTTTTACTAACTTTCAGATTTATTTCTATGACATAAGCAAAAACTTTCAAAAATTAATATCTTCCAATATACTGGATAGTTTAACTTGCAATTAATACATGGACTTCTTGATATCATATTCTGTCTATTCCAGTTTAGTTTAGCCTTTTAAAAGGTTTCTATAAGATTAACCTTGAGAACTCTTACGTCATCAAATCTGGCAGTTTCCCTTTGCAATTATGACAAACCATCTCCAAAATCCAATTTATCTCATAGATGCATTAAGTTTTCTATAGGAACCTACAGGGTGTTTCAAAAATGACCAGTATATTTGAAAAATCAATAAAAACTAAACGGGCAGCGATAGAAATACACCGTTTGTTGCAATATGCTTGGGACAACAGTAAATTTTCAGGAAGATAAACTTTCGAAATTAGTTACAATTTTCAACAACAGATGGCGCTGCAGTCTGGAAAAATCTAAAGTACGATATTTTCCACATATCCACCATGCACAGCAATAATATGGCGTAGTCTCTGAACGATATTACCAGAAACCTTTGTAAACATGTCAGGCGGGATGGCTTCACCTGCAGAAGAGATGTACTGCTTCAGTTGTTCAATTGTTCTTGATTGTGGCGGTACACCTGGTCTTTCAAGTGTCCCCACAGAAAGAAGTCACAGGGGTTCAGATCTGGCGAATAGGGAGGCCAATCCATGCCACTTCTTGTACGTGTGGAATAGCTCAAAGCAATCACACGATCATCTATATCTTTCAATTCGCCTGCAGCGCCATCTGTTGTTGAAAATTATAACTAATTTCAAAAGTTTGTCTGCCTGAAAATTTACTGTTGTCCCAAGCATATTGCAACAAACGGTGTATTTCTATCACTGCCCATTTAGCTTTTATTGATTTTTCAAATATACTGGTCATTTTTGAAACACCTGGTATATATATATATATATATATATATATATATATATATATATTAATCCTCTTAAATTTCTCGATATTCTGATATAATTTTATTATTTTATCTCTTTTAGTTAAAATCTTTATTTTTCTCTTAATTAAAACCACTAATTATACTTTTCCTAATTAGATAATTTTACTTTCAAAATACCGTATGCTAGTTGGTGCTGAATATAGCTGGTGATAAAAGATCAGCTGTAACTTTACTCAAAGTTATTTCAAATCATAGATTTTAGCCTTCCTAACCGCTTAACTTAAAAACTTAAACAAACCAAATTATCTCTTAAATTAAATTTTTTGGGGCATAATAAATACACATTAAAATGATTCTTACGGTGAGCTTTAGTCGTGGAAATGAATGCAGAAAAATCTGTTCAAGTTTAAAAACTACTTTACTTGAAATTTTTGTCTCCTACATAAACAACTTCAAATCGACCTATAGAATATGTTACTACTGGGGATAGCTAGTAGAAATGCTTTTGGCGAGCTAATAGGTACCTTACAGGCTGTAAGGAATGGAGCACATTGTGCAATATGGGTGGCAGTTATCTCTATGTTGATAGCTGCCACCATACCACCATATACCAGCTCTCCTGACTCCATTTCCATTGTTCTTACATAAGCCCCTCCATGAAGCAGTCATCCATCAGAATGAATGGTCATCTATGGAAGGTGGTTGAAGGGCACTGAAAATACGAGTATGTGACAAGGTGGTGAACATCCATGCCTCAAAGCAGAATAGGAGATCAGAGGATTGCCAGCTCTGAAAAGCAGGATTGGGGGCTATCTATAGCATATTTGATGGCAGGTTACAGTGCTGCTGCAGGCACAAGTGTTTCGGAGCACTCCGTTGAGCGTACATTGTCGAACACTGGTCTCTCCAGCTGACAGCCCATACACGTTCCCGTGTTAACTCAGTAACTCTTCATAGTTTTATTTTCTTTTGGTCGCCAGGGATTCAAGTCCTGTTTTAATATGTTTAGAACTTGAACCTCCAAATTTGTCATCTTAATCTTTCATATTTGAATTATAATAAACTTTCATATGATTCTTTGTAATTTATTCAATGTTCAATCAAAAAATAAGGTTTCCGAAGACATAAGGACCTTTGTTAATGGTAACTTTCTGCCTAGCATTGACTCTTCTCGGAATCACCTTTAGTCTTTCATATTTTTTCTATGAAACTCATTATGCTACAACCCTCCCCAGGTTTGCCATATATTTTGTAAAACTTATTTGGTAAACATTTTTACTCAGGGCCTTTGTAGGAACCTTATATTCTTCTTCACCTTAATACAATATATGATTACAATATTCAATTTTTTACAATTAATCACAATTAAGACAAGACAGAAGAAACACAAATTTCTTGTCCTGACACGGGAGATAGTGCAGCATGTTACTTGTCACACTTTCACCGTTCCCAACTGACTAAAAGTCTGTAACAATCAACACTTTCATATCATCTATCTTATCAGCTAAATCAGTGGGCAAGGTTATGAAACGAAAATATATTGGAATTGACACTACTATTACCAGAAACATTTCACTAATGTTCAAAATGCAAAGTGTATATAAACCTCCTGACCCATTAGAGTACATAGCCAAAAAAAAATTGCAGTGGCTAAACGTATATTCATTATATATGATAATTACTTTCTTGACCTTTACATAATTGTTAAATATATTCATAAATAATAAATAAATGTCTGACTTGTTACCACATTTTTTTTTACTTCAAATGCAAAACCTATATAATTAGCTATAAATGAGTTCCTGAATGAAGTATTCACAGGGAAGAAGGTACCTGGACCTTAAAAGTATATGATATTAAACTACTTAACATGCTTTGTTTTATTGTTGTGTCAAGAGGAGTCCTAAACAATAAATATTGGAAATAATATTTTACACTATTTCTGTTTTTTAATTAACTCTACTAGTTATTTTTCCTCTAATTATTATACAGTTCACCTAACCTTTTTCTCCATCCTCACTATAATCTGTACAGAAGATGAGTCCTCAGTATATAATACCATTCATGGTAAATGTTTTCTATTTTAAACAAATGATAACTTTCCTTGTTATGCCTACTTTCTTTGCTATCTGCCTCTTCAAAGAACTAGTAGTCTTCTCCTTTGAGCTATCAACATCATTTCCCTTACTTTCAATTATTCAATTATTTAATTATTCCATTATTATTATTTATTTTTTTTACTTTCAATCCCAAAACACTCATATCTGCCACTAGACAAAATTTTACTTGCTTCATTGCCTTGTTTTCTATGATACATATTTTCTGCATCAATAATCTCTTCTGTTTTGCCACAAACTTCATCACTTCCTATTTCGTTTTTATTATTACTGTATTTTCCTTTGTCAGAATAATTCTTTGCCTCTTTAATTTCTGAATATTCCATTTGCAGCTTAGTTAATATTTCCTCAATGTCTTTTTTATCCTTATCACTTCTGTTTTTTCCTACCTTTCTTGTCACCAATAATACCTTCCTCTTCTTTTGTCCTTTTAGTACCATTTCCAAAACTATTGTTCTCCACAGCCTGTTTTGCCATCCTTCTACTTTTCAACTTAATTTTCTTCTTCTTCAGGTGATGATTTCTTGAAGAATTCTTTCTTATCTTCTGTACTTTTTTCTTCATCAGGCAGTGGTTCCTTGAAGTAGTCTTTCTTTTCTTTTTTTTCAACAGGTATTGATTTCTTGAAGAAGTCTCTCTTTTCTTTTTTCACCTTCAGGCTATAGGTTTGTGTGTAGACTATTCTGTTCTGCTTCATGTGCCAAAAGTCTAATAGTAGCTCTTGCCCTATCTGAAATCGTTTTTCTTCACATAATTCCCGTTTTTTACTATACAGCATCTCTTGTGACCAGAATTGATTTAGAAAATTAGTTTTCAAATCATCATATCTTCAACACTTTTGAATTTGCTGTTTCCACAACTTGGCTTCTGTTCTGGAGATGCTCATAGATGTAATTAATTATCAATATAACCTCTAAAGGTCCTACAGGTTTCAAAACTCTTTGGGAGTTTTGTATCTTGTGATTGTAATGTATGGCATCAACCTCAGTTCCATTTTCAGTGAGTTTGCCTGCTATTACCTTCAAGTGTGGCTCCAGATATGTGGTGGTCTTTTTTTTTCTTTTTTTTTTTCTGTATGCTTACTGGTTTCACTGCACTGCGTATTTGATGCATGAAGGTCTTCTACGTTATTCTCCATTTGGTGTCTCATTAGAGTGTAGCTCTGTTTTCTTTTATGGAGTTCATTCTCTGAAATTATTATTTTCTCTGTTAGATTATTGATAGCTAAGTCAGTGTAGTCAGAGTGTGCTGAGATATAGTCTACTTTGTTTGTTAATCCTTGCCTGTTCTTTTCACAAATAGTTTTTTGTGATTCACCTCCTTTCTGAATAACTTCTACACGATTACTCCCATCCTGGGATCAAAAATTGAGTGTTGATTTTGTAAACTGTCATCAGATTTTATGAGCTGTTTAGACAACTCAAGTTTTAACTGTGACTGTCTAAATAGTTCGGACAAATCCATTTTCTGTTTGGCTAGTGTATGTTGAAATTGTTCAGACAACTCTATTTTCTGTTCTACTAATGAATGTCGAAACTGTTCAGACAGCTCTATTTTCTGTTCTACTAATGAATGTCAAAATTGTTCAGACAACCCATTTATTTATTTATTTTTGGACAACTTGGATTGTGTTTGTTTATTCTGTTCAGACATTAGTGAAATGAGACTGAACATAAATTTTTTCAATTCTGAAATATTATTTGCAGGTAGCTCAGTGTTCATCAAAGATTCTGGTTTGTTATTACTAAGCAGTGCCTGTGTTCCATTATTAGTAACATCTTCCCCTTGTATTGTAACAAGCGTGTGCCTTGAAGAACCTAATTCTGGACCATCTTGTGTTTTCTGTTTAAGGTACTGGCAAGGAAGTGTGCTCTAGTAATGGTTCCATGGCAGACACAGTTAGTCCTGGATTGGAAAAGTTATATTCATAATCTGAATCAGCAACATCTGCAAAACTTCTGTCTTATATTTGTGATGTCTCATTTTCAAAAAACCCATAGAAATCTTCTGGCACATGGCTATTGGTTGTAGTCCTACTGTTGGAAGGGTTCGATGGCCTCACTTCTCTAGAATCATTAGGTTCTTGTATGATAATTCACAAATGTTTAAAAGAAATTGCAGAAATATCTCAAATCTGGAGTAGAAATTGAAATTTGAAAGAAAGAAAAAACAGCGAAATTGTTCTAAGAACTAATGTGCTAATATGTACTTCATTACATATAGGTGGGATATTAACCTCAGATTCTGAATCAATATTGAATCAAAATCAGTGACTTCCTAAGTCATATAAAATTATTCAGTGTATTAGCTTCATCAGGAATTCAAAAGTTGCTGCTAAACATAGACTGAAAATATAAATAATAAGTTAGGTCAAGAAAATAATTAAATCTTCATGAATTATGAGTATTTATTTATTTGTCGTATGGCAAGCAACTAATACAATAATAAATATATACAATGACAAGAACGTTGGTAGCGTTCACAAGCTGATGTCTAATTCTTCCAGCCATTCTAAGAAGGAACTTGTAGCTCCAAAAACATCTTCATATGGTCCATCATACTTCCGTAGAGGGCATTCCCTGATAATATGCTCCACACTCTGGGAAGGAGCACCGCAGTCACATGCAGGAGAATCCTGAAGACCCCACTTATACAGCATGGCGTTGCATTTCGCATGACCTGTTCTTAGGCGATTTAGTTTGACCCATTGGTCTCTATTTAGATGGAATCCTGGAAGTCCAGTTCTGGGATCTTTAATATCTGAATGTTTTACAGATGTGGAGTTCCAGCTTTGTCGCCATTTTTCCATGACATCAAAGTCAAATACATCTTGCCATACTGGATTTCTTGATTTAAGACGAGTGGGTGGTAAGTTATTTAGAACCTCGTGGATTGGGAGATCCTGTGGATGATCAGGATGGTGTAGTTTTATCCACTCACGTGCCGTTGCTTCTTGGCGTCTTATCTCTGGAGGTGGTATTTTGCTGATCAGGTGCAACCAGGGGACTGGGGTGGATTTTAGGGTGCCAGTTATTACTCTCATACACTCATTCAGGTGGACGTCGATTTTTCTAGTATGAGTACTACGTTGCCACACTGGAGCACAGTACTCAGCAACAGGGTAAACCATGGTGAGAGCGGTTGTGCGTAGTGTGTTCGCATCAGCTCCTCATGAAGTACCAGCTAGCTTCTTCATGATGTTGTTTCGTGTTTTCAGTTTCTGACTTGTGTTTTCGAGGTGTTTTTTGAATGTTAAGGAGCGGTCTAAGGTGATGCCAAGATACTTAGGATGGAAATTATGTTTCACCCTCTGGTGGCAGAAGTTCACTTTGAGCTGCTGATGTGCTATTCTATTGCTCAAGTGGAATGCGCATACTTCTGTTTTCATTGGGTTCGGACAAAGTCTCCACTTTCTATAATATGTGTGCAAGGTTTCTAAGTCGTTAGAGAGAATGCTCTCACCTTCCTCTAATGTGGCAGTTTGGATGGCGATAGCTAAGTCGTCAGCATAGCAGAATTTATTGCCGGTTGTTTCTGGCATGTCACTGGTGTACAAGTTGAAGAGCAATGGAGCTAGTACTGACCCTTGAGATAATCCATTTTTTATTGTAAATGACTTACTTGTCTTATGTCCGACGGTGACCTTAAAATATCTGTTGGTCAGCATATTCCTCAGGAGTGATGTTAGTTTCCTGCAGGGTATATGTTTTTTAAGTTTAAGTAGCAGTCCATCCAGCCAAACTGTATCATATGCCGCTGTTAAATCGACAAAGGCTACTGATGTTTTTAACTTCTTCTGAAATCCAGCCTCAATGTATGATGTCTGTGCTAATACTTGCTCACAACAGCTCCGTTTTAGTCTGAAACCTGCCTGATATGTTGGTGTTATGATATTTATTATTCCTTGTATGCGGTTAAGGATGAGGCGTTTTAGAAGCTTATAGCAAACACTGAGTAGAGCAATAGGTCGATAGCTTGAAGCATCATCTGCTGGTTTGCCTGGTTTGAGGATCGTCAAGGTGTGAGCCATCTTAAATTCTGGGGGGACTATCCCAGTGTCCAGGATATCACTGAAGAAGTTCTTGAGCCAAGTTCTTCCCTGCTTGCCAAGATATCTTATGAATTCTGGGAAAATGCCATCTAACCCTGCAGCCTTCCTCATTTTTAGCATTTTGATGGCTTTCTCAACTTCTTCATGACTAAATGGATTAGAAAGGATAGGATTATTTCTAAGGTTGTTATCCATTTCAATCATCTCTTTCTCCATCTGTTTCTTCATGGCAGGATCTATTGGGACTTTGTCAGCTCTTGTTTTTATGTGCAATGCCATTTCAGCTGGTGTAATTCCTGGCTCCTCTTTGCACATGTTTGAGGCTGCACCCAGTTTTCTAAGGAGAGTCCATGCATTTCTACTGGAGTGAGTAAAGCTCATTTGAGAAGTTAGCTCTTTCCATTTCTGTTTCCTCCCTTCATTCAGTTTTTCTAATATTCTTTTTCCTGTTTCAGGGTCACCAGTTTTTTGAAAATTTTCATATAAAGTTTGCGTAGATTTGTCCCAGCATGGAATGTATTGTTTCCTGTACCCTCGAGGGATGTTTCGTTTAGCTGCAGCAATAACAATACCTACAAATCTCTTGTAGTTTTTCACTTTTGGGGGTATCCATCGCAGGTTATTATCTACCTCAGAGCTATAATTGTCCCAGTTTGCCCTCTTTAAATTCAATCTTGGTTTATGAATTGATCTGATAACAGGTATTGTGATACCAACACTGATTAGTGTGGGCCTGTGTTGGCTTCTGGGAAAATGCTGAAGGACTTTCCTTGTGTGGTCTAAAGGTTTTCTTTCATCTGTGGAAACAAAGACCAGATCAGGATTGGTGTCAGATTGCCATCTAGCAGAGTGGAATGTTTTCTTTTCTTTAGCATCATAGCTGAGATACAGGTCATGACTTTCGCAGCACACAGTGAGTTTCTCACCGTTTTCATCAGAATTTGGGTAACCCCAGGATGTATGTCGGCTGTTAAAGTCTCCTACATATATGCAAGGTTTTGGTAGTGAGGGCAGTGGTGGAGTTGGCCAGTTGGAAAGAGGTGGTTTGTAAACTGATGCAACAGTTAAATTGTTGAGTTTGGCAGTAATTATTTCCACTTCATTGACTTTTTGACACCTCACTTCCGAGATGTTGCAAATGTTACTTTTGGCATACATGGCTGATCCGTGTATAGGAGAGGGAATTCTCGATATCATTCTGTATCCTGCAATCTTGCCCCTGCTTTCCAAATCTTTTTCAGTCATGTGGGTCTCTTGAACAGCTAAGATGTCGATTTTGAGGTCAGTAGCTAGTTTGCTAAGGTATTCACATTTAGCAATTGTTAATCCTTCTGCATTTATTTGAAGAATCTGAGCGCTGTGTCCAAACGTTCTGGTCAGTTGGCTCTGACAAGTGCCGTTGTTCAATTTCATCTTCAGATTTTTCATCTTCTGATGTTGCTTTGTGTGACCGTGAGAGATACGGGATCTAGTTCGGTCGCCTATTGTGTAGATTATCAGCCGTCCTGCATCAGCAGTCCGTTGTCCAGGGTACACCACGAGGAGGTTATCTACACGTCGTACCCCAATTATGAGTAATGAATTCTTTTAAAATCAAACTTTGGTATTGGATGATGTACAGTAACACTTTAGCGCACCATAGAAAAATCACTTATGTATATAAACAATAGTGGCAGGCATTGTTTTTTGACGCAGTTTATGGACCAATTCTTCCAGCCAGACACCGCAACAGCCAAAGGTAATACATCTGTGAACAGCATTTTCCAAGTCTGCGATCTATGCCAAGCAGTTCCTGATTCTCCGCTAGAGGCACAGTCGTAAAGTTGTTGGCTCGTCTCTGTCAAATGTTCTTTCTTCTAGATGACCTTTGGTTTGTCACTAGCTGCTGTGATGAGTTTTATGTGATTTGTTACCACTAAGTCAGCTGCACGACCAACATGTTGTAATTTTTTATGGTCGGACTTCGTATTTCTTTATAGTTTTATGTTTTCCGGTCACCAGAGATACAAGTTCCGTTTTAATTTGTTTAGAACTTGAACCTCCAAATTTGTTAATTTGAATGATAATAAACTTTCATATGATTCTTTATCACTTATTCAATCTTCAGTCAAAACATAAGGTATCTGACGATATAAGATTCGTTGTTAATTGTAACTTTCCGCCTAGCATTGACTCAATAACGTTATAAATCGCTCCGTCGGTTTTTGTTATTCTGTTGTCCCCATGGCAATGAACTCTTCTCAGAATAACCGATAGTTTTTCATATTTTTTCTGTGAAACTTGTTATGCTACAATGCATATTTCCCAGTGCAGCAATTCCATTGTCAGTTACTCCAGCAGTCCCTTTATTCTAATACATAACTAATGAACCAAAAGCATAAAAAATATAATAATTCAAATATCTAACACTTAATTACCTTGCAGCTTTCACTCCTCCGACCTCAGTGATTGTAAAATATGGATTTGATGCAAAATATGTTGTCTTAATGAAAACACCTTTATCGGGAGCTTATTTTGCAAAAACCGCGTCCATACATTATTTATTGTATGAGTATATTCTCAAGAATGCAGTTTTAACTGCATCCATTGATTAATTTTTTTTTTAAAAAAAAACATTATGAACACGTACATTGACATCATGATTCGATTTGACCAATAGCATTCCATTTAGCGAAGTTAAATCTCCCTTGTATTTTTAACACTTTTGATTAGTAAAATCAATAAATACAAAGCGAATAAATAGGAAAAAAATGTTTTAGCTGTAATTCTCCAGTAATAAAGCTTTCAAATAATAATAGTAGATGTGTATTTGAATTCCATGTATATTCCCTATTATGATTAGAATGGACATGAAGTCATCAGTATTGAGGTTTGATCAATGAAAACATTTCACCTTGTTGGATGAATCGCATTCCTTATCGTGCCAGGTCAAAGGTCATGTCTGGATATGCCATCTTCAAGGCAAACAGCTGCCCGAAACATACACTATGCGATGGATGCAGGCTGGTGGGTGCAGTATTATGTTTTACCGAACATTCACCTTTTTCTTCATGCAACCTGTGGTAGTGATTGAAGACACCATGGCAACTGTGGAAATGTGAAATTTACAGCACACCACTTGAATCCTTTGATGCTTCATGTCTTTCATGACAGTGATGACATCTTCCAGCAGGATAATCAAAAGGCTAGAATAAAGCTGCAGTGGTTAGAGGAGCTTCATAGTCAGTGGCGGGGCGAGACCAAAATTTTATGTGGGCGAGATAAGTTTGCGAGGCCCTATGGAGGCGCAAGATGACAGGGTTTATAAAGTATTTTAAAAAAACTTAAATTTTTTATTTATAAAAATACAGTCACTTTTACTGTGTATAATATTATTAAATAATGGGTAACAGTATATAATTAAAGAAATAGAAATTTTCTGCTTTTAGCCTTGCTGAACTCCTTAATTACTACGTCATAATCCAACTTAGATGTTATATCTGCTTCAATCGATAAAACTGGCAAAGCTGAAAGTCTTTCCTGACCCATAGTACTTCGTAAATATTTTTTTATTAATTTGAATTTTGAAAAACTCCTTTCAGTGGAGGCTGTACTTACTGGTACTGTTAGCAAACTTCGTATGACAATACAACTATTGGGGTAAATTTCTTTTAAGTTATTTTCTATTATGTATTGGAGCAGTTATTTCCCATCATTAACAGAATCGGGTAAATTTTGGATCATTGTTTGTAACTCTTCAAATAGTTCATAAGGCTGGAAATCGCTGTTCTCGCCTACTCTCAAAACTGTGTATAGATCTTGGCAGTTTTTTTAAATATGGTCTTTTGGATTTTTTTTTTAACTTACTCAGATCATAGAGAAATCTGAAATTTTTAAAGTGTTCATTTAAAGACATAAAACTTGAGTCCATATTGCTCAGTATGGAATCAATCATTGCATTAAAAAAATCTCTTTCATACCGTGTTTTGGGAGATTGTGCAGGTTCATCGCTGCTACATAATTGAATGTCCTTTTCTTTCTGGCTACCCTTTTATTTTTAAAGTCTATAGACAAATCATAACTGCTTTTTTCAATAAATTGACGAGCTTTGGATAAGCATTGTTCGAACCCAGTTTGTTGATATTCTCTGATTCAGTCACAAAATTTTCGTAAATGTTCAAGCGCTCTGCTTAAATGGACTTGGACAGATTGCCATAGTTTACTTAGGATATTAACGCGCGATAATATCTCATACCATAGATGTAATGATATTACAAACTCTAAGCTGAGCATTTCATTCAGAATTGATTCACAATCATTAAGTGTGTCTGAATCTTCCGAAAGATTTTTTTAGGCTTTCAATACATTCAACATCATCAAATTGAAGTAATGGGGCCTTTACTGCCGTGAGTCAACTTTCCCACCTTGTGTCTGATAAAGGCTTTATAGTAAGTTTTAATTTGCCTTTGATTAATTCCCAGCATTTGCTGGATACTGAAAATAGAAGATAAATTTTCTGAATAAAACCAAAAAATGTTTTTGCTGCCGCAGAGGACCTATCTGCATCTACCAACAGCAAATTCCAACTATGACATCCACATGGTGAAAAAACTGCCCTGGGATTAAAATTTAATATTCGAGTTTTAACTCCACTGTTTATTCCTACCATATTTGCCCCATTGTCATATCCTTGGGTCACGGCAGTTTTGAATATCTAATCCATTTTTTCCAGCTCTTCCAGTATTGCCTTAGTTAGATACTCTCCAGTCGTCTCAGCGACAGCAAGAAATCCGATAAAGGTTTCCTCTATTGTTCCGGTTGATGTATTGCAGAATCTTAAGATAACCGACATTTGTTAACTCGACCAGAGTCTCTAGTGCAGTCTTTTACTATTCGAATCACTTCATCAGTAACTGTTTTTGACATCAATGTGATTAATTCATTTTGAATGTTGTGACTTAGATAATGGTTTGCAAGTTGGTTGTCATTAATGCATATCATGTGTTCTCATAGTGTAGGGTCATACTTTGAAATCAATTTAAACAGATCTATGAAGTTACCAGAATTTCCACTATCTTCACCAATCTTGAGAGATTCTCTGTGACCTCTAAATGCCAGATTATGTGAGGCTAAGAAATTAATTATATCAATCAGTCTCTCAAACAAATTATGCCAATGTTTTTGAGATTCACGCAGTAGCCTTTCATGTTCCTGGTCTATTGTTTTTTCATGTTTTATTCCTTTTTCTAATATTAACCATTGGAGCATGAATGCCATATGTTCTTTGATGTTTTCATGTCTTTGTAGGATGCTACTTAAGTGTTTCCAGTCACAGCACCCTCCCTGTACCATTTGAGTTTGTGCATTGCCAAACAGTCTGCATGGAAAACAGAAAACTTTATTTCGAGATTTTGAGTACACCAACCAGCGTCGATTTTGAGTTTCACCATTGTTTAGCTTCCTTGAGAAATAAAAATTTGAAAAGTGCCTACGGTCATTGTCTTTGGATAATCCTCGTCACTGTTATATAACTGCTGTGTAGGGCCGCTTTGAACTATATCATGACACTGAGAATCCGAACTAACAAATTCTTCAACAACAGTGGCATTGCTGTTAATTGTCTGAGAACCTATATGGTCCTCGTGAATTCTACTGCACAACACAGGTGTTTCATAATCTGATTGGCTAGAATTTGATCCTGTCTCTTTTTCTGACTGTATTTCGACACTCAGT
Source organism: Vandiemenella viatica (assembly GCA_031002005.1). Taxonomy (NCBI): domain Eukaryota; kingdom Metazoa; phylum Arthropoda; class Insecta; order Orthoptera; family Morabidae; genus Vandiemenella; species Vandiemenella viatica. The sequence goes on along the minus strand of JARYHS010009186.1, from coordinate 7,111,240 downwards.
AACTCTGGAGCACTTTTCAAATTCGATGGAGTCTCGGATGTAATTGTATCACATTTGGAAGTTGATGCAATCGATTCAGTTGGTTCTGTATTTTCTGATTTTATCCGATGCAGTTTTTTTGAGAAACTTCATCATACGTGAATTTACAACCTTGTTTGACACATCTCTTTCAGCTTTTCTTTTTCTTTTTCCTGAACCAGATACCCATTTTCTCCCGATATCTCTCTCTCTTCTGTGGCCTTGGCCTGAAATGTTAAGGTGGTATATTGGTGAATATATCCTGTGAACAAAATAATATTTATACTTCTTTCCATGAAAACCTACTACCTATGTCTACAATGATTTTATTTATATGTATTTTCGAAATTATATAACCAATAGTTTGCAGGGCCTGCGGATCGTGCTGGTAGGGGCCCCCTGAACTGAGGATGGGGCCCTTGAATTGTTCTTTAGGGGCCCCTGAGCAGTGGTTGCCCGCCCCCCTTAACAGCAAGGGCCCTTAGTGAGGGGCTCCTTTGTTCTGAGGGGCCCCTTAGACGACGGTAGAGCTAAAAAAAAAGGCTCGTGTGCCCTCTAAACTGCGCTTGAGGGCCCCATAGAGGGGCGCTTAGGGGCCCCTTGAGGTATGCTTGGGGGCCCCCTGAGCGTGAGGGCCCCGGTGCACTGCACCGCCTATCCCCATAGTAGCTACGCCTCTGACAGTAAAGTTTCTATATTTTCTTTGATAATTCACTCATTGTGTATTTGTAACGTACAAATTAATAATACTTTTTTTTCTTTAACTCTCCGGGAACAAAACAGGCAGGACGTTCCATCGACGTTGGTAACTGAAATAATAAACCAATCACTTCACGATAATCGGATTTGTGAGTAAAACTATCGTAAGCTTTAGAACACAGAAAAGTTGAATTATGCAGATGGTAAGGACTACCTGCACATCTGAGAAGCCATTAAGCCGCAATTTTTAAAATTTGTTAATAAACTGGACATTTTGTGTCCGGTTGCATGTAGTAGACCGAGCACGGGAAATCGCGTTAGAACAGAATAAACATGAACGTAGACGAGAAGCAAACTGAATGAAATAATCCCGGTGGCCAAAGATTCCCTGGTAGAGTGATTGTAACGCCAGCAAATATTGCTAAGCTATTGATATTGCCATATTAGTTGCTAACTTGTAGGATTTATCGCATTATGATGAGTAAAATATTTAGTCGTAGTCACGGCTTTTAATGGTGCTAATCTGTTTGACTGGTTAAGTCGCTTAAACTTTCGGGACGTGAGGCCCTTAGGGCTGCGAGGCCCCTCGGGGCGCGAGGCCTTAGGCAGTGGCCCACGCCTTGCGCCGCTTCTGTTCATAGTGAACTCACATTGATGTCTTGGCCACCTGTCGGAACACATCTGAGACACCATTGAGCATCAGTTCTGCACCCACAAACCACCGCCCCATAATTCAAGGGAATAAGATGTCTGGTGCCAGATACTTCTGAAAACATGCCAAGGATTTTTTTAAATATATGCCACACCAAACCAGTGCTGTACTGCATGCTGAAGGTTAACCACCACAGTTTTAAGTCAGCAGTCATAATGTCTTGGCTAATCTAGTTTCATTTTAATTTTCTATTTCTCTTTGCCTCCTTTGCATGCCCAATTTTTTATACTATATTGAATAATTTCTTTCTGCAATCGTTATTTTTTTTTTTTTTGTTTTTTTTTTTTTTTTTTTTTGTTTGCTGCTTCGGCCCTACTCCCTTCAACTTTAGTGAGTGTTGGGTATATTTTACCATTCTTATCTATGTAAATATTACCTCATGGCATTTTTTCCTATTCAGTTGTTTCTGGAAATACTTAATTTACAGGTATACTACAAAGTACATGAAACAATCATAAAACAAGAAACCATTACCAACATGTCACCAAACCAACGTTAGCCAATTGTTGGCACTCACTCAGTCGAAGGTTGCTCAAACAACACTGTAACACCCATGATACCAATTCTGATTACTTTCATTCACTTTTTGGATGTGCTAAGCTTCCATTACAGAAGATACAGACATGTAATCAGAAGTAAAAATCCCAAGTCTTGTGGAAGTTGCACATTTGCAGAAGTAGAAGTGGAGCTCCATTACATCCTTGGTAGATAAAATCATAATACCCACACAAGGCTGTGGTATTGCTTAACGTAATTTCTGGAGATTTAATGGAAAGAAATCTAAAAGCAAAGTCACAAATATTCTCATGTCTGAGCAGTTTCTCTCTTGCTCAACGAAGCCACAAAATGACACAGTGTAGCACAGATGTTCATATTAACCCTCACGAGGTTCACCCGAGTGTGATGTAATTTGACTGAGTACCATCATTGCAGTCAGTGCAAAACATACAACCGAAATATCTAGGTGTCACTATGGTTCACACCCACGCCTTCAAACGCAATGAGAAAAATGAGTACTCAGAATAATGCAGTCAGAAAGTTGATAAATAAAATGTGGCATGCCAAACAAAAACATTGGGATCCTCAACACTTTCATTGTTTTTGCAAACAGCAGAATACATTGTCCTAGTATGGTACACGTTAGAAATGTTAGCAGTAACTTCCAGATTGTAACACAATGCCTAAAGATATTCTCAGTATATTATTAGATACACTCATCTGTACAACCCTACCTCACAGTTAGAGGGAAACAGAGCAAAGAAAATAACGAAATGTGAAACTGACTCCTCCTCCTCCCTTTAAGACACTAATCACTTAAATCCTGGAGTAGCTTAACATGGTTATATTGAGGAACACAGAGAGAAATTCAAATCATCATGTGGAGGAACAAACTTGACTCACTCTTGCATTTAGGCTACTGAGAAATTAGCCCCCATCAGTGATCAAACATATGCAGTATGGAAAGCAAAGAATCTAATGAGGGTGGGAGTATCAAGATGTAAAACCAACTGGCAAAAATGTGATGTCCTTCTAGCTGAGATGAGTATTCTGTTGAATAAATGTGTTGTAGTTCAGGGACACTACAGCTTCCCATTTTGCTTCATGTGAGAGCCTCTTGCATATCTGAAGATTTCTTCTTGGCTGCATGGCTTCTAACTTCTAGAAATTGCAACTTTGACCAAATATAGAAATAAAACTCAACTGCATTACTTTCCTTGTGATATGTCATTGCATGTTTGTCAGGAAAGATCATAGTGGAACCTACTTTTCAAGCTCCTTCTGTGAGAATATTACATAGTTCTTGATATGGGAGCTAGTTAATTTGATACTTTTTTTTTTTGCTAATTTACTTGAAGCATTTACAATTTCAAAGAATTTAAAAAATTAAAAAAAGATAATGCCAAATAGTTGAGCCTTTTATGATCAGCCATTTCCAAGACAGAAATTTACAAAACTTGCTAACATTTGTTCATTAAAAAATCATGATAAGACATTTTTTGTCAAGATAAAACCTTATCTGTCTGTCAATTCTCCACATTATTATTATTTTAATTTTATATAATTCCGATTGAGCACACGCTCCGGTGACAATCTCCCTACACACCCATCTTTCTACCTCCCTCTTCCCTCCTACTTTTGCTCTCTACTAATTTGACCTTTCAGTGATTTTGATAGATTATTCATCATTTCTCTTAATAATTTATTCCAACCCATTAGGCCCTTCCCTACAAAAGAAAGTTTTCCCACACCCTTATGCCTGAAATCAAGTTACAGGTTGTGGTCATGGTCATCTTTACCCTTCCACACACCTCTCTTAATTCTCCACCAATATCTTTCCATGCATCTTCACCAGTATACATCCTTGTACACTGCCATGGCTCTCTTTACCGTCCTGCTATCTACCAATGAATCCCACGCCAGCTCCTTTATCATATTAGTTAGCAATTGTGTTCCACAATAATTTCCAGAGACAAATCTAGCAGCCGTTCTTTTAACCCTCTCCAGCTCCTGTATGATCTCATATGAAGGAATATTTTTTTTCAACAGACAAATATGTTCAATAGTTTATATTCTGATTTTGTGTTTGTCATAGGAATCTTACTACAGAGATGATAAAAAAGATTGGAATGGCGGAGTAATGAAGCTCACACTTGATGCCAGTTATGAAGCAGTATCAAAAGAATATCCAATTAGCATCTACAAAGATAAAATGAAGGAACTGTGCAATGGTCCTGTATATGATAAAGCTGCTAATTGTATGAAACCAACAAATCCTCATTCTGTAATTATTCATGGTGATGCATGGGCTCAAAATTTCTTATTTTTATATGATGATAGTAGTACATGTAGTGTTAAAGATGTTCAAATGATTGACTTTCAGATGTCTTGTTGTGCAAATCCTGTATGTGACATTTCATGCTTCTTGTACTCTGCCACAGATAAACAGTTTCGGGAATCAAATATTAATGACCTACTGACCACATATTATCAAAGCTTGCATGATTTCATTCAGGAACTGGGCTCTGATCCAGAAAAATTGTATCCATACAGTACGTTTGAAAAAGAAATTGAGCAGTTCTCTTGTGTAGGATTTATTATGTCTTGTGAGGCAGTTGCATTCTCAATGCTCAATGATGACGAGCTACCAAACTTGGACTGGAATAAAGGAGAAGACCCTGTCCTCTTACATAATGTGTTAGCCTTACCCCCAATTACAGAAAAGAGCACAACAAAAAGGCTTGCTGAAAATGTAGTTTACGCTGTTGAAAATCGCCACATTTGAATGAATGTCTTCTAAAAATCAACTATAGCCACTTCATTTAAAACTGTAAAGATGAAACAAACATAATGAATTGAAATGTATAAATCTTCTGCCACAGAAGACATTTTATCAAAATATTTTGGGTGAATTCGGTGGTATGCTAAAACCATAGATTTATTCATATCATATGACACAATGATTGTTGACATATTTTATATATGTTTATTGGATTAAGATGTGCTTCTGGTGTGAAGTAAGATATATATAAAGTGAAAAATAAAATAAAACATAGGAGAATAATGTCTACATCCTTGAATTTACATTCAGTAGTATTCAAGTTGAAAATTACAACTCATGTGAATAATTTCTTTTTCCATAGTTTTCATAAATCAGTATAGGAAAATTCCACTATAGTTCCTAAAAAAAAAATATTCTTTTCTTCAAAAGTACCAAACCTTGCACTGAAATATGTTCAAAATTATCATGATACTTCCATGCTGCCCAGTGTGGCAGTGGTCTGTAACATCTGCCTTCCACCGTGCCTACTGCTGAAGAATGGTTAGAGGCCCAATGGATAATTGTAATTTTTCATGTGTCTGTGTTTGTTTCATGTTTTCATGTCGTCCTGCCTTCACCTGAGACAATTGGTGGTTAATTCCTCTATTCCAATTTGTAATTCTGATAACTTCCTCTCCCCCTCCCCCCAAATTGTAATATCCGCCCTTCCAGGATGGTTCTTCTTTGCCCCAGCATATGGTCAGTCTCGAAGTGTGCATAGCTGATCCTCTTGCCACAAGTCTTATCTCTAGAATGACTACGAATTTTTACCAAAATATTTTAAAGTGTGTTCATGTTTTTGTGTTTCTCCTACCTTCATCTGTGGTATGTGGATTTTCCCAATCCTTCCTTATTGTATATATATATATAAAGGGATAGCGAAATGAACCACCACTTACCTTAGATGATGGTATAATGGGGTGAACACAAAACACAGGATAAATAATGAATATTTCGAGACTTGGCTCTTTGTCAACAAGAGAAAATGAAGGTGGGAGGGTGTTGTGGGAGACTGTTTCAAACAGAGGGCAGGGAGAGGGGGACAGTGAATTGGAACTAGTACCTGAGAATGCAAAATGTTTCAAAAAGTACAGAAAAATATATTCAAATGTTTATAACATAAATTTGAGAAAGTAAAAATAAATAAGTAAACGAAATAAATTTGAAAAAATATAATGATAATAATAATAAAAGAATCTATGTAGTTAAACATCACCTCTGGTATGTGGTGGTTCAACAAACTGTAGACAGTGGGCATGGAGGCAAGTAGAGGGTAGAGTGAAGGAAAAGTACCAACTGGGTATCAAGACCAGGAGGTTGCCTTGTGCCTAGTTTGTATTGGTAGGCAAGTTCCCACCTTCTGAGTTCAGAGGAGCTGCTGTTGTTTGCGAGGACTCTGATAGGAAGGACCGTGAAACAAGAATTTAAATTATTAGTGTCATGGGAGACGGCATGGATAGCTACTGGATGTTTTGGATTCCGAATGAAAACTGTCTGACGCTGGCCATTCATTCTAATGGCTAAAGGATTGGTAATCAAACCTATGTAGGAAGCCAGGCAATGTTTGCAGGTTAGCTGGTATAATATGTGGGATGTTTCACAGGTGGTATGTCCTATGATAAGAAAGTTTTCGCCAGTGATAGGGTTGGTGAACGTGGTGGAGGCATGGTGAATGTCGCCCATCTTACAGGGGAGTCTATTACATGGGAAGGATCCTTGGGGCTGTCTGATGGGACGAGGAAGACTGTGTTTGTCGACTAGTAGTGGCTGAGGTTGGGAGGTCTGCTGAAACAAGTTCTGAGAGGGCCAGGGAGAATTTTTGGAAAAATAGATCTCATTTCTGGGCAGGTTATTAGGAAATCATAACCCTGCCAAAGGATTATGAATTCAAGGCCAGGGAAGTATTGTGTAAACAGGACTGGACTATGGTTGGTTTTATGGGGTTTGAAGCAGTCAATAGGTAGAGCAGGTTGCAATGTGACTCGTGAAAGTTGCTTGTGAACCAAAGCTGGAGGATAATTGCAGGATACCAATGTTTGTGAGATGTTGTTTGAATATTGAAACAACATCTCCCCCAGCTCCCACATATATATATATGTATATGTATACTAACAATGAGCAGGAAAATGCTTTAATGCAATGAAAATCAGGAAGGATACGGAAATATGACCCAACACCTACCACAGATGAAGGTGGCTGGGATGACAAATACATAAAAAAAGAACATAAGAGAAGCGCAATATTTCGGCATACAGCCTTACTTGTGCAAAAGTGAGACACCAAGGGGAGTCAGATGTGTACACAGAGACCACCGTCTGGTGAATGGCGTCGCTGTAACAGATGGTAGTGTAGGAGGGGAAGAGCTCAAATATTGGATTGATAATCGATACTGTTGGCGGTATATTATCATTGAAAGTGATAGACAAACTTAATAACTGATTGAGGATACATATATAAAAATCAAATTATGAAAAAATTTAAGTGAAAAATAAAATATAAGAAATGTAAATAGTAGATATAAGTGCTGGGTCTAGTTGGAGGAATTTATTGGAGATTGAGGGGAAGAGGATATCTGGTGTCAAGGATATTCTGAGAGGCTAATTCCCATCTATGTAGTTCAGAGGAGGTTGTGTTGTCAGGCAAAACTCTGATCGCTCTAACTGAGAAACAGATGTTAAAATTATTCAGTTTGTGGGAACTGGCATGTTTTGAAACTGGATGGGCAATTGTTAGTATATACTGTCTGCCTGTGGCCATTCATTCTGATAGCTAGGGGGTTAGTAGTGAGGCCTATATATGATCTGGAGCAATGGATATGTAAGGTGTGTTGTCATGCAAGTAGCATGACCAATGATGGGAAATGTTTCTCCTGTGGTAGGATTGGAGTAAGTGATAGTGGCTGGATGCGTGCTGCATGTTTTACAACAGGGTCTGTTGCACCTGAATGATCCCAGTGGTAGTTTGGAGGAATTGCTGGGTGAGTACTTGTGAACTAAGATATTTTTTAGATTTGGTGGTCTGCTAAAACATGTGCGTGGGGCAGAGGGTAGGATTTTATCAAGAATGGTGGGCATCCCAGGAAAGTAACATAGGAAGTCATGCCCATGGCGAAGGATTAGGTTATTGGACTCGAGACCAGGGAAGAACTGAGTGATGAAAGTGGGGCTGTTGTTAGTTCCACAGTTTAAAGTGGCTGTGTACAGGAAGGGCTATGGCATGAGAGATTTGTTTGTCAGGAGGGTAGCTGCGGGAGCTGAGAGCTCCAGACAGGTTTTCTGTGTAATGGGAAAGAGATTCTTCATTAGAGCAGATGCGCATTCCACGGATGCCCAGATTGTAAGGAAAGGAACGTTTGATGGCGAGGGAAAACTACTGTTAAAATGAAGACATTGATGCAGATTTGTAGGTTCGATATGAACAGAGGTATGCAGGTGCCTGTTATGCAAGGAAATGTCAACATCAAGAAAGGTAACATGGCTGTGGGAGTATGTCCGGGTATGTCCACAGTTGATTGAGTGATTGTTTAGGGAGTTGAGGAAGTCTATTGGATGGTGACATTTTTATGATCTGGACACACAAACAGAATTGTCTTATTGACGTCCTCTACTTCCTAAACAAACACTCAATCAACTTTACCTGGACATACTCCCACAGCAATGTTACCTTTCTTGATGTTGATGTTTCCTTGTATAATAGGCACCTGCATACCTCTGTTCATATCGAACCTACAAATTTGCAGCAATATCTTCATCTCGCAATCAAACGTTCCCTTCCTTACAGTCTGGGTACCCATGGAACACGCATCTGCTCTGATGAAGAATCTCTTTCCCAATACACAGAAAACCTGTCTGTAGCTCTCATCTCCCGCAACTACCCTCCTGACTTAGTACACAAACAAATCTCTTGTGCCGTAGCCCTTCCTGTAGATAGTCACTCTAAACTGTGAAACTAACCACAGCCCCACTTTCATCACTCAGTTCTTCCCTGGTCTCGAGTCTATTAACCTAATCCTTTGCTATGTGCATGACTTCCTACGTTCCTTCCCTGGCATGTGCACCATTACCCACTGTCCCACGTACATGTTTTAGCAGACCACCAAATCTAAAAAATATCCTGGTTCACAAGTACTCACCCAGCAATTCCCCCAAACTACCACTGGCATCATTCACGTGCAACAGACCCCATTGTAAAATATGCAGCATGCATCCAGCCACTACCACTTCCTCCAATCCTACCACAGGAGAAACATTCCCCTTCATTGGTCATACTACTTGCATGACAACACACCTCATATATCAACTTACATGCCTCCATTGCTCCAGTTCATATATAGGCTTCACTACTAACTCCCTAGCTATCAGAATGAATGGCCACAGGCAGACAGTATATACTAACAATGAGGCCCATCCAGTTGCAAAACATGCCAGTTACCACAAACTGAATAATTTTAACATTTGTTTCTCAATTAGGGTGATCAGAGTTTTGCCTGACAACACAACCTCCTCTGAACTACATAGATGGGAATTAGCCTATCAGAATATCCTGGGTACCAGGCATCCTCCTGACTTCAATCTCAAATAAATTCCTCCCACTAGACCCACACTTATCTCTATATTCTTATATTTCTGCTATTTTATTTTTTACTTATGGTTTTTCATAATTTGATTTTATATATGTATCCTCACTCATGTCTACCACTTTCAATGATAATATACCACCAACAGTATCGATCCAATATTGCACTTCTCTTGTGTGTGTGTGTTTTTTTTTTTGTCGTCCCAGCTGCCTTGATCTGTGGTAAGTGATGGGTCATATTTCCCTATCCTTCCCTTTATATATATATAGTATACAATGAAATTAAAGGTGCTAAGTAGCAAAAAGGAATTAAATTAGGATAGGGAAATGAGCCACCACTTACCTTTAGATGATGGATTTGGGGTGCGAACACACAGAGATGACAAAAACACAACAGATAAAGAAATTTTCGGGACAAGCCCTTTATCAACAGGAGAACATTATGGGAGGTGGTGTTGGAGACTGTCTCCCAGAAAGACCCATATATATACAGGGTGTTACAAAAAGGTACGGCCAAACTTTCAGGAAACATTCCTCACACACAAACAAAGAAAATATGTTATGTGGACATGTGTTCGGAAACGCTTACTTTCCATGTTAGAGCTCATTTTTTTACTTCTCTTCAAATCACATTAAACATGGAATGGAAACACACAGCAACAAAACATACCAGCGTGACTTCAAACACTTTGTTACAGGAAATGTTCAAAATGTCCTCCGTTAGTGCGGATACATGCATCCACCCTCCGTTGCATGGAATCCCTGATGCGCTGATGCAGCCCTGGAGAATGGCGTATTGTATCACAGCCATCCGCAATACGAGCACGAAGAGTCTCTACATTTGGTACCGGGGTTGCGTAGACAAGGGCTTTCAAATGTCCCCATAAATGGAAGTCAAGAGGGTTGAGGTCAGGAGAATGTGGGGGCCATGGAATTGGTCCGCCTCTACCAATTCATCGGCCACTGAATCTGTTGTTGAGAAGCGTACGAACACGTCGACTGAAATGTGCAAGAGCTCCATCGTGCATGAACCACATGTTGTGTCGTACTTGTAAAGGCATATCTTCTAGCAGTACAGTACATACTAACGAAACTAAAATGAGCTCTAACATGGAAAGTAAGCGTTTCTGGACACATGTCATATTTTCTTTGTTTGTGTGTGAGGAATGTTTCCTGAAAGTTTGGCCATACCTTTTTTGTAACACCCTGTATATATATATATAAGAAAAAATTGGAAAGTATATCTATCACGCGCAACAGATGAAAGCAGTCAGGCCACAGTGAACAAATAAAAATGAACATACTATACAGTATTTCAGTATAAACCTTTATCATGCTTAGAAGCAAGATATATTCCTAGGGATTTTTTAAAATTATGAGTTTTTGAGAGGTGGGAAAGGAATAGAAGCAAGCAACTGAAAGGAATTTGACTATGGGCTCGTGGAGAAACCATCCCAATATTTACCAGGAGTTATGTCAGGAAGTCGTGTAAAACTGAAATCGGGTGGCCAGATGGGGATTCAAAACTATGTCCTCCCATTCTTTGGCCTTCATCCTCTCTCTACTCTAACCTCAATGATCTATAAAGTCCAAAGGAGGGGGAAAATATGAATAAGAAAAATTATTAATATTTAAATTAAAAATATAGGCCCTTTTATATTATAAAAATAAATGATAGGTACCAAGTCAATAAACCTGTCACTTGTTTTTTTTATTTATTATTAATTTCTTCTAATCTAAATGTTTTATATTTCTTTGTACAGGCTTTCAAAGCTTATCTTTTCTCATAGTTATTGATTGTTTACTCACCCCCTCCCCTCCCCTATTGCCATCACGATCCTGTCACGAGTGCAACTTGTTTTTTATGCATAGTAATAAGGCATCACTTCTATGAAACGTATCAGTATTAAGTTTTATGTTAATCTGTCAAAACTCTACCACTCTGTATTTTAAAGAACAGCTCTAATAAAAGATCTTACAACTAAAATAAATCAAATATAGACATAACTGCAAAACTTACTGTTATAGTTTCACACTAATCATTATTACCCTGGTTTCCCTTTTTCCAAATATCTCTAATAATAAAAGAAGGAAGTATCAAAGAATATTATGAATGACCACCTCTAGAGCCAGGTAGAATTTTCAGTGAAACAATGTTTCCCAAAAAAAAAAAAAAAAAAAAAAAAAAAAAAAAAAAAAAAAAAAAAAAAAAAACTTATTATTGCTACATAACATATATGTATAGTAACCAGTGAAATCAAAGGCACTAAGTAGTGAAAAGGAATTAAATTAGGATAGGGAAATGAGCCACCACTTACCTTTATGTGGGAGACATCACCCAACTCCCATAATGTTCTCCTGTTCACAAAGAGCTTGTCCTGAAAATTTCTTTATCTGTCGTGTTTTTGCATTTTGTGTGTGTTCACACCCCACATCCATCATCTAAAGGTAAGTGATGGCTCATTTCCCTATCCTAATTTAATTCCTATATATTTTTATGTGTGTGTGTGTGTGTGAGAGAGAGAGAGAGAGAGAGAATTTCAATTTGTTCCAAAACAGAGATATATGTGGATTAAAAATGTTGTAAATACCTGTTCATAGATAAATAAGCATATTTTGAATTGTAATTCTTAATGTTATAAACTTCAGATTTTATATAAAGATAAATTGTATGATTCATTTATTTTCTGTAGTTTTACTGGTGCTGGTACTGAATTTTACCTTGTTGTGATCAATAATTACAGTATTTACTTAGCAATCTTTCCTTCAATAATCATACAGTTAATTTTACAAATAAAAAGTTTTTTTTGTACAATTTATAAAGATTTATTAAATAGTTATATTAAAACCTTTACAGCTTTTAATATTCTTTTTTAATTTCTTTCTAGTTTAATATAATTAATGGTCCAGTGACTGCTCAATTATTGACACTTCAAGCTTGCCCTAATCCAAAACCATGGAACATTCAAAAGTTTATTTTTACAAATTCTGGTGGTTTATTTCTTAATCATCGGCAACACAAGAGAATTTAAATTTTTCCAGTTATTACATATTTCTCTCTTTACATAGCAAAAGTGCAACACATTTGTGAAACATGTGTAGTTTGCTTACATCTAAAACTAAGTATTTCACAAATAATTATACCAAGCAAGCAAGTAAGGTGTTCAATATTCATTATGACACTATTTGGTAGATTAAAACAATCTGAATTTAAAAAATAGCTTTACAAATCTTAAAACTCAGCTGCCACCTCAGATAGATTCTTTTGAAAGGCATTAGATCTTTGTATCGGAATAGAGAGAGATATTGAAGGCCTCCATCCATTCATAAATACTTTTTAGATCACTTTTAAACTAATGCATAGAGAAATTATTTATCTAGTGAGATTACTGAAAGATTTAAATAATGAAAAGTGCCAGGAGCAAAGTATCAAAGGAAAATGCTGTGTGGCATTTGTATGTACATGGAAGATTGTAACATCTTCATTCATGCATTGCAATCAGCAAAACTGTAGGTGGTAGTAAATGCTTTGCACCAAAGATATCCGCTTCTTTATGGATTCCATTCCTTTACTGTGAATAAACTCACTACTGTCTCCGGACCCAGATACTTTGATTGGAGAAGTAGTTCGTGTTAGTAAATTTGAGTGAAATGTAAAAGATCTTTCCAGGAAATAACCAGATTTTATTACTTTTATTGATTACTTAGAGACTATTTATCCTTTTTCTCTTCACAGTAATCCTCTCCCCTATCCACTTATATCCCAGCACTGCTTCCACTCCACAAAGTAGACCTGATTAGCAACTTTTAAAAGGCCTTAAATGTCTGTGATGAATTTGTTGCAATACACCTGTGTTCTCAGAATGGTATCTTTTTAACACTGATTTTAACTATGGGAACCTGCATATACCACAAGGAGCCAGGTCTGATGAATAAGATTGCTAAGGGTGGAGAGTGATCTGAACTTTTTGACACATAACTTGCAAGTTGATAAGGCTGAGTGAGCAAGAGCAATGTTATGGTGAAGAAATCACAACTCTAAACCTTCCTCTTTTTTTTTTTTTTTTTTTTTTTTTTTTTTTTGCAACCAGTGTAAAACACTCTCATGATGCTTGACCATTTAGTCCAGACAAAAATGTGTTGATTAATTTTCTTAGTATGAATTTAATAACTTGGAGGTCATAACACTGACTTAGCAATAATTCTTAACCTGTGATTTCATGGGCACCTGTGCTACATGTAGATGCAACAAATGGTCTATAAACTAAACACAGTATTAAAAATGTAATCTGTATAAATGAAATGCTGTTATTTGGTAACCGCATCACTTGATAACAACAGTTGGACCGATTTGGCTAAATTTTTTTAAGGGTTCGTAAAGTCTGAATAAGGTTTTGAGAAAAAGAAAAATTGGAAGAGTTGCATAGAAAATGGAAAATTCCAGAAAATCTGAAAGAAAATTTTTCTGTGGACCGATTTTGCTAATTTTTTTTTTATGTTCGCAATAGTCCAAATTAGGTTTTTAGATTTTAAAAAAATTGGAAAAGTAGCCTGCAAAATTGCAAAATTCAGGAAATAAAATTGAAACTGCTTTTTTCTATGGACCAGCTTGGCTAAATTTTTTAAAAGATGTTCATAATAGACCAAATAAGGTTTTTAGAAAAAAAATTGGAAGAGTTGCTGGAAAAATTTGGGGCAAATTGAATGTTTTTCTATGGGATTCTTGTATAATTCACGTTGTATTTTTTGTTTATGCTCCCTGGCTGGAAATTACACAGGTGAATGTTTTACAATGAAAAAGAAGAAGAAAAAACTGGTAGATCTGGAAAAACTCTTTCCAGCCTGAATTTAAGTAAAATTAGCTTTGTTTTTATTTTTGTGTTGTTTCTGTCCAACAAATGTGGTTATTTTATTTCTATTCCTTTGATATTTTTGACGACCTGGGCTAGATGATGTAACGAACTGAGTATTACCTCAATTAGGCATGACAGCACACAATCATCCAGTGCATGACACATTTAACCAAGAGTTGAAATGTGAAAAGCAATACGATTGTCATGCATAGCGAGAATCAATTGGAGCAATTGCTCTGCTGTTGAATCAGCAACAAAAATGTGTGTACAACTCTCTCATGAAAGTTGTGACTGATGGAAGTAGAGGGATTTTCTTCTTGGATGCTCCCAGTGTAACTGTAAAAACTTTTTTGATCTCATTGATTTTGGCTACAATTCGCTGATAGAATGAAATTACACTTGCACTCACTTCAGCAGGAATTGCAGCTATTTTGTTGGAAGGCGGTCGAACAGATCAATCGGCATTCAAATTACCGTTGAATATACAAATCAATGTAAATCCAATGTGTATCTTTTCAAAGAACAATGAGATGGCCAAAGTTTTTTGCAGCAATGAAAATTTATCATTTGGAATAAATGTAAAATGGCAGATAAAAAGTCTTTGGAGGCATTAGACCGAATGATGCAAGATCTGTGAAACAATCATAAATGTTCATATGTGATGATTGAAATGTAAATGTAAATAAAACACCTTGAGATTCATCGAGATTTCAAATTTAATGGGAATAAATAAATCATTTGGTTAACATGAAATTCAAATGTGACTTAAATTTTGGAACAAAATAAGTCAATCACATTCCAGGCACATCACACATTTCCAGCATTTTTGTAATGTATTCTTCTCAAGTGTAAAATTTCCCATTGGCATACATTTGAATGCACTCCTCCTCGGATTTAATATCAATGGACACAATCTTATATATAAAAGTTGATGTTGGTATATCCAAGATTAATAGACGTTGTTACTGTATGAACTATCACCATTAAAATTAGCACATATATGTATTTTTTCATGCAGAAAGTTTCTAACTAAAAAATTCCAAAAACCATCCCCTGCCCCTTTTTTTTTTTTACAAACCCACATTTTTTTAATCAAATTTTTGTACATGTATACTTTAAAGCAAAAAGAAAAATACTACCAGCATTTATATTCAAAAATCCCAACCCCTCACCCCCTTAATTTTTGCCAATGTTCTTTATACAAAGCTACAGTCAACAATAAGGTTTCCGACTTTTTTTAAAAAAAAAAAAAAAAACACAAACCACCCCCTCATCCCTTTAAAGCCCTTAATTTTTATACAAACCAATTTTTTTTAAATTCAATTTCGATGATACTTTGTACAAGTATCCTCAAAAACAAAGAGAAAAATACAGTCAACATTTGGTTTGCAAAAATCCAACCATTCTCTCTCCACCCCCTTAAATTTGTCAATGTTCATAAAGCTACAGCGACACCATGTGGCCGATCACCATCAAAGTTGGTATATGTATTTTTTCATTCAGAAGGTTTTTGACCAAAATGTTCCAAAAGCCATCCTTCCCCTACTTTACACCCCTTAATTTTCATACAAACCTCCATTTTTTATCCGATATGATGAAACTTTGTACATGTATACTTTAAACAAATAGAAAAATACTGTCCACATTAGTTTTACAAAAACCCAATCTCTCTGTCCTTTTCCTTCCTCATAATTATTGTCAATGTTCTTTATACAAAGCTACTTTCTATCCGATTTTGTAGGAAGTTTGCACACATATACTTTAAAACAAACAGGAAAATACAGTCTGCATTTGGTTTACAGAAACCCAATCCCTCCCATATTTTTTTTATACAAAGCTACAGTTTCTGTCCGATTTTGAAAGAACTTTACACACATTTACTTAGAACAAACATAAAAACTTTGTCAACATTAGGTTTGCAACATGTTACCCCTCTCCCTCTTCATCCCTACCACTCTTAATTTTCAATGTTCTTTATAGAAACCTACAGTTTTTACCAGATTTTGATGGAAAACTGCACACGTATACTTTAAAACAAAGAGAAACATATTGTCTTCATTCTGTTTACAAAACCCAACCCATCACCTCGTTTGCCCCATTTAATTTTTGCAAATGTTTTTCATGCACACCTACAGTTTTTGTCCGATTTTGTTGGAACTTTGCACAGGTATTCTATAAATAAAACAGAAAAGTAATTTCCACATTTGTTTTACAAAAACTGAACTACTCTCCCCCTTTACACCCCATTAATTTTTGCTAATATTCTTTATACATACCCATAGTTGTGTCTGATATCAATGGAACTTCGTGGGCTCATAGTTTTAATTAAAAAGAAATATACTATCCATATTTGGTTTACAAAAGCCCAATCCCTTTCCCCTTTACAGTCACCCCATTTAACTTCCAATGTTCTTTATATAAACCCACAGTTTTAAGTCCCATAAAAATGAATTCTGGTGTATTTAAGTTATGCCAGAATAATTATAAGATGTGTGCTAATGTCTCAACATGTACGTCAGATTTTACTTGGACTTTCATGTTGTGAAAACATCTTTATTTTCTGTGTGATGCCAGAAAAATATATTTGAGATACAGACTTCTGTGTTGGTATGTGTTAATACCTGAATGGAACATGTTTTGATTATCAAGCAGAAACTTTAACAGATGTGATTAGGTTAAATGCAGCCTACGACAAAACGTAAACCAACATTCCATATCACAACATCCAATTCACCCCATTGGTAATGTATATCAACATTTAGTTACTTCTGGAAATTGCTGGTGACAAAATAATGAAACTTGGTACACATGATTCACATCTGAAATATAAAAATTGTGTACAGGTAAAACAGTCCCAATTAGACCAGGCAACAGCGGGTACTAGTTCTAATTAAATTAAAGATAATATAGGTTAGTAAAAATAACATTCATGCAATATGTGTACCTTACTCAGGGCTGGCGTTTCGTGTTAGACCCGGGTGGGAATCGGGCAATAAAAAAAAAAGGATGGGGGGGGGGAAAGTCCGACGAAAATGTTATTTGGTTATCTTACCTAAAATAATAAAAATAATTATAATCATCAATCCAATTCATAAGAGAAATTCATAGGGATAAAAAACTACAAAATTAATTTAAAGAAAAATATGATATCATTTATTCATTATATTTTAAACCTGTACAAAAAATTATTTTTTAATTTACTATTCAGTATAAATTGCACAATGCAAAAACTGTACTGCACTTTGCTTGTTTGGAAATGAACTGATTGAAGAATTTTTCCAAATCTAGTTTGCCAGCAAGATTAACATGAACATGTAATATTGCGATGTTATTGAGGTGTAAGACCGAAAAACTTCGTTTATTCAAACAGAACAATATAGGAATCATGTCAAGTAGTCGAACGAAGCGCACAAACTCTCGTATGAATCCTCTAGTCCATTTTTACTTTTGTAAAAAAATCTACAACCCCACTAAAATTTTTTGCCTTCTCATCTTGTCTTTTCAAAAATTTGCAAAAATATTCCTCGAACACTTAGCAATCTTGAAATTAAATCTCCACAGGTTTTTTTGAGGCCAATTGAAGAGCCAACCAATGGGAGAGCAGCGGGAAGTCTCTCCAGCAGCAGGCTACTTATAGAAGCCAGAACTCGCTCGCGAGGCAGTCACAGTCTTAGCTTCGTTATGACAGCTTACCTGACGAAGGCAGCGGAGGTTGCTGCCGAAACGTTGTATATTAAAGAAATTAAGTTTAATAAAGATATCATCTCGCAGAAAACCCACAAAGATTTTGTTTCATCTATATGCTGGGAAAAACTGAATTTTCACACTCGGCAATCTTTCTTGGTCAGAACCATGGTTATAGAAATTTGTGTTTCTTTCAACATTTATGGGCTGCCCCAAAGCGAATTGTTCTAATGATTTGAAGAAGTAGATGGAATCATTGTAGAATCAACTCTAACGACTTGAATACTTGATCATTAATTTCAACATAAGATTTAGGGAAAATAATCTTGAGTAGTTTTGAATTGCAGATTTTTGCTTCAACATTCGTCAAGGTGATGGGAATTTTACGCTGATGTGGGATTTGTGGTTCATTCATTTCAAAGTCAGTACTTGACTGCACACTATACCACCAAATTTTTTTTCGAATTTAGGGCACAGTACAAATCGTCGGTGATTGCTTCTGTCTTCTTATACGATTCAATTAACTCGTAGATTAAATTTTTGAAGATCTCCGTTCAAAATTTTGACACGATCAAAACTTTCTATCATCATTGTTAAAAACAAAATACGCTCAAATAATTCCAAGTAGGAATAATATCTAGAAGTCTTAGGTGCAACAGCAGTATCTACTTCTCTGGCTACAGTCTGATCATATAAAAATTGCATTTTCTGCTGATAATTTTCTCTAACCGTTTTAAGAGATTTTATTCTCACTAACCATCTGTAAAAAAATTAATAAATATGTTTACAAATACAAAACCATATTTTTTTAAAAAATTGATTAAACTTGTAATCTCTATAAACACTTTGTTGGACAGTACCCTTCAAGAGAAGGCAACTCATGATTAGTTCCTTTTTCTATTCTGATTTGCCGACTCTCCAAGTCGTTTCGACGAGTATCACGTGAAGTTTATCAAATCTTTAACAGTGCCAATGAATTTCTTGATGTTACAACTCTCTCAAGTCCATCTTGTACTACAAGAATGAGCTCTACAATACATAAATAAAGGACGAGGCCATTCTTTGCTTTTCTATTTTTCCAGAAACATTAGAAGCCCATCGTAACACTGGCCTCTGACTTTTGAGAGCATTAACTTGTGCTGGGCGAAAATGTCAGTGATCAGATCTAATTAGGTTTCTGCCTTGGTGTTCACAGTTAAAAACAATCCAATAAAAAGTTCACTTGCAGTGAAATCTTCCGAAATGATTCTCCGATAACGGACACCTGGAAATATCAGTTATTTCATCTACTGAAATAAAAATAAATTTATTTGCTCTTATTTCTTTCACAATTCCAGACAATAGTATAGTAGCCATCAAATCAAGATTTTCATTCTGACAGTCATGGTGAAGCCATTTGTGACCATCTATTTGAAGCCATGATTTTATTTCAGTCACATCTTCAGCTAAAGCCTTTAAAAATGCCATGAAATTTGAATTTTCATCGCTGTTGGCTCCTCTCGCAGAAAGACCTTGTCTCGCCAAGACCATCAAGGTACTAAATATTTTTGACAACTCTGTACGGTTATCAAACATCTGTTTTGAATAAGGCATTGATATTGATTGTACCATGTTGATTTTATCAACGTTTTTTTTTTTAATACTTCAGTGCATTTGGTATGAAGAGAACTAGTGGCGTGAAAGTTTATTTGCTAAGTATGTATTTTGTTGTCTAACCAGTAGTGTGTCTCAAAATGAAACCAAAACCAGGTCCAATCTGGACATTTTTCATGGAAAAATTTGAATCTTTGATAAAGTGTACACATATGAAAAAGAATTTCTACCACACTACCATTGCTTTAAAACATAATTTGAAATCAGTGCTTCCAGAATAGTTTAAAGATTGTGAAAAACTAAATGCATATCTTAAGTTGCATGAACAAGAAAGAAAATATTAATGTCAGTCTATTCCAATAGTTGAAGCATATAAAACTTCCATCAAAAGAAGAACGTCCCAAGTGGTGGCAAATGGACGCTAACAAATATTCCATGTTGTTACCATTAGTCCGCAGGATTTTGTCAGCTCCACCTATCAGTGTTGCTACCAAAAATTGTTCAGAGAAGCACCCTTAATTTATGAAGAAAATATAAGCAATTTAAAATGATAAAAGGCTGCTAAGATTTTGTTATTAAAATTTAACTTGCCATTTTCAACTTTCAAATATTAGTTACAGTAATTAGAAAACTAATATTATTATTATCATTTAATTAGAAGTCAATTGCTAATTGTTTAGTTATTAAAATAAAGATTATTTAACTTGAAATTTTTATTAAACAGAAGAAATCAGAAAGTAAATGAAAATCTGTGACACCAAATGACATCTTCATATAATTTCAGCATCTGGTTCCTTTTCCCGTATTGTAACTTCCATTTCAGCCATTCATTATCTATACACTTGTGTATATAGTGAAGAAACAAAATAATAATTTACTTTTACTTACTCTCACGATTTTGACTGACAGCCAAATTGAACAAGGCCATCAAAGACATCAAAGGAATTTTGTACTTCGATCTTGGCACTTTTGTGGGTACACAGTCTTATTTTATACACATTTCGAATAATGAAACTAATATGCTTGGCTTGTCTGCTTTCTCTTTATTTATTTCTCTCATTTCTTTCCTCTATCCACACATAGTTGCTCTCAAATTCTGGGTGGGTATTTTACCCACCCGAAATTTCCAGGGTGGGTACTGCTACCCACATTATCTGCTGGCCCTGACCATACTCATAGTGCACAAGACTATATGCGCATTTAAGACAAACTTTCTAAAAACTATGAATATTTAAAATTACTAACAAAATTTTGATATTTCTACAGTATGACTGCACTGTTAATATTAATCTCTTCACTAAATACGGTTCTAGTTGCCATCAATCCTTGGGACTTGTTGTAGGTGCAGGATTGTGATATGTGCCATGTTTGTTAATAGTATACTCACAAGTAAAAAATTAGGCTCATTTAAGTTAGTGGTCTATGAAATTATAGTTGCCATTTTACTGGTGTTCAGGTTATAAAAGTTCAAAAATGTCAGTGAAAATTTTCCTCACTCCCACACAATACTTTAAAGTTAAATTGTTGCTTCCATTAATCATATCACATAGCAAAAGCTCGAGGGACTGTAGAAAGTAAAGCATTTAGCGTCACAGTTAGATTGCATATAGTTAAATTAAACATTTAAGTAATTTTTGAGCTAAAAATCAGATCGGTATTGCTTGGTAGATGTCGAACAAAAATCAAATTGCCAAGAACTAAATAAATAAACTTTAATTCTGAATTGCAAGTTTGTGGAAAAATTTTGAATACGAGATTTCAATAACCAAAAATGTTCAAGTAGTTCTACCAAAATAATAAACAAGTCAGATTTAAACTTAAAATGAAGATAATTTCATATAAAGCAATAACATAATAATTTAGACCACCTACAGATATAATATTTGAAACTATAACATCTAAAGCAAAATAGTTACAAATCTAAACATTATAACAAAAGAAGCAGAAAATTAAAGGAAATCATTTGATATGTACAACTTTACAAGAGAGTGGATATTTTCAGAACTATAGGTAAATAAAAAAAAATGGTAATCTTCCAACTGAAATAATGGCAAAACTAATAAGATTTTGGGAAAAAAATTGGAACAAGTGTTGGAAATAATGGGGTCTACTTAACGTCAAGATTTCAGAAAGGTATGATAAAATTTAAGTATCATTCAAACCGGGGGTTTTGAAGTGTCCCAATAGAAGAGTGAACCGTTGTGGGAATACATCATTATTACAGAGATTTTGTGGCGAGGCTATAAAAGACAAAGCCAAAAGCCGACTCAAGGCCAGTCATTAAACAGATCTTACTTGGAGACCATCAGACTTGTCAAGAACGTATTTCGATCTCCTTTATATATGTTGAAGGGTACACAGCATATATGTCTGTGGTGTAGTCATTTCTCAAAATACACCCTAGTTTTTGGGATATTCGCATGCATAGAATCAAAAAAATCTAAATGTCAGGTCTGTAGTAACTTATTGCCCCTTTTTGACAAATGGTGGTGTTGTCTATACGGTAGATAATTTTCTGACCCGAGTTCAAATCCCCGCAGAATTGAATATTTTTACTTGTTTTTATCCTCAGAAATTGTCAAACTTGACTTATTTATTTTGTTAAAACTTCATTTACACACTTTTATTGTGCGAAATAAAATTTAAAACAAATCACATTTCTTATAACAGATACACCAAACATAATTCCGGCCCTTATCTCAACAATGGCTTCCTAATATGACTCGCCTATACCCAATGAAATTAAGTCAGGAGGCGAATCTACTAGTAAACTGGAACTTCTACTGTTTACCATTAACCCCCTTTATTACTGGCTTTGTGATATTTTGAGAATTAACTTCCTCCTTCCCACTTCTGCCCCAGTCAGTTATTGTTTCAGCAGCTTCATTGATTTCTTTAGCATTTGTGAGTTTTCTAATTTTGGAACTACAGTCAGTACCATTTTGATCATCTATTTCAATCTCTACACCAGCAGCCCCTAACTTAAAAAAATAATAATAATAATAATAGCCCTGACCCCATCACCACTGGAAATTGGTCCCTTACAGCTTTAGCTAACAACTCAGAAAGTATCCTCTTGCCCTTTCTATTTAGGGGCAGTGCCTAGTGAAGCCCCACCTACCAATGGTGTTCAGAGGCACTACCTCCAAGATGGAACTATTCCAAGTAGCACTTCTGTTTCCACATTCACACGCCTCACAGCGTGGTTCAACAGTGGCTGGTCACGGTGACTTAGCCCAGGCATTATAGGTATAAACCTCAGGGGAAAAAACATAATAATAATGTAGCACTGAAATTTGGCACTGACATTTCTTAGCACCTATGAAACAAATCCCTATAACTCCCCACCATTTTAGGTCAACGGTGCGTAAGTAGGGCTCAAATGTTATAATCAGTATAAAAGTCTTATAGCTCTTAAAAATCAGCCTTAGTATCATTTCATTGCACTATAAGTAATTTGGTGAGGTTAACCATTGAATGAACATATAGTTTTTGATGTAATTATTGTATAAAATATTTTTTTTAAAACTCACATCTTATGATGAAACATGTATGAAACTTGTTTTGTAATTAACTCAGATTTGTTTAAAAACTATCAAAGTTAACAAGTCAAGAGCTATGATCAAAGTTGTAGAATGTAAGGCGGACACACAATGCAGAACGAGCCATTTGGTTCTGATGTGTGCACACAGCATGCCACCCCATGGCGGGCTAGGTAGTGGGAGAAATGGTAGGGCAACTTGGTATATCGTCAATGTCTGAGATGATGCAGGCGATGGTAAAATGGATATATACAATGAAGGATACATAGTATTGACTCAAAAAAATATTACTAGTTTCAGTATGTAAGTAGATGGAAAAAAAAAATATTAATCATATATATTATTTCTATAAGGTATTTTTTTGTCACAAGCCTGTATCTTCCTTCATACTTAACCAAAATTAATGAATGAGGTGTCATTTTAAATCTTATGGTCTCCACTTTGGTCACATCATATTTTAAGAAATGAAGTTTTCGGAATTCGACCCTTAAAGGGCAAAAATGTCAATATTTCTAAAAAGCTGTTTTCTGTGTTACGAGTCATTTATCTCACTGGATACCTATCTGAAATCGTTTAATGAAGTATCATTTTAAAGATTAAGATCTCCTCTTTAGTGACGTCATATATTAAGACAGATATTTTTCGGAATTCGACCCTTAAAGGGCAAAAGTATCAATATTTTTGCAATGCGTAATTGTGTCACGAGCAATTTATCTCCTTTAATATCTAACTGATATAGATAAATGAGATATCATATTGAAGATTGAGGTCTCCGCCATGGTAACATTATATTTCAAGAAAAGAATTTTTCGTTTTTCGACCCTTAAAGGGCAAAAATGTCGATTTTTCTAAAATGCGATTTTGTATCTCGAGCCATTTATCTCCCTGGATATCTAACCAAAATCGATAAATGAAGTAGGATTATGAGGAGTAATGTCTCAGCTATGTGACATAATATTTTAAGACAGAATGTTTTTGGAATTCAACCCTTAAACGGAAAAAGTATAAAATTTTCAATAACGTATTTTTGTGTCACGAGCGATTTATCTCACTTAATATCAAAGCGATATAGATAAATAAGGTATCATATTAAAGAATAAGGTTTCCGGCGTGGTAACATAATATTTTAAGAATGGAATTTTTCGTGATTCGACCCTTACAGGGCAAAAATGTCAATTTGTCTAAAATTCTTTTTTTGTATATAGAGCCATTTATCTCCCTGGATATCTATCAAAAATCGATAAATCAAGTGAGATAATGAGGAATAATGTCTCAGCTTCGGTGACGACATATTTTAGGAATGACGTTTTTGGAATTCAACCCTTAAAGGGAAAAAGCATTTTTGTGTCACGAGCTATTTATCTCCCTTAATTTCTAACCGATATAGATAAATGAGGTATCATATTAAAGATTAAAGTCTCCGCCGTGGTAACAATATATTTTAAGAAAGGATTTTTTCGTAGTTCGAACCTTAAAAGGGTAAAAATGCCGATTTTTCTAAAATGCTTTTTTTGTATATCGAGCCATTTACCTCCCTGGATATCTGACCAAAATCGATAAATCAAGTAGGATTATGAGGAATAATATCTCAGCTTTGTGACATGATATTTTAAGAAAGATTTTTTTTTTTTAAATTGAACCATTTAAGGGAAAAAGTATAAATTTTTCTATAATGCATTTTTGTGTCACGAGCCATTTATCTCCCTTGATATATAACCGATATAGATAAATGAGGTATCATATTAAAGATTAAGGTCTCCGCCATGGTCACATTATATTTTAGAAAGAATGTTTCGTTATTCGACCCTTAAAGGGCATAAATATCAGTATTTCTAAAATGCTTTTTTTGTGTCTTTAGTCATTTATCTACGTTGACAATTAAACAAAATTGATAAACGAGGTATCATTTAAAAGCTTCAGGTCTTCGTAATGTCTTCGGTTACGTTACCACATTTTAAGTAGACATTTTTAAAAATTTTAACCTTAGAGGGCAAAAGTATTAATATTTTTACAATGCATTTTTCTGTCAGGAGCTGTTTATTTCCCTTGATACCTAATCGAAATCAATAAATGACGTATCGATTTAAATATTAAATTAGCCGCTATGGTCACATCATATTTTAAGAAAAAACTTTCTCCAAATTACACCCTTAAGGGGTAAAAATATCATCATTACTCAAAACTTTTTTTTTTACCTTGGTTGGTATTTTATAAAAGGAATTTTTTGGAATTCAACCCTTAAAGGGCAAAATTATGAATATTAGTTATAGAACGTGTTTTTTTTTTTTTTTTAATTTAATACAAGCCATTTATCTTCTTCGATACCTATCCGAAATCGATAAATGACATATCGTTGTAAAATTAAGGTCTCCAGCTAGGTAAAATCATAAATTAAGAAAAAAATGTTCGGAATTTGGTGCTTAAAGTGGTAGCGCGTATGAGACTGTTCAGAGCCAAGTCCCCTGATGTCAGCAGCGAATATCACAGAGATGTCAATAAACCGTTTTTTATTCAATAAGTAGCTTTTCTGATATATATTTTTTTTTGTTACGGAAACACTGTCGTTTTGCTATACAATTCCAATGTAAACATTTTATTCGCACAGCAACAAATATTTCAGAGATGTTGATATGTTGTGTGCATTTTGTTAAGGTTGGTTTTATTCTACTAAGGTCAGTGACAGTTTGTCATAAATACAGTGTGTTTTAAATTTTCATAACTGTTTCGTAATATGTTGTGAGTATTTTGCTGCATACCTATTACACTAAATGAAATATTTGCTACAAAAGTACGGTTCTACTATTCATTATATTACAAGCATTCAACCTCACTATTCATCGCATTTTATTCGCGAAATTTTCGCACGGGTCGTCTAGTTAAATTAAAAAGTGATAGGTTAAGTGGTAGGGTTTTATCGGTGGTTAAGGCCAGTGGGGTGTCTGGTACACTAGATCCAATCTCTGGAGTTCTGATGCAGTGGTGTTTTGGGAAAAACTTTGATTACTCCCACAGTAAAGCAGTTGAGGTTGATCGAATCATGGCTATTGGCATGTTCTGGTATTGGAAAGTACAAGTTGTGGGTGTGGACTCTTGGAGTTAGTGTCTGGTGAGGCCTATGTATGAATTAGTGCAGTTGCGGCAAGTTGGTTGGTATTTGACACGAGTTATTGAACACGAGGCATGTCCAATGATGGGGAAAGTTACCCTTGTAGTAGGACTGGAACATGTAGTGTTTGGTGGAAGCGTGCTGCAGCTTTTACAGCGAGGTCTATTGCATGGAAAAGATCCATATGGTGGTTTTGGAGAGTCTGATGGAGGTTATTTGTGGACCATTATGTTCTTAAGATTGGGTGGTCTGTTAAAACAAGTATGGGTGACAGTGGGTAGAATTTTGGGTACGAGAGTGTGGGTTTCTGGTTAGGAACAAAGGAAGTCATGTCCCTGTCGCAAGATATGGTTCATGGACTCGAAGCCAGGCGAGAACTGGGTGACAAAGGCAGGGTTTTGGTTGGTTTTTGTGGGTGGCAAGAGTGTGGAGGGTGAGTGATCACACAGTAGATCTGTTTATGTACAAGATCTGTGGAGTAATGATGGGAAATAAGGGCTTGGGATAGGTTCTGGGAGTGTTGGCAGAGGGAATGAAAATCAGAACATATGCGACTTCCACAGATGGAGAGGCTGTACGGTAGGGAACGTTTGGTAGGGAATGGATGGCAGCTATCAAAGTGTAGATATTGCTATAACTTAACGATTTTGATGTGCGCAGAGGTATGAAGGATACCCAGCCTGACCGTGATGTCCACATCAAGGATTGTGATGTGTGTGTGTGTGTGTGTGTGTGAGTGAGAGAGAGTAGCTCCAGATGAAATTGATGGAATTTTTGCTATTGTTATGGGAATGGAGAAATTCAAGGAGATGGTTTTCACTGTGGGTCCAGACCATAAATATATCATCTATGTATCCGAACCACACAGTGGGTTTAAAGGGAGTGTAATTCAAGAAATGTTCCTCCAGATGCCCAAGAAATAGGTTGACATAGGATTAGGCCATGCAGGTGCCCATAGCGGTGCCGTGGATGTGGTGATATACTATAGAATTGAAGGTGAAAATTTTGGAGAGAACTGATTGGGTCGAGGTTGAAATGAAGTATGTACTACACTGGCTATGTGGTGGTAGCAGATCTAGGTAGTGTTCCAGGGCACTGAGGCCCTGAACATTTCCTGAACCATTCCGTCAACCTGGACTTACTCCTTCTTACACATCACATTCTTAGATGTAGATATCACACTTGGACAGGGTGCCCTTCGTACCTCTGTCCACATGAAACCCACTAATTTACAGCAATACCTACACTTTGATAGCTGCCATCCATTCCATAACAAACGTTCCCTCCCTTACAGCCTTACCATCCATTGAAGTTGAATGAGTTCCTCCATCAATACTCCCAGAACCTATCCCAAGTCCTTATTTCCCATTGTTACCCCACAGATCTCGTATATAAACAGATCACCTGTGAGAGTCCATCAACCATATCTTGTGATGCGTATTTTTATTTACTTTTATATATTGATACATCTATTCTGGGCCCATATTTCCAATATATTACAAGATGCACATAAAATTAAATTCATAGTATACGATAACAGTTGTATATTGTTAAGGATACATAATTTATGATATAAAAAATTATCAAGTTTCATAATAGTTACTTAACAAAATTAACAATATGAAAGAATGTATTTGATAGGAGTCTTTTTTTTTTTTAAATATAATTCATCATTACAACAACATACGTACTAACACACAGTCACTTACATACACCTATAAACTCATCCACAAATACTGCTACAGGCAATTAAACATATGACACATTCACATACCCACAGATCACTTTCAGCACTGTTTCCCACTTTGCACATTTATTGTATGACACTTCTCCACACTTACTCCCAGCACAGCCACTTCGCAGTAACTAACCTCCCTCAGAAGATAACTCCTGGAAGTAGAGGTATCCTCCTTCAACCCATTGGGAATTTCTTTCTGCAGGAATGATCACTGCTCCGTCATTGGTCCCTGTCAGCTGAAACTGTTTCTGTCAATTGAGACTGTTCCCAAATGTTGTAAGGTTCATGACCCATTATGTAATTATCAACCCATGAGATGGGAGCAGATGCGACATTTTCAGCCTGACGCAGACACTTGGAAACATATCATTAGTTGTCCTTCCTGTTGTGCTAATGTTCCTCCTTTGCTGCCATTATTCCAATAACAATGTATTTACCTCTGCAGCTGTTGTTCCAGTAATTTTCTCCACTTGTTCCAGTATAATGCTCTCCACTTACGAACTTCCAAGTTCAGTGGCCACACCCAAATGCCATGGTATGGGCTGCTAATGTTTTGTAAGCAACATTCATCCCGAGGAGAATACTTTGCTATGTCCTCCTCAAAAGTTTACTTTTCTGAGGTGTATGGCTTAGATGCTGGCTGCATATCCTACAACTGATGTTAATATTGTATTATGGTATATTCGAATAACAATTGATGAAAGTTGGAAATGCCTTTGCCCAATGCTGATTAGTTTATTCATGACTGAGGTGACTCCCACGTATTTCCTCCATATGGGCCATAAAATTTAGACTTTCTTCTAATTCCACACCAAGGTATCAACTGAAAGGACTTCTTATTGAAACTCCATCTATTTAAAGGGTTTGATTGCTCCGTAATCGGCCTTTAAGCAACATAACAGATCATGTGTGGTTCTAGTCTTAGTTTGACTTCTCTACACCATCAACTGAGTTCATGCAGAACCTTTCCACTTTTGGCCTCAATTTCGGCTCTGGTTTTACGCTCCATAATTAAGAATAGATTATCAGCAAAGACAACAAGTCCCAGATGTTCCGGCGTTCTTTGCAGCCTTGTCATTCCTGGTTCAAGCAAAATGTTCCAAAATATCGGACCACAAATGGATCCCTCTGGACAACCTTTCCTGAATGGATGCTTCAAGAGACCTTAGTTTGATGTATCTTTTCCTGCAGTAATCTTTAGAGGTGTTATACAAATTCTATAGACAATAGGCTTGTGTCCACTACGAATAAAGCAGACGCATAGCAATTTTTAATGATTAATTATGCTAAGGAGATAACAATTATTTATTATAAAAGATTATTATTATTTTTTTAAATAAATTTGACAAAATCAGGCATTCAGTCACGTGACCGTGAATGCCAATGAGAAAGCATTATGTCACATAACCTGAAACGCCCAAGTATTTGTTGACATTTTCGTGGAACAGAACAGGTTACTTGGTAAATTATTCGTTTGTAGGAACTTTCGTCATGTTAATACAGTTGTTCCCAGTTACATGGTGAAAGACAAGTGTAATTCTCTATGGAACCAGGATTTAGCAAATCAAACAAAAGCAATCTGCCCAAAGTGGACACCGTAACACTTGGCAGATTTTTCACATCAAACACTGACTTTTGCTCATCGGAATTCTGCAATATTAAAAGTTCGATGTAAGTATACAAAAGTGTCAATTATACTATTATAGGCTTAAATAGCATTATTTCAGTTTCATAAACAATAACATATTACTTAGACCGCCTGATGTCATCCAAGACGCCATGACAGTCTTGAGCGTTTTCGAGGTAAATTTAAATTCGTTTTTAAAAATAGAAAATACATAATGTTTGATTTTTTGAAAAATAATACACTTTTTGAGTAAAATTGAAAAATAGTTTAATACTTTTCCTTATTATCTAATTTAGTCAACCAGCCAATTGAGTTCCTTAAGCTGTGCAAAAAGTGCAAGTGACTATAGATTATTAAATACCCCAGATATATCGACAAGAATCCCTATCACGTAATTCTGATTTGAGCTCTGTATCAGATTCATTGTCCAATTAATTCTATCCTCTGTAGATCTACCAGCTCTGAATCCATATTGGTTTGGATTCATCCCTTCATTCTCCCAATGTTCTTGCAACCTCTGCACAGTACTTTTTCTTGCATTTTGCCTAGCACGTTTAGCAAGAAGATGGGTCGATAGGATTTGGGCAATTTTGGATCTTTGACATCTTTCCTCACTCTGCTTCCACATGTTTGGTACTCTTCCCTGATGCAGGCAAGCATTATAGAGCTTACACAAAGTGGGGGCTACTAGCACTAGCAGTTCTTGTACTACTTCAGCTGGAATTACATCTGGATCCAAAGCTTTGTCCCTGGACATGGCATTTATTGCTTGTGCTACCTCCAAAATGCTAATATTTGGAGTTTCAGTGATACTTTACCTATGTTGATCCAATTCCAGATGGAGCACTTCCAGTTTGTCATCTGGAGTATTTCTGCAGCAGTCTTCCAACTCGTAGTCATAGGTCCATCTTGTTTCTGCACAGTAGACAGTACAGTTGGGGGTTTTACCTTTCCTGCAGCAATTTTCAATATAATATTTAAATAAATTGTGATGGAGCAATTTCCCTACACACCAATCTTCTCCCTTTCCTGCACCCACCTACATTTGCCCTCTGCAAATTTTAGATTTAAATTCTTTCAACATTTTTGGTAAATTATTCATCATTTCTCTTGGTAACTTATTCAAATCCCTGACACCCTGACCAAACAAAAAAAAAAGTGAGAGAGAGAATCTTCCCACACCCTTGTGCCTAAAATGGAGTGCTAGCATTTGGTCATGGTCATCTTTTCCCTTTCATGCATTACTTTTAATCCTTACACCAATATCTTTCCATGCCTCATCACTAGGGTTCGGATGTTTAGGACAACTCATATTTTTTTCCTGCCTTCTTTTTGAGCTGAAATACTGAATTAAACACTGATTCAACGATTATGATTGTATTTAAACGTATTTTATATAGCATATAAATGCTTATTTAGAGCAGTCACCTAGTTTTTGTCATATTTCAATAATATTTATGGTCATATTTTGAGGAAAAATCTGGTAGTTTTCTAATAGTACCGGGAATTCACTAGATATAGATGAGAAGAAATTAAGATAATTATTCACAGAACTGTACTTCTGCAATACAAATGGGGGGGGGGGGGGGTGTCAGAATTCACCAGTCAATAATTCAAGTTATCCATTATTGTCACTCTCTAAACTTAATGCTCCGCCCGCCTTTTAATCTGGAAAATGCAGCAGAAGCATGGCTGTGTCGAACCACATCAATCAGTATCTCAATGAAATATCCTCAGTCATTTTTAAATCAGCAGTGGATCGTTGAGTAGACCTTCCGCCATGCGCAAAATAAAATTTTCTGAAAGTGCAAAGTTCTATTCTGTAAATTATAACGTTACTTCAACAAAACTACTTAAAATTTAATTTTCCGATGGTGCGGTGATTTCACAGAAGCAAATTATGCTTTCTACATGAAAGCGACACTACTAGATAAAATGAATCATGTATAATTGAGAATGTTTTGATGTATAGAAAATTTAAATGATTGGTCATATTTTGTCATTTTTAGGTCATATTTACCCATTTTTAAGGTCATACTTGCCTGCATATTCATCTACTTTTCTGTTCCTAAAGATCTGAACCCTACTCATCACCAATATATGACTTGTACACCTATGACCCTCATCATCCTCCTCCTGTCTTCCAATGAATCCCATTCCAGCTCTTTTATCGTATCTGTTACTGATTGCATTCTTTGGTAATTTCCAGAAACAAATCTAGCAGCCCTTTTTTGCACCCTCGCCAACTCCATTATGTATGGGATACCCCAGGGGTCTGTGTGCAAGTTTGTTTTCACACGTTTCATAACTTTTTTGCTTAGTCAGTATTATCAGTTCTCGGAATTCACTTTTAATTTGTCTACATCTTTCCAGCAGCTGACCTCTATTTCCACATTATTATATTACCATTCAGTGACCAACCATGATACTAAGCAAAATATTTGCACGGAACAGCTAGTAAACGAGAATGGTCCTTTTCAAGATATACAAGTACCTTGCTCTAACCAATGAGAACTAACTAACATCACCAGGCTTAATGGTACCTGAAACTTCTACAAGATGGCTTTAGAGCCTTTCCAAGACGCCAAATACGAGAACCGATCGTTTTTGTAAAATCACGTAGATAAACTTGAAAAGCAAAACATTATCTAAATACGAAATTGCATCCAAATCATTAAGAGCCATTTCTGAAACACCAAATATATACTATGATAATTCTGCATTTGTTTATTTGAACGGGTACTGCAAAAAAAAATTACCCCAGCATTCTGGATGGGATTTTCAAGTTTTTAGAGAATGGTCCAAATCAAAATCTGCAGAAATAGCTAAAGACTTATATGTACATTGGAAAGTAATAGGCATATACATTTAAGAGTTTGAATTGCTTATATTGTATTTGTCTTTAGTTATAGTTACTCGCTTTTACTGAAACTACTATGTATATTAAATCTTCAATAAGAATAAAAGAATTGTGATATTTACAGTAAGTAACTTAGTCCTCAATATGTATATTATAGGGTTTCATTGTTGCTGCAATTTGATTGTGAAATCCAGGCTGCATTTCAACCTAACCACAACCGCTAACTTTACATTGCGATACAGTGGATTTATAACTGCCCGTGTTATTGCCCTGTTGCAGTAAAAAATGAAGGTGTATTAAAAAATTAATTGCTATAATTAATGCAATACCTACTTGGAATCCTAAAATTGACAATGTTGCCACTACCCAATTTGTAGTTAGTGAAACATTTTTGTGTTAGGTTTATCTGCATTGTTTGATTTTGTAATGGCAGTGTCAGTATAAGTTGTGGTTAAGTTGAAATGCAACCTGACCCAGAATGTTCTTGCAAAAATATATGGCATGAGGAATTCAAATATTGTTAAGAATGAAAACTTCTCCCACCAGCATGATGTGTAGAAGTACAGGGAACCTTTTTCTTTCTGTTTAGTTTGCCATAAATTCGTTCTCTTTGGTCTACAATAACCTGAATGCTTCCAGCTGTGTTACAACTACTTGATTTGGCTTCCAACCAAAACAATGTTAGTTGATTCAGAAAACGAATACCCAATCTATCTGTACAAAGTACAAGACTTCTTGTCTAGATATAATATGAGCGCTTTACTAAAAACAAAAAAGTCTGGAACATTCATATGGCATAGTTAATTGCAGTAATGTGTTATGCAGATGTAATTAGTTTGTGTCCTAGATACAAAGAATTAAAAGTAAAGACAGAAAACTAAACTGTTAAGGCAGTACTATTTTTGTTGCTACCAGCCAATCTTTTCAGACAATATGTTTCCCCTCCCCCTCAATTTAATTAGTCAAAACTGAGAAAAGTGAACAGAATAATTAAAAATGTGTTGGCGTGATAATTTGGGAAAAAAAATATTCAAGTATTACACCACACAAGCATTCACAATAAAGTACTCAAAACAATGCTGGTAAAAATAAAAAGGCACATGATTTTTGGGCTAATTTCTACCAAGCTGCTGAAAATCTTGTCATGACTCGCAGCATTCACATGCCAGCATTTACCGCCAGTGTGGCCATCAATTTAGCAATGTGGTTCATTGCCTTTCTCTCACGACTGAGGGATCATCCAAAATATTGCATCTGTGAATTGTTTTTGTCTCAATTTCAGTATGTGATAACTTCACATTCCCTATTCATCACACATAAAAAATGCACATTTTCAGTAATTGTGGTGTGTTCAGTATGTTATGGAAATGTTTCTGTGAATAATTTATACTGTATCAAGGTGGTGTTGAAGAAGAAAAAGAGAAAGTATCAGAATGAGAGAGTTCCATAAGATAAATCCATCGTTGCATGTGCTCAGTTGGTATTCGATAGCTATGAGGATAGTTATAAATCCCACCTGGAAGATGCGAGCTCTATTAAAAGACTACTTCCTTCCAGATACTACAATTTTCATGCACTGGTCACTATTTTACAATGATTGATCTAAGGTAGATAATGTCCACTCAATGTAACTACAGAAATTGTCACTTTGTTAGTTTTTTTGTCAATACCATTTATATTATACATCTGTTATCTGGATTCTATGTTAAAAATGAATGGCTCATAAGAAAGGAATTGGCCATCTTATCTCTAACAGCTTGACTTGGTATGATGTCTGCTGGAATCCAAACAACCTCCAAGATGTGAACTATTTTTTTTAACGTCACAATTGAAAACTGATGAATTTTTAAAGCCTATAGGCGACAGTAAAAACACCTAATAAATTTAATTCTGAACTTTTTCTGCTACATCCTTCAACAACAAAAAACGACAGATCAACAACATGAGAACAACCTGCACCATCATAAGATTGACCTGCATCATCTCATGACTGACAGAGTTCAATGATCACAGACCTGTTACAGAAATTCTCTCTTTTTCCCAACAGAAGTGGAACAGCCATATTCAACACAGCAACACTTACCTTTTGATCCAGAGAATATCATCATGCAGCTGAAGTTTCCAATTTCGCCAATCTGTATTAAGTGACCTAATACACCAACTGTAGTTTTAATCTTGAAAGTTAAGACAGTACACCCACCACTTGCAAACTTTAGAGGAATGAGGGCTGAGATGAGAAAAAATGCGAATGCAGGCTTTCCCGGCGAATAAATGACAAATCTTCTAGGGTTTGCAGCCAGATTTTATTATAAAGCGACAAGCTTTCGGCTACTAGCTCAGTAGCCATCTTCAGGTCGATTATGTATCGGCGATCTTGCCTTGATGGATACCAGGCGTTTACTGGTGTCGCTTAGCAACCTCATGACGCTCGCAGTCCCACTTCACTGTGATTGGTCGCCTGTCACGATATCAGCGTCCGGCAGAGGAACGAAGTTCTAGACACACAATAGTCAACCTAACTGAATTACAGCTGGACGAAGCAACTGAAAAAGTGTTATCCAAAGGGTTAAACTTCGCTCCGACTCCTAAAACGATCCCAGTTAAAGATATCATCCGCGCAGTTGAATTGGCCGCCCGCAAGCTTCCGGGAGATTCGGCCGAAGAAATTCGGAGGGAAACATGCAGGGTTCTGGAGAGAGCCAAACCTCCAAAATCAAATATCACAAAATCTGAACGCATGGCCCTAAGAGCATTACGCCAGAATGATGAAATTGTGGTCTTACCAGCGGACAAGGGTAATGCTACTGTCCTTATTACTGCTGAAATGTACGAGACCAAGGTAAGAAAGCTGCTTAACGACACTGCTTACAAGCCGCTCAGTGATTTTTTTTTTTTTTTTTTTTTTTGGTAACTGCTTTACGTCTCTTTTTAACATCGATGTCTTTAGAGACGGGAAAGGATGGGGGGCAAGGATGGGGGCAAGGATGGGGGCAAGGAATGGGAAGGAATTCGGCCATGGCCTTTTGAAGGAAGCATCCTGGCATTTGCCTGGAGTGATTAGGGGAAACCATGGAAAACCCAAATCTGACCGCTCAGTGAAGACCCAACTTCGAAAATAGAAAGAAAGGTAATGGCACTACTAAAGAAGACGTGTTTTCCATCGGAAGTCGTCAAGGGTCTTCGACCTCGGGCCGCCAGACCACCTAAATTCTATGGTCTGCCAAAAATTCACAAGGAGGACGTCCCTTTACAACCTATTGTGAGTACCATTAGTAGTCCCACATATGGTCTGGCTAAATACCTAGCTAGTATGCTTAGCTCCTACTTAGGGAAAGGTCCTCACCATGTTGTGAACTCAATACAATTTGTGAGTGTTCTTCATAAGATACACCTGTCGGAGACTGATATTATGGTAAGCTTTGATGTAGTCTCACTTTTTACTAGAGTTCCACTGAAAGACACTTTGCAGCTGCTACGAAATCTCTTTGAATCTTGCATTGTTGATCTTTTTGAGCTGGTCCTTACATCCACTTACTTTACCTACGGCGGAGATTTCTATGAACAGACGGATGGTGTGGCAATGGGGTCACCATTGTCTCCTGTTGTGGCCGATCTATTTATGGAATATTTTGAGAATATAGCAATATAAAGGTCTGTTCTTAAGCCGGCATGTTTCTTCCGTTATGTTGATGATACATTTGTAGTTTGGCCCCATGAGATCAGCAGTCTACACGAATTTCTGGACCATCTCAATGGGATTCACCCAAACATACGTTTCACGATGGAACTGGAAGAGAATGGTAGCTTGCCTTTTTTGGACATTCTCATTCGGCGAAAACCAGATGGGACTCTTTCTCATAGTGTGTATAGAAAACCTACTCATACAGATCAATACTTACGTGCCGAAAGCTTCCACCACCCGGCTCAGAAAATGCTGTATTGTACACACTGGTGCATAGAGCGAAAGAAATCTCTGATGTTGACAGTCTGCCGATGGAACTGGAACATCTCCGTAATACGTTCAGGAGAAATGGATATTGTAACCGACAAATAGAAAGGGCACTACAAAAAACGCCAAACAAACAGGCAATGGAACCTAAAGAACAGTATAAAGATCTGGCATTTATCCCATTTGCTGGTAACATATCCGGGAGAATAGGCAGAATACTAGGTCGACATGGTATTAAGAGCATATTTCGTCCTCCTGCCAAAATACGTGACCTGTTACGTTCTGTGAAGGACGACTTGGGGTGTATAGTATACAGTGTGAATGTGGGAAATCTTACATTGGACAGACTGTACGCACAATCAAGGCCCGTGTGGTGGAACATCAACGCAACATTCGACTTTTTCAGATGGATAAATCTGCTGTTGCCCAACATGTAATTGAAAATGGCAACAGAATGGATTTTTACAACGCGAAGGTGCTGACAAAATGTTCGTTCTTTTGGGAGTCCGTGGTTAAAGAAGCCATAGAAATACGGTTACATAACAACCTGGTTAACTGTGACATGGGTTATTTGCTGAGCAACGTTTGGAAACCAGGGTTATCTATACTTTGCGGGCCACGTTCCCTGGTTGCCGGCGATCCGGTGGAGTGTGGACAGCCAAGTGAGAGGGACCCAATCGACCAATCAGGGCGGGGACTCGACGACTGCCTAACTGTGGTACCTATTGGTTGCATGCCACAACAGCTAGATTCCGGCAGTTAAGCAACGCTGAGCGTGGTGAGAACTTGGATGGGTGACCGCCACAGCTAAGCTCCGGCAGTCAAGCAACGGTCAGCATGGTGAGCACTTGGATGGGTGACCGCCGACTCGACCAATCACAGTGAAGCGGGACTGCGAGCGTCATGAGGTTGCTAAGCGACACCAGTAAACACCTGGTATCCATCAAGGCAAGATCGCCAATACATAATCGACCTGAAGATGGCTACTGAGCTAGTAGCCGAAAGCTTGTCGCTTTATTATAAAATCCGGCTGCAAACCCTAGAAGATTTGTTGTCATGAGAAAAAATGCTACACAAAAAAAAAAACACAATGTTTGGCCTTACTCATGAAGTGCCACAAAAATTGTCTTCATGCTATTAACCATTACCTTAGATCTAACTCCATGAACTGACGACTTTTTCTTGTTAGCAGAATGGGCTGAAGATATTTAGAAGTTACTAAATACAAAATACTAAAGGAAGATTTTAGACTAAACATATATCAATGGAAGACAAAAATGATTAAATGTAGCAGAAATGATGTCAATAATAAAAACATAAAAATAGGAGTGTATGCAACAGGAGAAGTAAGTGAATCCCGTTACTTCGGAAGTAAAATTACAACCCATGGCCGAAGCAGGAATGATGTGTAAACAGAACTGCAATAGAAAAAAGAGCCTTCATGAAAAAGAGGAATCTTTTAGTTTCAAATATTGATCTAGGACTTTCTTTAAATCGATGTGTGGAGCACAGCACTTTATGGTAGCAAAGCATGGGCTTTAGGAATACCAAAAAGAAGGAAAACTGAAGCATTTGAAATGTGATGCTATAGAAAGATGCTGAAAATTAAGTGGACAGATAAAATACGAAAGGAATGAGTTATGGAAATGATGGGTGAAGAAAGAAATTTGTGGAAGAGGCTTACAGAGAGGGCAGACTGGATGGTAGGTCATATTTTGAGACATGCTGGATTGGTTAATTTGTTAGAGGAGGGAAGAGTCAAAGGTAAGAACTGTAGAGGAAGACAGAGATGAGAATATATGAAGCAGATAATTGAGAATGTGTGTTGTAAGGGGTATGTTGAGATGGAGAGGTTAATTTAATATAGGAATGGATGGAGGATTGCATCAAACCAGTAATAAGACTGACAGGGGGAAAAAAATCTCCATGTAATTTCTCATTTGCAGCCCTATTATTTTATCAAACAGTCTATACCCCTTTTTATGCAGACGATTTGAAACAAAATTGCTCAAAACAATAAAAAAATTGATGAATGATAATCATGTTGAATGTTTCACAATTATGATTTTACAAAATACACAGATTTAAGAGCCTTTAGAGAGTAAGAAAGTATAGTATACACTGCCAAAAACATCAACTCTAATACAAATTAGTTACAGTTTACATCAGCAATTTCCTTTAGTCTATAAAATCCACAATTCAGAATTTTCCATCTGGGTACACCTAAACCACTTCACTTAAAGTCTACAAACATGAACTCAAAAGAAGCTTGTAATATTTTTTCAACATGAACCATCCCAATTATACATTTGTTTTCCCCTTTCTAAATTGGTTGGAGATTCTTGTAGTTTTTTTGTGGAATACACCTTTATTCTGGATAAAGAAGTCATTAACGAACCTATAAAAGCCCACTAAAATTTTCTGAACTGTTAATAATCACATGTATTGTTACTGTCTCCAAGTCCGCCAATAAGTGCTAAGATATTACTAATCCTACCAGTTTATGTGAACTGATCAAAGATTTTATTTCACACGATACTAAATGTTTCAAAATTGCAGAACAAAATAAATCTAAGGTGTGTAACACTGACACCAAGAAGTGAAACAATTCAAATCGATTTTTAAAAATAATTCTCAGTACCAATAAAATCGACCAATTCTCGTTTCTCTCCAACATTCCAATACAAACAGTGGACAATTACAAGAGGAATGTTGCTTTTATTAAATCCAAAAAGTGATAAAATTTATCTACTTCAGTATCACAATACAGTAAAAAAGTAGTCTATGCTTTATATTGTTATGAATTATTATTTTTAAGAATACATATTCTGTAATATGTCAGAGAATTCTGTCCAGAATGGAAGAGGGATGTATTTACAAAAAACAGCAAAACATTTCAACCAGACGTCGGAGGCTAATATGGCGGGCGAGGAGGACCTGAAACATTAAGGCGAGATTAATTAATTCTTATCTGAAATGTACACTGTATGTGTTAACGCTAATTTGCTCAACATTACCCCCTCTCATCATGCTAGGTGGTGGGCCTCTCATTCCTGGTGGGCCCATAGGACCTCCTCTTCCCATTGCCATTCCTGGGGGCATTCCTACAAATTGAAAGACAGTTATTAGAAATCACAGCAAAAACTTTCATAGATCCAGAAGTCTTATCCAACAGTGGATGACTCCTGTCACTAAAATTCAAATGCAAAGAATAATGGAAACATAATAAACTGATCTGCAAACTGCTTCAAATACAAACAAAAACATGTGTTTTATGTTATTTTCCATGAATTTTAACCTGATGGTGTTCAATTTCAGCTTATATGCCCTTACTAGCTTCGAGCCTGTCAAAAATGACGGTATGTATGCAATATCCTGGCAGTTATTTTTTTTTTCAATTGGTTAATTATATGGAATTGTTATTACATAATGCTAATGGCCTGGATTTTGTAATGTTCTAGATCTTTCATATGCAGTTCACATAGCGATACAGTAGTAACTTCTACTGAATTAATGACGATGGAAGTATAGAACCAATAAAATTAAAAACAAATTAGGAATCCCACAAAAACTTTTGCTGTCAATGTAATATCAGTTTTATTCCTGGTCCACACACAATTCAGCACGATAAATATGATATTTCTTTCCCCCGCAATAAATAATATTTCCAATAACATGGCGCTTATGAAAGCAGATTAAATGGTTTGTAAAACTCATTTCAGAGCGAATTATGCTGTAACAAAATGTGTCAGTTGCGATTCTGGTCAACTTAGCCCCAACCTCCATTAACATTGCATTCGAAAATCATAGCTTTTATTACCGTCATATGAATAACGACAGGCAGCACCTATGGTGGTAGTCTGAATTTATTCTGGAAAAGATTGCACGAAAAAGCGAATATCGACCATTTTTATTGAAATCTTCGTGATATGAGTACCATACTGTGGTTAGATTATCGGAGTATTTGACTATGATTTATTTAAATAAATACATTTTACTTTAATGACGGAAAGCATAATATCAAAAACGAATAACGGTCATTTATCTCGGTGATTAATTTCGCGATTCGTAAATTTGATGTAAACTTTCTTCGAGTTTTTAATTAACTTCATTGTTACTTATCATCTGCCAAAAACATTCTTAGGTTATGTTTTAACCTCGTTCATATAACTGGTACAGATAAAATAACGCAAACATGAAATACTCTTCTCCTTGCATTAATTTTTGCATCTAGTTGTCATAAATAAACAAAAAGCAACATATAAATTTAAACGAACATACCAATTATAACTTTGTAACGTTTGATTGCCTCGCATTAATTTTCTATATCTGCTCGCCGCTATTTGGATGCAAGAATATCGTTGTTGAATTGCGAATTATAAATTGAAATCATTTTTAATTATATCTTTCGTGATATGAGTAACTTATTCTGGTTAGATTATCAGAATATTTGGTTATATTTTATTTAAATAAATGCATTTTTATAATTTCGAAAACGAATAACTGTTATTTATTTGACTGATACATTGCGCGATTACGTACGTTTCTCTTAGTTTTTAATAAACTTCATTGTGTCTTATCGTCTGCCAAAAAAATTCTTAGGTTATGGTTTAACCTAGTTTTGATAACTGATACAGATAAAATAGCGTCAATATTGAATCCCCTTCTGCTTACATAAATTTCTGCGTCTAACTGATACAGATACAGCGTAAATATTGAATCTCCTTCTCCTTATACGAATTTCTGTGTCTAGCTGTAAATAAACGAAAAGCAAGATGATGGAAGTAATGTAATATGGTGGTTGATGATTGGCCGTTCTCTAGCCAATAGCAGTAGCCGCTATAGACGACGCACGCAGACGCCACGTTAGCGTTTTATATAATAG
The DNA here is from genome assembly GCA_031002005.1 of Vandiemenella viatica. Taxonomy (NCBI): domain Eukaryota; kingdom Metazoa; phylum Arthropoda; class Insecta; order Orthoptera; family Morabidae; genus Vandiemenella; species Vandiemenella viatica. The sequence goes on along the minus strand of JARYHS010009186.1, from coordinate 7,070,080 downwards.
GATAGGTATGATAAACTGGTAAATTAACCATCCACCATATTAAAGAATATGATCATAAGGCCAAAAATCTGCCTCCGGTTACATGACTAGCTAGCAACCCTCTGCGTGTGCACACCTCCCAAGCCTCATGACTCATTTTCTCCATCATGAATAAGGTTTAATAACCGAAATATTGAGTATATTTGTGTGATCGTGATATATGTTCTTCTCTCGTCGCTACCTTAAACTTTGGTGAGTGATGAGTCATATATAATTCATATATTTTTATTCTAATTCCCCATAATTATACTATTTAAACACATATGACAGTGATTTTTTGAATTTTCACACTGTTTATGTCACCTTCTGAGCCAAAATGTTTTCAAAAATTTAAAAAATGCTTCCACCTTCAGTTTTCTAATTTCTATTCTAAGCACTCCATCATTTTCATTATCAATCAGACCACATTGTATTGCATTTCCCAATCTTTATTTACTTTTCACTCCAGTTATCTTCAAACAAGGTGCAACTTTTACTAGAAATTTTCCTTTTGTCTCTTTGCTGCTACTGCACCAATCCCCCTTTTTTTGTTTGTTACTGTTCCAACATAATACTAACAGAAATCTGCCTTTCCCTCCACCCCTGTAATGCCTCTCATCTTGTCAAACTTCACGCCCATAAGCAGTTCCTTCGATTCTGCCGTTTTGAATTTACCATCTAATGGTCTCACAATAAAACCGCCCGCTTCTGGTTGCCACCCAATTCATCCAACATCCCACACCTTTCTTTTAAAATAATCACCTCATCAGAAAGTTCCTAAAACCAATCTACACTCAGCTAGTCTCTCTCCAAATCCTATGATCCCTTGATTCAGCACATAAAGCGAAATTTGCACATATTCTTATGCAAGCTTTTTGATTTTGCAAAATGCCACATGGCTTTAGTTCTGGCTCCTCCTGCCAACATTTCATTCCTATACAGCACACTCCTTGTCCCCTCAACTGCCACACGTTCAATTTACCACACTCAAACCCTATGCTACTTACCCCATAATCCCCCCTACCCAACTTAAGGCTATACCACAATGGTCTCTGGATAACTTTTCAATCACTCCTCTGTCGGAACCTCGACTCTCTTTCCTACCCTAAGAAAGTCAAATGGTGAAATCTGTGTGTAAACTTCTGATCCCATTCCCACATTTCTCATCTCTGAGCACGAATAAGGTTTTAAACAGAAATATTGTAAAATAAGTTTGTTACTGCCTTCATATGTACTAAGTGATAAGTTTACTTTCCTGTCTTTATTTTTATTTACTTATTCCATAACAGACAGATTGAATTAATACAACAGATTAATATCACCAAAAATTCCCACACTCGCATAAGCAACAATTTTAGTTAACTATTTTTAAAGAAAGAAATAATTACAGTCACTTTGCTAGGGAATTTCAGATTACGACAGTTTTATTAAGTAGTAGTAAGGCAATAGGTACACCTTCTTTGTCAATAATTATTAAATGAACATCAACTTTTAACACTGTGTAAAAATATGCTGCAATTATGTTGTTACAGCATCTTCTCACCCTACATCAAGAATTCTCTTGCTTAATCTCCACTTAACCAAGAAAAGAAATCACATTTCTTGTTCTCGTCTTGTGTCAGTATCAATGCTCAGCAGCTATCACCTTTGCTCTGAACCTTGAAACCAAAAGCAAGTACTTCCGTCCTTTTACAATTATTTCACATTTTTTTAAAAAAAAGTAACCCGTAAAAAAGAACATATTTGTCTGGTGATAGCGAAAACATAGAACCAAACTAAACTACAACATTATTTAATACAAAAGATGGCAGACTAGTGTAAATACACAAAATCATGGAGGACTCCAAATCCAGCCAAGTGCATATCTTGCTGCTGATGAAGATTTTAACTTGAAACTCTATTTGTCTACATCACCTTAACTTCTGCTAAGTACCCAATGTTCCCTATCAAACCATCAGAACGTTATCTCCTTTATGTAGCCTCCTTCCCATATTTCTAAAGTACTGAGTTTGCTAGTATTGATGTTTACATTACTTAGTTTGTTTTCTTTAAAGGTTTCCTAATAGCGTCTGGACCAAAAATTATTCACAATCATCTCCAAATTCCATAGATAAACAGTTCTTGTTTACCGGAAATGTATAGTATGCAACCATTCTTCCTACAAGATTCTGATAAAACTTATTTTCCGAATGAATCAACTTCCACAGACAGCCAGAAAACATGTGAAACACTCCTTTTCACTGAAGCACGTTGGATGCACTCAGCTATCAAAAATACCACATTTTGTAAATCATTATGCCAGAGAGTTTCTTGGCTACAACTTGTTTTCAGCTATGTATTTTCCATTGTCGTTGAACATTCCATCCCAGTCAACCACCATAAAACTACTCTCCATCAACAGTCCTCTGCCAAGAGTTCCTATGCAATCCTAACATCGGCAATGGGGTAAATAATGTTTCCTCTTTGTATACTAATTCATTTTTGTTAACTATTATGTAACAAGATTTACTAAAGTTAATATTATGTCTATTTGTAGAAATCAACGCTAATTTCAGGTTTTAAAATTATTAAAGGCTTTTCCAGTTTACCAGTAACAACACAAAATACCTAGAAACTAAAACATCGTCAAAGTTATCCCAATACGAATCAAAGCTAAGGTAAAGTTTCCTTACCCATCATTCCTGGTGGAGGACCCATCATTCCAGGTGGGGGACCGCCGACCGGCATCCTCGGTGGCCCGGGTTGTTGGGGTCGCATCTGTGGTGGGGCAGAAACTGCAGGTGCACCCCGTCCTGCTGGCGTCATCACCTGCTGCGACGGTCCACCCACTCCTCGCACGGGACCCTGTAGACCTGGAGGAATACAACCGTCAGCGACTAGCTTCTTAGGCTTTCACGGCTGCCTTTGTTAATAATAACTGGATTTTCTGAGAATGCTTAGCAATACAGATAAATAATCTGGAATTCCCAGAAAATCCAGTATTCATTATTAACTGCTTTACCCAAACTAAGTTATATTTAAAGTAATATAAATGTCAGATTTAACTGTGCCAAACAAAAGGGGCAAATTAATAAAATAATTAATGGCATCAAGATTAATGAAATATAAAAAAATCTTTTCTCAACTGAAAGATGGGTATTAACACACAGAGTATCTACGAGGAACATTCCTAACATGAAAGTGTTGCAGTAATAGAGGAATTTTAATGTACAATCTGCTTCTGCATACTTTTCAAATCAGTTACTATTGGGAGTTAGTGTAGGGAACAGTTGAAGGTAAGAACTGTAGAGGTAGACAGAGATTAGAATATATGAAGCAGATAATTGAGGACGTGGGTTGTAAGGGGTATGTAGAAATGAAGAGGTTAGCACAGGATAGGAAGGGATGGAGGATTGCATCAAACCAGTCTAAAGACTGACGACAGCAAAAAAAAAACTATTGGCTAAAGACATTTGATAGCACAGATACCTGCAGGTACCCCAGTGGCGCCAGCAGGGACTCCTCTTCCAGCAGCTCTGCCGACACCAGGCCCAGGTGCCGCACCGGGTATCGGTACTCTAGGCAAGCCCTCTTCTGGCGGAGGAGGACCCTCCACAGTTATCGAAACTATGTTCTCTCCTCGGAGAAGCACAAATCCTAATACACGTTTCTCTTCACGTTCGGGCTGCTTTGTATTCTTTGGTTTTATTTTGCGAAATTCTTCGCAATCACCAAGGATGAGATTCATGTGCTTGTCGAATGCTGAATAAATAAAAATTAAATTAAAAACAGCCTAGTCAAAAAAGAAAAGAAATTAGAACTATGTGCTGAAGATATAGGAAACAATCTTTACTGCTTTGTACATTATTAGCAACACAATTATTGAGATTATCTAACAGTAAGATGAGGTTGGTTATCATTTTCTTTGCAGTTTAACATCAATTTCTCCACAAATAACTATTTGGTCATGAAACATTTATTTCCAAAAACATTTCATCCTCATGGGGTAGGGCAAAATCAGTGGCTGTATATATTATTAGTATCAAGTATCCCACAATACTTACAATATGGAAGGAAACATGCACTGCCACTAACAACACATCTCTGGCTATATATATATTTTAAATATTTGGGAACTAGGTTTTGGCTGGGTCTTCATCCCCATGGAAAAGAAAAACCTACCGTCTTGTTGCTCTCTAAATTATTGCCATTAATTAACTAACATCTGATACCATTAACATATTTTTATTGAAACAAAAAAATGTGACACTTGAGATGTGCAATGAAACTAATGTAATAATAACTTAAAGCGAATGACACATTTTTTTTATTTGCATTTCTGGGAGTTTGGCTAGCACTGAGCAGCCTTGATTAGAGAAGCTAAATTTGTTAGGTACCAACAAATTCTCAAGTGTCGTAAAGTACGTGAGTATCAGGCTGCTGTCTTTGAAGTTGTTGCTTTTCTTCAAAATTTCTTGTCTCCTTCACTCTCCAAGGCCACCTGCAGCTTCATGTTCTCAAATTTTATCTCGCGCCCAATGTCGATGGCATGGTGCAATACTGTGGATTTTTCACTATTGTTTTGTTTGTTGCTGCAGATATGTTCTCCAAATGTATCTGCTACAGTATGACCAGTCTCACCAATGTAAACACTGCCAAAACTACAGGGAATTTTATAAATACCAGCAAGCTGGTATGAATGTAGACGGACATTCAGTAGAACGCCCATGGGCAAGACGTTTAGAATTTATTATGGAAGTGGCTTCATTTACTGGTATGTTAGAAAATAGTTATCCACATCAAAATAAGTGCTTTTCATACACGTAGAAGGCATTATTGTCTGTATTGAAAAATTGTTAAGGCTTCAAGGTAGGTTCAGTAGTTTTTGCCTGGTGCCAGAAAAACGGTCAAAAATTCTAAAATCAACTGCTTTGACTTCAAGGACCTTCAAAAAGATGACTTCAAAATAATTTTATAAACATTTCCAATGTAGACATAAAACGAAGATAAATATTTCATGACAAAACATTTGTCAGCGAAAAGCTTTAAACCTGTACAAAGAAGGTATAAGATATCTTCAAGAAAAAACAATACAAAGTTTATATCCAATAGAGCTAGTGAAACTGCAAAACCTGCTGTTACCACACAAAATATCAGGCAAAAAGTTTTGCTTTTTATTATCTAGCCAGCTGCAACTGTGAAAAAACATAAGTTAAAATGATTTTCTTGTAAACAATAAAAAAAACTTCTATAGCTACATAACTAAGTTAAAACAACAGGCAACAATAATTATTTAATTTCCCTACATTTGTTTTTGTATTAATACCAAAGAATTGAAGAAATTCGTCAAAGCACAAACAAAAAGTTCTCAAAAATTAAGGAAATAAAATGTATAGTTGTCTTTATCTGAATTTGTTTATTGTATCACATTATGGACAATCAGAAAATACATATTTTTCTACTACCTAAAGCAATTAACAATTTAAAAAGAACCAGTCACAAAAATCACTTTTCACTGCTAACAGTAGAAAGAGAAAACGCTTTACCAGAAAGTAAATTTCACCAAAATATGAGGTTACAAGTCAGATATTATGCCAATATATTTTTAAATTCACTTTTCACTTATATGATTGAGAATTGTAAAATTTTAAATGCTGGACATCATGCCACGCTCATGGCCTATATGGCTGTTCACTACTCTACTGTTCCTATCTCAATGGCTTGCTAGGTGGTACTGTCTCAAAAAATCTTTGACATTTAATAAAGTTCTTGTTTCTACAATTATATTTCTCTTGATGCTGTGTTCCACTAGACGTATCTTTCTAACCCAGACAAATATTTCTTGTAAGTTCCACACAACCCCAAATAATACACCTTCTGGTCTGTTCAATATAAAGCCAATCCATGTTAACATTAAATATGGTAATGTTATCCATTCAACCAAACATATTCTTGATCTATATTGAGAATCTAAAAATGATATTTACAATATGTTTGTTAAAAATCCTATCTATTTTTATGGTTCTGAATCCAATTGGAAAAGGAAACTTGTTGTTGACACTTCTCTATCTGTCCATCATAGGCATCCAGCAATCAATTAGAATACGTTATAGATCTCAAATTTGCTTCACTGAACCAAAACAGAATATTGCATTTTAAAAAAAATGTGAAGTAAATTTATTGGAATCTTTGTAGAAATAATGGGGGTCAAGAAATATAATTTTCATTCCTTCTCAAGAATGTCAGATACAGATGTTCAGAACTCATTAAATAGAGGACTGAAATACTGGTTTTTTCCTTTTTTTTTTTTACCAGACACTCACATAGAGAATGACAAGCAGCTGGTGGCTATGAAATTACCTGGATATAAAATGGTAACACCACAACATCATACAAAATATGGCATTTCAACCTATATTAAGAATTACTATGGCACTACAAGGTCATTCCAGCACAATATCATCCAACTTACTTTTCCTCAACAGAAGTGCAGAATGTTATACACGTTGGCCAGACACAAACAACATAGTCCCCACTAGGGATAGCATTATCCTAGATTTCAACACTCATCATATCCAGTGGGGACATAACCAGTCTGAGGAGAACAGGATTAAACCAACAGAATGGGCAGACGTAAACAAAGTAACATTTTAATTTAATTGCAATGGAGCACATGTTCCGGTGGCAATTTCCCTACACAGCCATATTTTGAGACATGCAGTGTTGATTTGTTAGTTGGAGGGAACACTGGAAGGTAAGAACTGCAGAGGAACACAGATATTAGAATATATGAAGCAGCTAATTGAGGAAGTGGGTTGTAAGCGGTATATTGAGCTAAAAAGGCTAACGCAAGAGAGGAAGTGTTGGAGGATTGCATCAAACCAGTCAAGAGACTGATGGCAGCTCAAAAACCACAATGAAGCAGGGGAGTTCTACTTTTCACGGATATCTGAATGACTACAAGACTACCAAAAACTTATTTGGAAAAAAGGATAGTGGGCAAAAGACCAGTGGGATGACCAAGAAGAAGATGGACAGACCAACTAAAGGAGGATGTAGAGAGAAGAGGATGGAATTGGGAATACATCACGGACAGAGAAACTTTTCTGGATAGGAGACAGTGGAAAACAATAGTCTACAACAACCAAGGCTCGTAAACCACACCCGGGAAACTAGAGATGGTCCCCAACGATAATGATCTGAATGGATTTTTTTCCCCACTTGAAAAAAAAAAAAAAGACTAGATCAACCATCAAATTGTTGATTTTAATCCTTTTTTTTTTTTTTTTTGTTTTTTTGTTATTATGAACTTGAAATTCATTCCTGATGCATTTAAAAACAAATACTAAGTTACATGAAAGAGTTATTTTGAGGTTATATTAATACTATTTTATGACAGTCAATACCATATTAATATAAATGTAATAAGTTTAAATGGAAAGGAATGAACTAGCAGATCAAGCAGCAATGTGGTGCAGCACTGGAGCTGCTGAATCTGAAACCAGTATCGTGCTAATTTTTTTACTAAGTTGCTATCATGGGACTTACAACACAGCAGATTAAGGCGGTTAAAGTACAGAACCCGAAATGTGTGAGGCTCGCCTTGCACTTGTCCAGCTATTGAGATTACAGCACCCATTAATGCAGTTCCAATGATCACTTACTGGTTAAAACTGTCTCATCTTATTGCATGACTATTTTGTTAATCTATTCTCCCTGTGGAACAGGAGCTGTCACAAGCATAATGATCCATCTCTCTTTAACCAAGAAATGGGAATAGGGTGCTTGCATTTTTTTTAGCAAGTTTTCAAATTGTAACAGTCTATCTAAGACTGACACAGAGTGCTACTTGCATCAGGCAGTAATAATAATACAGCTTCCTAAATATTTAAAAAATAACCTGAATAGAGAATTTATTGACATAGTGAAATGATCAAGGAATGTTGGACTGAGAGGAAGAAATATAAATAACAAAGGATGAGGAATTGAAACTGAATCTTGGTCCCACAAGATGTTATAGGAAAGAAGAAGAGAACTAATTGCACATTGATATATATGTGACAAATTTAATGGATAAGGATTGCAATGCAATTGTGATTCTCATATCTGTGGTCCACGAAGATGGGACAGAAGCTCCTCTAGCATAACATTATTAATTTGGTTAATAAATACTAAGATTCTGTTTTACATATAATTCACTTTTAATACTTTACTTCCAATTTCAAACACTCTACAAGATACATTTCGGTAAGGCAGTAAAATACAATATACCCCAAATACACAAACACAAAAAAAAACTTGGGCCCATACAAATTATTTTCCCCTTTTTATTGATCCACAGGTTAAAAAATGCTGAAAAACAGAAGTTGACTGAGCGGTAAAACGGTGCATCTACGAGAGTTGTAGAGTGGAGTATGCTGCCTTATCTTAAAATGTGCATTTCAGTGATTTTTGTACCATGTGAATACTTTCTGAACTACCACACAAAATATATCTATGAAGGTTATTAGAGTACAGAACCCCAAATGCACAAGGCTCAACTTGCTCTTTATGTTACAGCACCCACACTTGGAAAAAACGGAAATCAGTTACAATGAACACCTACTAGTTAACAGTCTCATCTTAATATCAGACTATCTTGTAAGCCTTCTCCTAAATGTGATTTTACGGTGGCTGGCCTGTGCAATAGGAGCTGTCACAAACATCTCTCTAACCAACATTTTTTTACTCATGGCTTTAATCCTCGTTGACGTTGAGGTCATTAGAGGTGGGATGGGACGGGGGACAAGGAACAGGAAGGAATTTGGCCCTGGCCTTTTGAAGGAAGTATCCTGGCATTCGCCTGTAGTGATTTGGAGAAACTATAGAAAACCCAAATCTGAATGGGGATACGAACCAGTGTCCTTCCAAATGTGAGACCGGAGTGTTAACCGCGCACTTACCAGGCTCGGTCTCTAACCAAAAAATGGGAACAGGATGTTTACATTTATTATTATTAAGCAAGTTTTCAAATTCGGCCAGTCTGAGAATGATACAGAGTACAACTTGCATCAAACAGTAATAATAATAATAAAAAAAAGCTTCCACATATTAAAAAATTTTAATATATTGTTTCAACAGTATTTATGACTTCGTAATAAGTGAAAGGGGTGTAAGGTTTTGGAAGAGACTATACTAGCCTTTTCCAACCAAATGTTAACCTCTCTCCTTAACCCTCTTGCCCTGGGGGTTGGAAACCGCCACTAAAGGTGGATGAATTAGAAATGATCAATGCAGAAGGCAACAGGAAACCACTGCATTAAAGACCCAAAGGGTATCCCGAGGACATTAATCCTCTCAAATTAAGTACATCATGATGGCTTCTTCCTGGGTAAAATATTCTGGAGGTAAAATAGTCTCCTAATCGGATCTCCGGGTGGGGACTGCTCAGGGAGGAGTCATCAGAATGAATATAAACATTCTATGAGTCAGAGTGTGGAATGTTAGAAATCTTAATAGGGCAGGTAGGTTAGAAAACATAAAAAGGGAGATGGAACAACTTAAGTTAGATGTTGTTGGGATTAGTGAGATTAAATGGAATGACCCACAGGATTTCTGGTCTGGCGAACACAGGATAATTAGCACACAAGCTGTCAATGGAGTCACTTGTGTAGGATTTGTAATGACTAAGAGAGTAGGGAAACAAGTGAGTTATTATAAACAATTTAGTGACACGATTATTTTGATGAGGTTAGAAACTTAGCCCGCCCCAACAACGTTAGTACAAGTGTATATGCCAACGTAGCAGGAAGATGAAGAAGAAATTGAGAAAATATATGCTGAAGTTGAAGACTTAATCAAATAAGTGAAGGGGGAGGATAATCTAATAATCATGGGTGATTGGAATGTGATAGAGGGAGAAGGAAAAGAGGGAAGTTTTGGTCTAGGAGAAAGAAATAAGCTAGTAGTGGCAAACACACTGTTTAAGAACCATGCAAGAAGGACATACATCTGGAAACGTCCTGGGGATACAGGCAGATATCAGCTAGATTATATCATGGTCAAACAGAGATTCAGGAATCAAGTTCTAGACTGTAAAGCGTACCCAGGAGCTGATATAGACTCTGACCATCATTTGATAGTAATGAAGTGCAGGCTGCAATTCAAGCAAATAAGGAAGCAGTATAAGCAGAACAGACTGGAAGTGAATAAACTGAAATAATCTAGCATGAGAGAAAAAATTGCAGAAATAGACTTAGGTCTAAGAAGTAACACTGAAAGGAGCTCAGCCGAGGATGAATGGAATGCTTTAAAGACTGAAATAATGAAACCTGGTACAGAAACTTTAGGCTTTAGGTAACAAGTTGCCCAAAAACCTTGGATCACAGAAGAAATTTTGGAACTGACAGACCAGAGGAGAAGGTATAAAAAAGCTCAGAATGAAGCAGGAAGAGAGCAATACCGACAATTTAGGAATCAAATAAACAGGAAATCCAAAAAAGCAAATGAAAAATGGCTGCAAGATAAATGTGAAGAAGTAGAAAAGGAAATGGTCGTAGGTAGAGCAGATGTTGCATATAGGAAGATCAAACAGAATTTTGGAGAAATGAAGAAAAGAGCTGTGAACATTAAAGCTGCCAATGGGAAACCACTTTTAAGCTCACACGATAGAGCTAACCGATTGAAGGAATACATTGAGAAACTGTACAATAGGGACAACTTGAACAATAGTGTAAGGGAAAAGGAAGGCTATGTCGTCATTGATGGCTTAGGAGATCCTGTTATGAGGGCAATTTAAGAGAGCTCTGAATGACTTGAAAGTATATAAGGCAGTTAGAATAGATGACATCCCTGCAGAACTTCTCAAATCCCTAGGAGAGGAAGGAATCGAAAGATTATTCACGCTGATATCAAAAAGTTATGAAACAGGAGAAATTCCAACTGATTTTAACAAAAATATCATCTTCACACTTCCAAAGAAAGCAATAGCCAACAAATGTGAGAATTATTGCACCATTAGTCTAACATCACATGCTTCAAAATTACTGACCAGAATAATATACAGAAGGAGGAAAGGGTAGTAGAATAGATAGTAGGTGAAGATCAGTTTGGGTTTAGGAAAAATCGCAGTACAAGGGAAGCAATTCTGGCTTTAAGATTAGTACTTGAAGGGCAGATAAAGAAAAACAAATACTTTTATGGTGTTTAATGTGAGGTACAATGGACCCGATGATGGCAGCAGTGCAAGCCACCGAAAGCTTGTCCTTAGAAAACATTATCCGGCGGCAAACCCGTGAAGAATTTATGTAAATGGTGTTTGTTGATTTAGAAAAAACTTTGGATAATGTTAGGAGGAAAAGATGTTCAAAATTTTAAATTAGTCAGGTCTTAAGTATCGAGATAGAAGAATACTTTATAAACTATATAAGAATAAATCTATAATAAAAGTAGAGAATCATGAGAGACATGCAACAGTTAAGAAGGGTTGTGTGAGAAGGTTGTAATCCTTCCTCTTTAATATCCATTACCTCGCCTAAATCATTTAGTAGGAGGCGTATTACATATAATTCATGTAGAAAATTACTTTTATAACCATTTCCTTAATAATTAAACACTTTTCAGCTCGAATTTTAACCATTTATGGGAAGAAATAGAAAAAGCTTAAAGTGAACATTTTATGTTAACCCCGTTTCATTGCCTCCATGTTCACCAATAAAGCATAAAATTATGATCAATTTGAGGGGTAACAAGTATAGGCTGAAAAATTTCCTTAAGTAGAAAGTTCAATTACAAGTAGTATTTTGCCATGTGCATGGGACAAACAAAAGAAAAAGTACAAAATTTAAAATTGTCAATAAATTAAAAGAGTTATTCCAAATCTTGATATCACAATTTGTTGTTAGCATAGCTAGATGCATCCTGAATAAAACTGGGGTAGATAAGTAATTTCCAAGTACGTTTTAGTAAAGTATTTGAACTATGTAAATAAAAGAGCTAGCAAGATAAAAGCAGGCTTAAATGAGAGAGAAAAATTCATTCAATTGTAATAATACAGAAGTTTGAAGGTAATTTGAGATTTAAAGAAAGAATATAGAAATTTTAGTATTGAAACTGGATGATATCACCATGTGCGACTTTTAGGAATTAAACTCATAAACAAGGATAATTACCGTCCAGGATCAGAACTAGAGGGGGTAATATTTAAACTAGGGGGCAACTCATTGGTTTCTTACAGAATAAACTCGAGCCCATTGAGGAAACAATTTTTATTATTGATTAATATAATAATCCAACCATTTAATCTAAGGACCAACTACATAGATAATTAGGATCGTAACTCAGTTATAGTTTTTTTATGTAAAAAATTAATCGTGTCGGATTCTCAGATCATTTTTCAATAACTTTATCAATATTTCACGGTGTTCTTTGATGAAATTTTGATGCACACTCATCAGGCATAATCTTTCATCTCCCAAAATGATCCTGAGCCAGTTCTTCACTCGCCGAAGTGTACTGAAGGCAACTTGATTTTTTATAGTTTTGGGAAAATCTGAGTAAAAATAGTGTACCAGAAGAAGGAATTTTTGTAACTCACAAGATAACAGTATTTCCCCTCAGGAATACCCCTTCATTCTGTAACACATCAGCTCAAGATTAGCAAAGACTACAAATAGCGAACCCATATTTCCTTGTGGATGCAGTCTCCAGCAGTACTTGGCTGGTATAGGACAGGCGTGTCAGATCTCCTTAAAAACAAATCAAAGTATATACGCGGGTGTTAGAATTTGGCCGACGGGCTTGGAACTTACCAAATTTTCATAACGTCATTTAACTTTGGCAGTCAATTGTGACCTACATCAAATATTATCATGATCTGAAGAGATTTTCTTAGGTTTTAACCAACTGTGGGGCAGTTAAGTGAGTTAACTGAATCTATCTGCTGTCGTCATTAATGGATATGTATTTCAGATGCCTTTCCTTAGACTAACGACTGATACCAGTTACGCTGCAAAAATTTTCAGAATATACAGTTTTTGATGAAGTGACTATCTGCAACCACCTGCTAGCTGTTATAGGTGAAATTAATAGCGTGGCGACTAATTTTGACCCTATAACTTACGAATCAGATTCAAGTGACAAACTGTATTAGTTACTTCATGCAATCAGCTGTGTATAGTCAGCCCCCAGTACCAGCAAGTTGTCGGACACCAACAAATGGTACCTCATAAAATTCAGACAGATAGACAGAAACACGATATTACATGCCACAACAATAAGGCAAAAAATAGCAATCCGTCGAGTGGATCATAAGTGATATGTCTATACTATAAGGACTATCGAGAAAGTAACTTACATTTGTACCTAGTGTGGAAAAGGGCAGGGATGGAGGCGCAATCTTGGCATCTGTTCATAATGCATCAAGCTGTCATAGCATGTGGACTCTGATTTCTCTACTTTCTTCATTGTGCATTATTGAAATGTGTCTTTCAATAGAAAATCCCATGAGTTGTGAGTTGTGTTCAGTAATTAGGTTTTATCGGCAAATAACTTCAATCCAACTGTAATTCGTGGGCAAATTGTGAGGTGTATGGATACTGAGCCGTGAGTGAAGGTGGAGTGAGGCTGCGGTTTCTAAATGGCCACAACAGTGTTCATGATGTGGACCGCAGTGGTTGGCCTAGCCTTCTGACTAATCAACTGATGATGAAAATCAATGATAAAATTTGTGATAATCGCCGCTTTACAATTACGGAACTATTGATTCATTTCCCATAAATTTCACTTTTTTATGCTCTCATCAGTCTTTTGACTGGTTTGATGCAATCCTCCACCCCCTTCCTATCTTGAGCTAACCTCTTTATCTCAACATACCCCTTTACAGCTCAAGTCCTCAATTATCTGCTTCACAAATTACAATCTTTGTCTACCTCTACAGTTCTTTCATATGGAAAAGATACATAAAATACTCCCAACACTCACCAAAGTTTAAGGGAGGAGGGCAGCAGTAACATAAAACAATACACAAACACAGAAAATACAATATTTCGTGTTAAACCCTTTGTCCAGTTAAAACATCTAAGTCTCTTTATGAAACCACACAGTTAGCTCGTAGTGTATAAAATTTTGATCTTCCAATGCGGAATACAGGGTGTTCTTTCTTATAAATAGCAAAAGCTTCCTTAATACTATAAGGTCACGTATCTTTTCACTTTCTCCACTTTTTCTCCTACAATTCTTCGTGATAGTGTCTTATTTGCTGGTGCTCTGGCAAGAACAGTCCAATTTGTCTTCCAGATAAAAAATGTTCCTGGCAAGTTTTACCCTTTTTTTTTAAAATTCACTTTCTTCTGAAGATGGAATTTCAACATTGAAGAGTTGGCCAGTTTTCGTTTGGTGTATCAGCCAAAACTTCAGTAATTTCTATGCGCTTTCTTGGTGCATAGAGCTTATGGCTTGACTTCATTGACCCAGGGGCTACCATAGGGCTAGGTGGTGCAGTGCACTGGGGCCCCCACACTCATGGGGCCCCCTAGCCAGAGGGGCGGCCGTTTTTTTTTTTTTTTTTTTTTTTGTTCTATCAAGGCTTCTGAGGGGCCCCTCACTAAACTTGTTAAGAGTTAAATAAAAACTTCTTTTTTTCCCACCAGGGCCCTTGTTGACCTAGCTACGCCACTGCATTGACCATGGTTTCTTAATGGAACTAAAGCCAGCCTCTACAACTGACTGATTCGGGAGGTTACTACTTCTGCTGCAGATAAAAAATCTTCATCAGTCACACCATGGGAGACTTCTTCTTGAAGTTCAGTTAGTGTCATGTTTGACATTCTGTCAAAGGAATTAGAACACAGAAAGTCATTACTGAAAACACCTTCACTTTGAAACACAGTCTTCAAATGATCACTCCTATTCCCAAACTGAACAAAGAATTTTTTTTGTTCTTGTATACCACTTTTTTTTATGGACATTTGTAAGACCCAAGGCTGACACCGGGGTTATAGTATCGCCTTGGTGACTCAACTTACTCCTGATGTTGACTCAAAGTTCTATGGAAAATTTACGAAATAATTTAGACTTGACCATGTAGCCGAATAACTCAACTTAAATGCTTAAGGTCGCCACAATATTTGTTACACCACAAATAGAGAAAAGGCTGCTAGATAACTATGAAATGATAAAAGTTCACTCTCCGAAAATTCAAAGTTTATTTAAAAGAAAATCACAAGTTCAAAAATTTTAAATATGCACTTAATAGTTGAGTTGGCAAATCGAACACACTTTACCAAAAGTTTGCAAGTTGTGGAGAGATATTAGAACCGACCGAACCCCTGATGTAAATTTACAAGTTCATGTTACGAGTTATACGCGCCATACACCAAAGTCCCAAGATGGCCGACTTGGTAGCTTCACCTTAACCGCCTTCCTCCCAACCGACCCGACACTTACACAGACTATAACGCACATACTGTTCAGCTCGCAAAAGAATAAAGATGGAGGATCATGCCCGCACCAGATTATATAGGCTCTATGACGTCACAGCCTGATCGCAGCTTTCTGCTACCACCTAGCAAAAATAGGCCTTAGCTAACTCGGTAACCAAACAGATATACAGTAATTAAAGGCTGACAGTGTTTAGACTTTTTTAATAAAGAATTAGTGGATATGCAGTGAGTAACTTTAAGTGCTTGGTTTTAATGATCTATTTTATCCTACGCGTATGAGGCGACCTACTTTCTGCTTGGGGGACTTCCTCTTCTTTTTGATCGTGCTTAATTTCGTCATTTCTTCTAAATCGCAATTTATCTAAATATTATTATTATCAACGTGTTCTCCCAAAATTCCTGAGTTTAGTGAGTTTTATTGAGATTGATGCCCGGATAGTGAAATTACAGCTTTGACAAGATTTACAAAAATGATATATGTGTTTTAATTTAATAACTTTACTTCTACTGCTTTTATCGGAAATGTAAAATTACCAAAATATTCTCTGAATTAAATTACGTATTCTGAAAGTTGTCTGATCTCTGTATCTAACTTTGATTGGCTGTAATAAATTCCTAAACTCGGCACATGGCTTCATGATCAAATAATTTCTAAAATCTTTATAAAATCGGTTCTACTGCATGGAATGGCCTGAAATTAATATATGTGATATTAGATTTTTGGATCTTTCAAGAAATCTACTTTTTATTCCGAAAGCTTTCTAGGATTCTGTGATAAAAAATGCTAAAAGTGAAGTGCATCTAACGAAGTGTTTAAAAATTGATTTAAGTTATTTACGCGTCCAGAAACTACGGAATTTTAGTGAATTTATACTTTAATTAAATTACTATTCCTTTAAAACTACTTTATTTCATTCGAAAGTGTGCAGAAATAGTGAAATACCAAATATCAAAAACCTATTGTTTGGTGAGCTGAATTATTATGGATTATCACATTTCAGGTTAGTAAAAGGTTTTTATATCATTATAGAAAGTTAATTTAGTTGTTTTATTAAATGTTGAGCCAATTTATTGCTCTTAAATCGGTTTAGAAATGACGAAATGCTCACATAGTAGAAACTCATTGTTTAAAAACTGAATTATTAATGATTATTTTATTTTCGGTTGACTTAGAGTTTGTTAACTGTGATACAAAGTTTATATAGGGCTTTTATTAAATACTGACAGTCTTTACTGCATTTAAATTGGTTTAGAAATGGTGAAATTGACCTATAGCAAAGTTTATTGTTTAGAAATTGAATTTATGTGAATTAACTTATTTCCTACCAAGATAATGTTTTCTTACTGTCATAGGAAGTTTACTTAGGTCTTTTATTAACTTTTAAATACCTTTACTGCTTCTAAAAGGGTTTATTTAATCTGTTTGGTCATGGTATCTGCATGCTCTATAAAGCGTCACTCTCATAACCTATATAAGCAACGAAACTATCTGTTACTGAAGATTTAGCTTCCCCCCCCCCCCCTATGCCTAAAGTTGAGGAGCTAGAATTTAACAAAATTCTAAGGTGCTTACACATTCTAACATAACATACGTCTGAGCCATACAGTAATATCTGTGGCCGGCGTCATAAGTGAATGTGATGTTGTCTTTGAATAAGTAGTGAATCTTTGACCGTCATCAAGAGAACTTAGGACGCGGGAACATTTAGGTTTTAATTGTAGAAATTGTGAAAAGAAAAAAAGATTCGTTGATGTGGATCATGAAAACTAGTAATGTGTTATATTCACTGTTTTGAATGGAGTGCGGTGATTTCAAGTGACTGTGGACGTTTCAAGAGTACTGTGGAGAGCGTGGGAGTTTTTGTAGTTCAATTTCTCTTATCCCACGAGTCTGCAATTTTCGGAAAAGGAGTCCGATTCCTTGTTTAAATATTAATTTGGTGGTGGTACTTTCTGTCGGTGTGAATGCATAAGCTTATGAACCTCAATAAAGTTTTTGTGCACATGTTCATGCTAAAGTTTGTGAATTTATCATTTAATAAACCCGACGAACAGTAGTACCTAAACCTGGTGACCGCGGCTTAAAGAACCTTTATTTAATTAGTAATTGTCTATGTTCAGTAAGTGAATTTCAATTAATCATGATCAATAACCAGTGGATTGCTTTCAACATGCAAATAGTCAGCACACTTTACTCTCCTCTGGCTCTGATCTGAAGACATTTCGCACTCAGTTTTCCACCACAAAAAAATCTTCACAAAAGCTTATATAAACACTTTTTGACCACAAAATTTGGTAACAATTCATGTGCCCCTTTTATATGCTAAGCCAAACACACAGAATCATCTGAATGGTTCCACATTTTTCTAGAAGGTTCTGTTACATTCTGGGATTATCAAGATGGTTCCACATTGATCCACAAGATTCTATTACACTCTAGAATTATATAGATCATTGATACTTCACTACAACCCTTTCCATGTGGCCCAAAGCCAGATTTGTTAGAAATTTTTGACAATTTCCTATAATGTCAACAATTCAATTCATGTTATCTTGGTTTTCCGGGTTGAACCACGTCAATTTATCGAAACCTAACGTTTTGGCCATCTTCAGAGAAATTTCACGGCTGGAACTGCTGCCGCCTATATATAGCTCCTGAAGAGTGTACTAACCATTCGGAGTGACTTCACTCATGCTACTGCCGCCAGCATGGCAGGTCCGATGGGGGCCTGCGTCTCGCATTTTCCCAATCAAGCATGACCATATTTGGTCAAGTTGTAACCCACCATCCACATTCATACATTCATATTAGCTGGTCTTTTTTTGATTTCCAACTGTTCTCTGACACGCGTGGGCCACCATCGGTTTTCCTGAACCAGTACACTAGTGTTACTAAATAAAACTGCATGCCCACTGTCAGCAGAATGTTGTGCTTCAGCTGATTTGCTGACGTTACTTTTAAGATGTCATATGTGTTCACACAGCATTTTCTTGACTGTCAATCCAGTCTCGCCGATATACACTTGGCCAGTGGTATGCAAGACAAAAAAAATAATTCTTTGTACAGTTTGGGAATAGGAGTGCTCATTTGAAGACTCTGTTTCAAAGTGAAGGTGTTTTCAGTAATGACTTTCTGTGTTCTAATTCCTTTGACAGTATTTGGTATATGCCCGCTGTCTGCAATTTGTCCCACCAGTCTTTAATCTTTACAAGCACATCAGAAATCTTCCTGGGTGCACTGTTTATTGGATGGATATTTTTCTTTAAAAGACGACCGATTTTATCCGTCACCCCATGGACGTAGGGTAATACTGTATGTATGTCTTATGGCTTCAACTTCTGGTGCTGGAGCAGAGGGTGATGCTCGAGGTGCAAGCCTTGCGGTGGCCTTATTGATGACGTCAAGGTTGTAGCCGTTGGCCCAGAAACATCTTCTTCAAAATTTCTTTTTCAGTGGCTATACTTGCTTCGTCAAAATGTATGTTACTTTCTGGACGCATAGCAGTTTTTAATGACAAATCATGCTAAGGAGATAATAAAAAATAAAATTATTTATTATAAAAGATAAAGATTATTATTTTTAGAACATAAATAAGGCATTCAGCCACATGACCATGAACGCCAATGAGAAAGCATTTCGCACGTCACAATTGTTATTGCCATTTTCATTGAACAGAACAGGTTACTTGGTAAATTATTCATTTGTAGGAACTTTTGTCACATTAATACAGTTGTTCTCAGTTATATGCTGAAAAACAAGTGTAATTTGTTATAGAACCAAAATTATAAAAGCAAACAGTAGCAATTTGCCCAAAATTGATGCCGTAATATTTCACAAATTTTTCGTGTCAAACAAGATTTTTGCTCATCGGAATTCCGCAATGTTAAAACTTTGATGTAAATATACACAAGTGTCAATTATACATTATAAGTTTAAATAGCATTATTTCAGTTTTGTAAACAATAACCTATTGCTTTGACATACGTTGTGCAAATTAATTGATACTGGTATGAAGTTACATTTGCGAAGTATAAGCAAGTTCTAAGTAGCTAAACCAGAAGGAAGACCTAAGCAAAATAACAAAAGATTTTGTTCTTTGCTTCGATACTATCTTTGGCATGAATAATGTCATTGGATATGGTTGTTGTTAGGTACTATTATTTCTGTGCCATGCCCATATCGTAAGTTTTCAGTTGCATCACATCTAAGGTATGTTTCTTTTTGCTTTTATATACTCCTTTTCTAGAAAAATAAATCCTCAAAAACAGGTGTGGCAAATTTTAAAGCTATGGCACTGTCAATTTCCAGTCTGCTCAGCTTCGTATCAGCCTAACAACATCACCTTTCAGTTATGATATCTCGAGAACCCTGAGCGATATTTAAAAAATGATTCTTTATTTTCAATTTGTTTCATCGATCTGTATAAGAATCTATCATTAGATTGTGGCACCACCATAATGATACTGCTGCCAGAGTGTGTTTATTATATTAAACGTAATACTAAAGAAAGATTATAAATCTAAAACTAAAACAACCTCAACTCATACCCCATTACATAGTCAGTACTTGAAAAGTAGTGGTTCTGCAAAATTCATCACTTTTGCTTTAGATTTAGAAATATATTGTGCACAAACACTTACATTAAAATGACTGTCACAAAAATAGATTCTTGAATCTAGAGATAAACTACTAGCATCCTCCCTCCTTTCAAGTTTTATCCACGTTTCCCGTATCTGTTGATTGTTTGGAACATATATAAATAACTTCTTTTTCATTTTTATTGTTGTGCTTTTACACTTCGGCACTACACAGTACTTATAAAATGAGTAATTAATTTGAAATTAAAAAACACTTGATACCTGCCATATACATACACGACTGCTCTGTTTTGGTTCAGGTGGTGTGACATCATTCAAGACGCCATGACAGTCTTGAGCGTATCCACGGTAAATTTAAATTCGTTTTTTAAAATGCAAGATACATAATGTAAATGTTCAATTTTTTTAAAAAATAATACGTTTTTGGAGTAAAATAGATACTAAGGTAAAGTATTAACCTATTTTTCAAATTTAATCAACTAGCCAATTTACAAGTAGTTTTACACAGTTTTTTTTTTTAATAACTCACTCTTAACTATAAGCACTGTTAATAACGTATGATTCACTAAAACTTAATATAATGTTTAATGTTTATTTAGCTACTGAAAGATTTATGCCCTACAAATGATTTTGTAACGCTTTCACAATAGATTAATACCAGTGGCATAACTGGAAGGGGGGGGGGGGGGAAGGGGGGCGGTCCGCCCAGGGTGTCACCCGTTTAGGAGTGACACCCGCATTTCATAAATAGTAATCGAAATTAGTGTGATTCATTTTTTTTTTTTTTTTTTAGACTTCTTTTATCGTTTGGTGTCGAAACACTTCTACTTTTATTGTTTTGAATATTTGTTTTCAAGTTGATGTAGCGCTTTTTCAAATGCGATCCAGGGGGCTCTTTCATTACAATAAAGTATAATTACTGACAACACTGCACATTTACAAAGAAAGCATAGCTCTGTAGCTCCAACAAACACAGGAGATCGTTGTGATAGCCGTCCGTCACATGGAGGAATCTTCCATGGTCCGTCACTGTTAGAAGTGGCAGTATATATAATGTAAGTTTTCTTGTATAAAGCGAGGAAGTTTTAAAATAAAGGATATATATCTAAAATAATGGTAAATAGACAGTTAAATTGTAAATCCACTAAATTATTTAAAGAAAATTTTTATATTTTCCTTTGAAAATGAAAAAATGCAACCTAGCGTATTATTATTATTGCTCCGCGATTCACTAAAAGTGGGTGGCAGAGGGTGCATTACACCAATACGTGTAGTGCAGGCTTCCACCTCCATTGTCCGGTCATCAATCAAACTCAGACATTTTAAGCATGGCATGAAATTATTTTTTTTTTTAATTGTTTTGCTTATTTAGAATTCCATTAGCTTCCATGCTAAGATTCACATGTGCCTTTGAAGTATTTTCTAGTAATTTTTTAATTTAATATCTGACAGATTCGTGTTGGATAAATGTAGTACATTTCGCGTTATCCGATTTACACTGCGCACACCTACCTATTGTCGACAGTGCACCCATACTCAACATGAAATCACATCATGCTGGAATTTATGCAAACAAGATGATTCAGAAAACTGTGCATTAAAGCAACAATACTGTGAGGTTTCAAGTCAATCCGAATGGTCATGTTCTTTGTTGGTATCGTCTCTCGTTGGTAATCAGTTTTTGTAGAGCATGTGTTCAAAACAGTCGGAACCGCGTATCTTGCTAGCGAGATAGTAACGTTTGTATGCACTTAAATTCTAGGTTCATGTAAGTTTCCTATGCTTTCTAGTGATCGAGAATATGCAAATATGATCATGATGAAATAAATAAGCTTATTATTCTCTAAGAATTTTCCATTATAAATTTACAGAAGAAGAAAATTTCTATTATGAGTAACCTCTCTGTCGAATACAGTTACCTGAATTCTTGCGGGCTCCTTAAATTGACAGGGATGTCAAACCTCTGTTCCTCAACAAAATTTAGCTTCAATCATAAACTGAACAAACATTCGAGCCGTTTACAACATTTTTATATATACGCTACAGAGCGGCACTGGAAATCTAAAATTTAAACGTGGAGACGGTCTTCAGTAGATACAATGCCATATTTAGGAGTCTGTAGCTACGTATGTTTTAGGCAGGGAGTAAAATACTTCACTTGTTAAGTACTTCATGTAAAGATGGCAGATATCGCAAAAGTATGTTCTTATATCATCTGACCAGTTTTTTTTTTTTTTTAATTACGTTGTTTTTATATTTTACTTATTCTTCTATTTTTATAAAGTAATTTAATGTAGAAATGCTTCTCTGACTATACTGTAATGACTTTTAAAAAAATTTATAGTGGAATCTTATGGTCTCCCCATAATTACACTAGAGAAAATTAAAAACTTAACATGCATACAAGAATGGTAGAATTTTAGGAAACTTGGAAGATATATCCAGGGGCGTACGCAGAAGAAATGATAAAAAATGGATATGGATCAGGGGTTTATTACCTTTAGATACAATTGTCAGAGAGAAATGCACCCACCTTGAGCACCAATACATTCGTGGATCCTTGCCGGCATTGAATCAATAAGTGTTTGGATATATTCTTAGGGTATGTCTCTCTACACCTGCATGTCTTTTGCAGTCAGTTAATGCACAGTTTGTGCTGGGTGACCATATGATCTAATGTGTGTACTCCTGGCAGCCCAGACATGCTCTTTTGGGGACAAATCTGAGGATCGTGCTGTCAAAATTGTGATCGTAAACCCTTGCAAGGCTTGTGTTGTAATGGCCACAGTATGAGGACGGGAATTATCTTGTTGGAAGATGCGATTTGGATGGTGAACAAGTAGGGTACCACAATAAGATGCAGCACCACGTCCACACAGCTGTGGGCTGTTATTGTGCCTCCAACAGCAGCCAACTCGGTCATGCTGTTGAAACTGATTGCCGCCAAAACATGGCACTAGGGGCTGCACTTGTGTGACATTCTGAAATCATATCGGGCAAGCCATTTCTCTGTTATGCCTGTGAACATGTAGTCGATTATCACTGTGTAACTACGGTCAATACTGGAGATTTCACGATATGGTGCACCCTTTTAAAACACATCAATTTTCCGACTTTTCTCACAGTTAGACATTTGAGTGTAGAGAGTTGTCACTCTTCGCCTGGGCATACTTAGCCAACAAGAACTCGTGGACAACAAAGTGTCATGTTACACTACAGTGTTCGCCACTAGTACGTTAAAAATATATACATAAAATAGCAATTTACATAATAGATAGCACGGTAATTATCATACTATTACATTTAAAACTTTCAATTTTTCATCATTTAAATACTCTTTATGTGGGGATACTTGGGGCCGAATTTCATTAATTTATCACAACACCGTCTTGGGGTTGGGATTTTAATTTCCGCCAGTCTGTGTATCAGTTACTACGTGTGAAGGTCGAGCTGCACTTTGGCAACACTGGTCTGTACCATCACCGCAACAACAGTTGGCCGAGTGACGGCTCGCCCCCTCGCATCCACACTTTTCCATCTCCCATGTCTTAAGTCTCCTTTAAAGTTTTCAAGAGATAGTTTCAGGGAATCAGCGTTGGGAATGACAGGTAAGTAATAACCTTACTAAAGAGTATTGTACTTTATTTTGCTCAATTTTAGTGCGAGAGTACATTAAAATACTTTTTTATCTGATTAACGTTATCACCTAACTGGTTGATCTTTTATGAACAAAAATAGTATCCCAATGCAGTATTAACAAATCATTACTACACTATACCGGAATGAAAGATTCTAGCGTGTTTCAACACAATCACAATGAAATGTCAATCACTTCACACTTGACGTGTTTGTTTTCTTTGAAGTTCTTTTCGATTCACTCAATATTTTTACAGATCGTAAAAGATTCTGTGTAGTAAAAATAATAATTTCACGTTTCAAACTTCTAGTCACAGAGTTTCTTACTTGGAAACTGTCTGTTCACCTATTGAACCTGAAAAGGCTACCTACAAATTAACGTGGAATTTGAACAACAGAGGATCCTAGAATCTTTGCATTAACAGACGTAAAAGTCAATATTAAGGTCTGCAAAATTTACAGTTGATATCGGAATTTGAACCGGGGCCTTCAGTACCCAAATCGCACGCAGTAACCATTTGAGTCACCAGACCGAATGTAGGTGTAGTGAAAAGTAAGTTTTCAAAGATGATAAAATGAACATAGTCTTTTTCTATACCATCTATTTTTGCTATCCAAAAACACGAATCTCCTTTTATGTGTTTGAATATATGTTTTTTGGTGTTTGTATATTAGTCTGGTGACTGAGATGGTTAGGGTGTGCGATTCGGGTGTGGGAGATCCCCGTTACAAATGCGGATCTCGGCTGCAATTTTTGTGGGACTTAAAATTGATCTTCAACTTTGGCAAAGCTTTGATTTTTTTATTGCGAAGATGCTTAGACTCTTCTTACATTTTACGAACATCTGGTGAACATGGAAAAGAGGTTGATGAAAAAAGTCACTTTTTTTAAGGCAAGCAATATCATCAAAACAACATTTGGTCATAAGGGAAGGGAATTTTCCGAACTCTCTCTATGCGCTTCTCCACATCCAGCAAGTCGGCACTGGTCCGCACTGTCAAAACATAAACCAATCCAATGCGGCGGAGTGTCGGACGACACGCCGTGTCCTTTGGACAAACTTCGATCGAGTGAGCGCCAACAGTAAGAAACGTGTTGGTGAGGTGACAGTGTGGTACAGTATTGGGCAAGTGAGGCCCGATCTTCAGAGAAGTTAAAATTAATCTAAAACCACTTTTGATCAGCGCTGAACAACACGTGCCTAAAATCTTGTCATATTGACTATTGAACATGAAGTAAATCAAATTGTTAATTTTGAAGATTTGATTTACGAGTTTGCAGCTGTTTAAGCTAGAAAGAAGAGAGTGTGAAAGCAATTGTTTTTAGTTTATTTGTGTATCTTTTAAATGTTGTGAATATTACAATTTATTAACAAACTATTATTTCTGAATAATAATAAATGTTTATTTAATTATGTGTTATTAATATCATATTTTACACTTACAAGATGATATATCTCTACATATATAAAAGAAAGTCGTGTTAGTTACACTATTTATAATTCAAGAACGGTTGTACCGATTTGGCTGAAAAATGGTACAGAGGTAGCTTAGAACCAGGAGACAGACATAGGATACTTTTTATCCCGTTTGACCGCGTTCCCGTGTGATGTGACATAAAACGTCAAAGAGAATATAAGTCACTATAAAACGTGGCATAACAAAAATGCATCTGACTTGGAATAACAAAACGCCAAAGAGAATACAAGTCACTATAATAACAAAACGTCAAAGAGATTACAAGGCACTATAAAACGTGGTATAACAAAAAAGCATCTGACTTGGAATAACAAAACGCAAATGACAGCTAGATGTAATTTTGTCTATGGTTAAGTATGTCTATGGTTAAGTATCATTGAAAAAATTTGATGATTATAAATTTTGTCAGAAATCAATAATCAGTAATTTGTATTCTCTTTGAATTATCATTAACAATGCCGCTCCGTAGTAATCATGCTTCAAAACATAAACCAACCAAAACTGTGCAACGGTACTCATTTGGTGGTAAGTAAATTGATGAAAATTTGATTTACGCGACGATACTCAACGGAAAATTCGAAGGTGACCAAGTTCTCATTCCGAGGATCCCGATGATCCCAACCGATATGCCGTTTGAGTTTGAAAGACTTCAATTTCCGATCCGTCTTGCATTCATCATGGCCATTAAAAAATCACAAGGCCAATCCTTGAAAGTTTGTGGTTTGAATCTGGAATATCCATGTTTTTCCCATGGTCAATTATATGTGGCATGTTCACGGGTCGGAAGACCATCTGCATTGTTTGTTCTTGCGCCTAATAATAAAACAAAACATGTCGTGTATCACAAGGTACTTAACTGAAGAGTGCAACCTATGCACCAAAATACATGAACAATAAAGAATCATTAAAATACATAATTTTTTTATTTGTATTTCCTAATAAAAAATTGAACTTAATAAAATAAAAATTTGCTTATTTATTGCCTCTAAGGCGGAACAGAGTTCGCCGGGTCAGCTAGTTTTCAATAATGTTGAATTTAAGTTTTCAAGGGGTGACGCCCACGCTAGCTACGCCACTGATTAATACTGATCCGCACAGTAACCGCAATGACACTCCTCTTAATGGGGTCGATTGAAGTTAGTTCAAACGAAACTGCGTGTCGTCCGACACTTGGCCAATACCATGCCATCATTAGTTTGGTTTCATTTTTGACAGTGTGTGGTGTGGTCCGGTGTCAGGCTAGTGGATGTGAAGAAGCATAAGGAGGCAGTTAGGAAATTTTCGGCCATTTATGGCCACATGTTGTTTTCGTGTCATCGATTACCTTAAAAAAATGTCTTTCTTCAACCTCACTTCCACATTGAGCAGATGATTGTAAAATGTAGATTGTGTCGTTTTAAAGCAGGTTCTCTCAAACTCATAGCTCCACATATCCCTATGAAATTTCCCAATGGCAAAACCATAAAAAAAAGCTGGCATCTTTTTTATGAGAATTTTTTGCCTAATAAAATGAATACAGTCACAAAGAGCAGACTGTATTTTAATTAAAATATGCAATGAGCTAATTCTTTATTAATAAAAAATACCAAATTAATTGAAAGTAACCATAAACAGAAGAAACTTGTCAAGTTAAAAATGATTGACGTTTGACATTTCATTGTGACTGCATTCACAAAAGTGAGAAACTTTCAATCCTGTACTGTGCGCGAAAGACTTTCAATGATGGTTTGTGAAGACCATGCTTGAATATCAGTGAGGTGATAAGGTGAGTCAGGTAAAACTAACTTTTACAGAAATTTGATAACATTGATTCCGTGAAACAACCACATATTCCCCGAGTGTAAATCGAAAACACAATTACAGTAACAAAACAGAGTTTTCTGATGTGCGAGGCGAGAAATTCAAATAGTAATGAAGTTTTCAATCATATTTTACAGAAAAATTACAAACCGAGTGTGGTGGTGTAACGGTTAGCGTTCTGGCCTCACATTCGGGAGGACGCCAATTCAAATCCCCATCCGGCCATCCAGAATTGGTTTTTCCATGGTTTCCCAAATCATTCTAGGCAAATGTTGGGATGCTTCCTTCAAAAAGCCATTACCATATTCCTTCCCATTCCTTGCCCCCCCATCGTTTCCCGACTCTAAAGACCTCGTTGTTAAGAGACGTTAAGCAGTTTAAAAAAAATATTTACTGATAAATTAATTAATTTTTATATCGTTAATCTTACTTTTATACAAATATGATATTGAATAAATCTAAATGAGAAATTTTATTTAGGCACTTATTTCTATTAAAATATACTTTACTATAAATTAACCAACTTTTTTATTGTTGTAACTAACAGCGAAGGATAAAATAATTTTTTTAAAGTATAAACTTTTTTCTAGTCTAGTTGTGCGAGGCCCCGGGCGATTGCCCTGCTCGCCACCCCCTAAAATGGCCTCTGCTGAAGTTTTGCAAAAGATTTTCCTATCTAAGCTTGAAAAAAAAAAAGCTAACAGCTAACCACTGTTCAAAAGTGATGTCACTCATTGTCAAAATGTTCTACAAAACAACTAGTTAAAAATCTCTGCAGGTCAACTGACTGGTTCCTGTACTGCACGCAATTGATCGTTGATATATCACCCCAAGATTGCGACAGTAGCAAGATCAAACCTCATGTTGTCAGACTCATTATCTTATGAACACAACTCTTACTAAAATGTTTTCATTTAGTGCTATAAGGAAACCAAAAAGAGAGTGGAAGAATCAGTACTCATAATGAGAGCAGTCTGGTAGCTCAGTTGGTCAAGGCCCTGGGAAACAGAAGATCCCTGGTGAGAAACCCAGTATTGGCTCGAATTTTTATGGTTCTTAAAAGTGACCTCCAACTCTGACAAAGTTTTGTTTTCTTCGTGTGAAGTATGCTAGGACGGTCCGTGGTTTGGATTCAACACTACACCCAGAAGGATTACCAGGTTAGGTTAGGGAAGGTACAACACAGGCACATGTGCAGCAAATCAAATCTCAGTCACTCGGTGGCTAAACCCTTCGGTTATATTAAGAGCAATAATACCATACACATATACTTTAGCACTCCTAATTTAACTATTTGATTACTTTCACAGTTTATTGGCAGTATATGTTATTAGATGGCAAAACATCTATGTAACAGTGCTCAAATCCTATACAAAGGATCGCTACGTAGTAATGAGATACAGACAAACTAACTCAAATAAAATCATTGTGTGGCCTGCATTTCCCCCCCCCCCCCGAAATAGTAACAAACACATGCTATATACATCCACATTCTTACAAACCACTTTTGAAAGTACCCCTGCAACTCATTTTATTCAACAGTGGAGAGCCCATTTCATAGGTAGAAACTGATTTTTCAGGACTCGAAAACTGCTTCCCATTAATACAATTTTTTGCCACTGGGAATAGGAAAAAAGTAATGGAGATCAGGACAGCAAGGAGGATGAGTTAGGAATATGACCTCTGTGGACTCCAGGTACTGGATGGTGATGTTGGCTGTGTGGACAGATGAGTTAACATTGTGGAAAAAGAGTATTTCCAACCCTATCCTTGGCCAATGCTCTCTAAGTGTCTGGAAAACTTTTGGAAGGCATTACTGTGGTGTCCCATTGAGAAGATACAGTCCTGTGCTCCTAAAAAGGAATAGTTTCCACATGACCACTTTCTGAGAAAAAAAGTGGTTGCCATTCTTGCTGGCAATCAGGGACATTTCACTTCTGTTAGTAAACTGTCATCTGAAAAGATCCACACTGCCAACTGATGTTTAGTTATCAGTTCAAACATATAAAACCAGGTTTTGTCACCAATGATAATGAAACTCATGTGGTTGCCTCCCTCAATGTGTGCAATTCTGCACATTTGTCAAGTTGTGGAGTACAATATAGGATAAAATCTTTCTGGTGTAAATAAATTCAAGCAACGATCTTGACACCACTGGATATTCAATTTGCAGGACTGCTTCAATTTCCTTAAAAGACACACAATTGTTTTTGAAGACCATTTTTTCCACAGTAGTGATGTTTTCTTTAGTCACTGCTGTGAATGAATGACTATTCCTCTCCTTATCTTTCACTGTTGTCCAACCCCTTTTCAACTCTTAAAACTGCTAACAAACTGCACCACTGAAAGATGCCTGGTCCCAAATAATATGTTGAAAATGCTCAAGACTTTGAGCCTCATTTAAAATCTTAGAAAGGGTATGGTGCACAACGGTTCACATTCCTGGTACATAACAGCCAAACGTCAGCAGTTTTTCTGTATTATTTCAATCCAGATTCAAGATGTTTTCCCATGTTATTCACCTAATTACTTTTCAGATTTTTTGATAATGCTACTACAAGTTATTCATCTTAAACATTTCTGAATACCAAACATTATTTCCAAGAAAATGTTGAACATTTCTAAGTCAAATTCCTAGATTTACAAACTCAGTTACACCAACAGTTAAAGCAAAACTCTAATATCAGGTACAGCAAGCTGGTGCTAGAAATGCAAAGTTTTATTAATCCTGTAGGAGAACAAATGATAATACAAGCAATATCTATTGCAAAAACCAAAAGCTGAAATATGGTACTACCTTTGAAAGTTCCAATAAATGTCCTCGAGTCTTGTAGAATAATCCTCACTCGATAGTTGATATGCTGAAGCATCTTATTATTTTTTCCGATAGTCTGAAACAATAAATTAACAATATAACAAGTTAGTTCAAGAGATTAAATAAAGAAATGTCAGTATACACCAACATTAATCAGAAGGGAATTATTAATTTTGGTAATGCAGGAATTGTATTTAAATTAACCAGGTTGATTTATTTAGTAATTGACGTCAGAAGCTATTACAGAAATACAAAATGAATAATTAAATAAGAAAATTATTTAAAAAATTAGAAACAAAGTACAATTTGATTTTGAAAATAAACATAGCTGTATTGATTAAACAAACAGCAATACTCGTGTGATTTATGAAGCGCGAGATGAACTGACTGCAATTTCCATTGCATGAAACACAAAGTACATTTAGATGTTACAAATTATTAGCATCAGAGAAGAATTTCAGCTAAAGGTCCTGGTGACAAAGTTGTTAATCATACTGTTTAATATGTAGGTAAGGAAAGATATGGAAAGTAAACCCCATCACTCACCACACATGAAGGCAAGAGGGCCACAACAATCATGCAGTTTAGAAAGAAACATATATGTGAATGAATTCAGAATATTCCAAATGCAATATACGCACTACAAAGCAGGACACGAGTAATTTCAAGAGTGTGAGATGACAAACATAGTAATTAAGTATAAAAAAATCGGTGTCTGTCCTGTATGATATCATCCGTTATTCCAATTTCTTGGAGATTCTTTTCGATTTCAGTTAGAAAGTTTTTTTTATTATTTTCATTGAAATAGCCATGTTGTGAATTCTTTTTGTTAGTTTGTTGTTACTAATTCTGATAATATGGCCGTAGAATTTAATTCTTATTTTCCTAAATGTGTCTGAAAATTTTTCCGAATGCTGATATAGTACTTCCTTTTCATCCAAATTCCTCCGGTACAAACTGTGCCAAAGATTTTCCTTTCTTGCTTTTCAATATCTTTAATCAATGATCTGTCCCCCATGATCAAAGTTTTCAATGCGTATAATGCATCCGGTTTGATTACAGTGTTATAGTGTCTTAACTTGGCATTTCGGGATATTGACTTTTTGTTGTATCTGTTCCAGGTGATTCGGTATGCTTTTTGTAATTTAGTTATTCTCTCCTTGTTTGCTTCACGATTTAGTCCTGCAGGTTGAACAATTTCTCCTAGATATCTGAATTTAGTTACGTGAATGATACTGCCAAATCACGTTTTTAAGGGTTGTCCATCTTGGTACCGTGAAGATCCTTCCATATATTCGGTTTTAGCATATGACAATAGCCTTGCAAGCAATATCTGCTGTAAACATTTTAAACAAATTATCTAATTCTAAAATCCATACTTTACTATTGTAAGACTAACAGAAGAACAAAATATATCCAACATAATTATCTAAGGGAATGCAAACTCGCAGAAACTTAGGTCACCAGATGATCATCTAAATTTACTTTGTAATGGTTTTTTTTTTCTTTCTTACATAAAATATTTACAAGACTGTATATTTCCTCAAATTAACAACAGAGAAAGCACTGTTCAAAACAAACCATTAGAAATAAAATCGATACAAATATTCTCCCATTTTGCAAACAGTGGATGAAGGAAGGCATTTTGAAGAGGAAAAAAACAGATATGAGTAGTGCACATCAGATATTTGAGTACTACAAAAATCCTGCAGAATTAAAACAAACGGATCAAGCTGATACAAGGTTCTGAAATGATCCTAGGTAAAAGAAAACCATTTACTAACATAGAGATAAGGCACATTTAACAAACAAGCTTCAGATATATGCGGACATATAACTGAATGAGAAAATGGAAAAAAGTACAAGTTCCTATGAACAGTACACTAACAATATATATTGACAAAGGTGCGCACTAAACCGATTACAGTATCGATATAAAATAAGTGAGCTTCACCAGAAGATAATGACATGAACTGAAATGAGGTGTAGTGACTACGAATGAATTAGTCAATTCTGATGGCCTTAAAATGTAAACTTCCCTTATCCCCCCCCCTTTCAAAATACATTTCTTCATCCACTATTTCCTAACATGATAATTTTGTACCTTCTCCACTTCTCAAGCATCATTTTTCAAACGCTTCCAATTTTTTTTTTTTTTTTTTACTTTTAAAAATTCCACACTCCTTACATGCTTTTAAGACAGTTCTAAGTCAGGGATCAATGTTTCACTATATATATATAAAAAAAATTACATTCTATTGAATTCTACTGTGATCCTAGTTGGCGTTTATGAATTAGGACGGATGAAATGCTCCAGTAGCACTTTCCCTGTTTACATTTGTTTTAAATTCCTCCAACATTTGTGTTTAATGTAAATCCATCAGAAGCCTTTGTTCATTATTTACAAATCACAGTTTTCCTACTCCCTCTTATATCCTAAAAGAATTCTATCTCAACTTACACTGTATTAGGGGTTCCCAAATTTTTTCATACCCCCCCCCCCCCTTTTCATCAAAAGAAAAATCCCCCCAAAAAAATTACAATTTTACTATTTACCTACTTTGAGTACTAACAGTTTTGACTCTCAGAGGAAATATGATCATTAAAATGAAGATTTCCAACTCTTAAGAGGCAGTGAAGGAGGCATAGTACTTGCAATGGTGTATAGCCTAGGGCAGGGATGGCGAACCTTTATTGATCCACGTGCCATTTTTTCTAAGGAAATGTTCACTGAAGCTATGGCGTGCCAGTAAGCAATCATGTCTTAGTGATTAATGGAAAAATAAATAAAACTAAATATTATCATCTTAAAACATTATATTTGCAGCCAGAAATTTACATTTTTTATATTAATCAAGTATAACGTCAACAGTTTTGTGTTTATTTACGTAGATGAAACTAGTGCGATTTCTGTTGCTGCAAATTAGATGCCAGACAGTTTATATTAGGTTCATAGTTCGTTACTTTTAGCAGAATGCAAGCTGAAGTGGAGTCATCTGACAAACAGTTCCGAAGAGAGTCTTTAATGTTATTCATTTCTGAAAATAATGACTCACAGGCATAGGTAGATAAAAATATTGTTAAGATAGCGAAAGCCAGCTCCTTAAGACAGCTAAATGTGTCTGGAATTGAATTCCACAAGTGATGGCTGTATGGTTATATAACCGAATTTCAATAAATAAAAATAAAAAGTTTTCATAATGATGGTATTTTACTCACATTGCTTGATAGTCTTGCTAATTCATTTATTTCCAACTTTTTCCTCATTTCGGTGAATTTTTGAGTCCATATTGCTCGAATATGGTAGTGTTGTATGGGACCCTCATTTTACGTATCAAATACAGGAGTTGGAGAGGGTGCAAAGAAGGGCTGCTAGATTTGTTTCTGGAAATTATCGCAGAATGCAATCAGTGACGGATATGATAAAGGAGCTGGAATGGGATTCATTACAAGACAGGAGGAGGATGAGGAGGGTCATGGGAGTGTACAGGGCATATACTGGCGATGAGGCATGGAAAGATATTGCAATAGGTATGAAAAGTAGTGCATGGAAGGGAAAAGATGACCATGACCACAAGCTGGCATTCGATTTCAGGCACAAGGGTGTGGGAAGATTCTATTTTTTTTAGGTAAGGGTGTCAGGGATTGGAATGAGTTACCAAGAGAAATGATGAATAATTTACCGAAAACTTTGAAAGAATTTAAAGATAAAATTTGTAGAGGGCAAATGTAGGTGGGTGCAGGATAGGGGGAAGATGGGTGTGTAGGGAAATTGCCACCGGAGCCTGTGCTCCATTGCAATTAAATTAAATTAATTAATTTAAAAAAAACTACACTGGAATTCAATCAGATGCATCTCTATTTCTTCAATTTCCAACCAATCAAATTTAGACAAGTTCAGTTTATCAGATGTAGTTACATCAGGATACATAATAAACTTTAGTGTTTCCAAGAATTCTTTGAACTGAGAAAATCTCGATAAAAATTCTTCGATTGAAGAATTAATTACTAAAGATAACTCTTTAGTGAGTTTTAATTGTTCTGGTTTTTCGTGTATATCCAAATCTCTGGTGATTTTTTTCAAGTTTGGGAAATACTTGTAATAATTGGAAATAATATCGTTAATGAAATCTTGCAGTTTAGCCTCAAAAACACGAATGAGATCTAGCATAACGATAATTGTTTTGTTTGCGGCTTGAAGCTTCACGTTCAATTCATTGAAATGCTGGCAAACATCCGTAAAAAACACTAATTTTGAAAGCCAGATAACGTCCACCAACTGTGAATATTGTTCCATTTTTCCCTCATTTTGTAAAAACAGTCTGATTTCTTCCAAAAAAATCAACAAATCTTTGAAGTATGTGTTACCGCGGCTCAACCAGCGAACATTGTTATACATCAGTAAGCCATTGTACACAGAGTTCACTTCATCCAACAAGGCATCAAATTTTCGCTTATTTAAAGCCTGCGAAGATATGAGGTTCACCATTTTTGTGATCACGTCCATTATATTATCAAGGGAGGCGAATCCATCTTTTGCACACAAGTCTTGTTGATCTATGATGCAGTGGAATTCGAGAATCGGATGTCCTATGTGTGTTTGAAATAAACTGATAAAACCATTTATTTTGCCCACTATACTTGGAGCAGCATCAGTCGTTATAGAAACAATTTTGCTTAAATCTACTTCTTTCTCAGCAAGTAAATTTTTAACAGCCGTGCAAATTTCTGTGCCCTTAGTAGTTGTTGGTATCGCAATTAATTCTTTCTTGATCTCATTTACCACACAATATCCAGTTACATCAGTACTTTCGTCAAGACACAGCGATATAAAAGGAGATGACTTGATATCATTTGTTTGTTGTTCTTTCACATTTTCTGCCAGTTTTAGTATTCTATCTTTTATTGTGTTTCTGGATATAGGAGTATTTTTGATACGCTGAATTATCTTATCTTTATTTTCAAAGTCTTCAAAAAGCGATGGGGCACATGTTAACCAGGCTTCCTTCAAAAATTCTCCCTCGCTAAAAGGTTTACCATGTCGAGCAATAACATTTGCAGCCGAAAAACTTGTGGCACCAGTATGACAATCCTTGCTACATACTTAATCATTGACGTCGACTGTTTAATTCTATCTTTAATTGCACGCGCAATGAATTCTTTTGCTCTGAATCGCTTTTTTGACAAAGAGATTTGTGATTTGTTTCGTAGTGCCGTTTTACAGACAATGTTCTTCATACCACTGTTCCAGAACACAAAACACACACCGCTTTATTACCTTCATTAATCATGCCATATTTCTCAGTCCACCAAGGTTGAAATTCCCTATTACACTTATCTTGCACTTTTTTTTTTAACGTAACTATCCATTATGAATAGTAGTAAATTGAAGTCAAACAAACTTAAACAAGCAGCTGTGTTAATAAACTAGTTCATAAACTACAAGAACTCATGGAGGAAGGAAATATTTCCTTCCTCCATGCTGGTAAAAGCAGTCAGCGACGTTAACTAACAAACAAGTGCATAAGTAAGCGCTCCTCCCGCCACCGCGCTACCTGCACTTGCTCACTCAGTCCGTTCGGTCATAAATTCGCTGAAAATCTACCTCTTTTGGCAATCTGTAGTTGTTTCGGGACCGGTAGTTTCCTTATCTTATGATCTTTGTTACTATGATCGCAAATTATGTGGACTAAAAAATAAATTATTTATATCGATTAGGTTCCTACTTAACTAACGCCGTGCCCAAATTATTTTGTCGCGTGCCATCATTGGCACGCGTGCCACTGGTTCGCCATCCCTGAGCTAGGGTATCATCCACATGTCTTCACACCTCTCCAGTTTGGGTATCCACACACTAGTTTGTCTTGATATGTGGTCTACATATGTGATGACTCCTGTGGCATCTCTACTATTTTGCCTTTGTTTATATTCCAGTATTTTGTACATTCTATTCTGTAATTTCTTCATTTTCACGCTGTTCGCTACTTATAGTAGAATATAATCAAGATGCAACATTCTGACTGTTTGTCACTGATCACTTAAAGAATTTTTTTCACTTCACTGATCTTTCACTCTGTATACCAGTCAAACATTAGTGAAAGACAATCTTGCCAGATTTACCTACATATTTTTTTATTATTATTATTATTATTTTTTACTTATGGATTTATGCCTTGTTGAATCGAGGTAATTAGAGGCAGGATGGGACTGGGGACAAGGAACAGGAAGGAATTTAGCCATTGCCTTTTAAAGGAAGCATCCTGCCATTTGCCCGGAGTGATTTGGGGAAATCATTGAAATCCCAAATTTGGATGCCTGGAAGGGGATTCAAACCGGCGTCGTCCTGATTGTGAGGCCAGAGCATTAACTGCTCACCCACCATGCTCAGCTTTACTAACAAACTTCTATCTCAGAATTATCTATTTATGCTATAGAGACCCAATTTTTGAGGAGAGAATACCTCAGTAATTTAGGATTGAAATTTAATTATTATTTTTTTCAAATATCTTATGCCATTTAATAATTTGCAGGCAACAGACAGAAAAAAAGAATCTGTATTAATAAAAACAAGATTCTGGGATTCGAACATGAAAATTGGTCACTCTTGGACTGCAGTTTCCCAAATAAGTCTTCATCTAATCTCTCACATCTTAATTTCTACACATCTGAATTAATTTTGAAGCATGTGATTTCAAACATGTAACTTGGCAGTTTTTGATTTGGAAGGCTCAGTTTTCTTCTGATGTGAACATAATTCTTTAATTAAATATTGGAATCTTCCTTGTTTTACATTCTTATATCACTTTCAATAATGTTTTATGCAACTTCCACTTATTCCAGATTTTAGTACTGGAATGAATTTCTACTGCTTTTACTGCTACTATCAATTTTTAACTTTTTAAAAAACACTGCTAAAGTTTATTCTTCTATCTAAATCTCCTGCAAAAATATCAACAAATCCCCCCTTTCCCTGTCCGTAGTGTACATTCCACCTGCTACTTCTATAATGAATTCTTTCTCTATTCCATTACACCATTCTTTCTCGCATGTCTTTTTCTACGGTTCTGTACTGCACCTTCTGAAGGAAATCTGATAAAATCACTTGAGTCTTTCTCCTAACTTCTGAGGCTTGTAATTGCATAATATATTAGTTCTTGCTACCCCCATGACGAAAAAAGAAAATATGTGTCTGCTGAAGATCATGATTCCGCTACAACAACATTCAGTAATGACGCCAGCAATGCAGTCAATTGCTAGACCTATTATTTTCAAGTAGTAATTCCATTCTAATACAGCCTGGACCAGCAAGAAACCGTTAATTGTACTCCCAAAAGTGTTTCTACCAGTGTCTTGCGTTTGACCACTGCAGTATTATGATGCCAATTCCTGGCGGAATCACAATCTTCAGTAATCCTGGAAATATTATCGGGCTCTATAAATAAATGTACGGTGTTTAGTCGAGCAGTTAAGGAAATCTTTTGACCGTCTTCATGGGTATCAAATGAAAACTGGAAAACTACTGGCTTTGATTTTTTCCTTTACTCTACAATTTGTAAATATCTATAGTGCACTCCACGAATGATGGTGGCCCAGTTTAGCGAAGTTCTGCGCAGGTACGTCATCATTCTGCCAGTAGCCAATCACATTCAGTAACAATCCAGCACTTGTCGTGGTTACACGAGTGCCAAATTCGAAGTGAAGACGAAGTGCAACAAAAAGGAGGCAAATACAGCTCATACAGAGGCCAATAATTTAATCTCAATCCTTCCAAAAACTTTTATTTTCATACACAAATAACCTATCTTACAGAGAACCATTAACACTCTTGATGCAACATTTCAATCATTTTGGCAGATTGAAAAATGTAGCCCAATCAGCGAGTTTGGTGTTCCTAGACTCCACTTTAGGCTATAATTACGACTGTACAACCATTCCCGAAGACTTTAATCATCCCAATCATTATGTGACCAGTGTAGTGTCATTAATACCATAATCAAGGTTGGGGGGAGAATAGATGTAGCTTTACCATGACTTGTGTGAGCTGTGTCATGAATGTAAAGTGTTGATCTGTGTGTACAACTTATGAGGCGATATTAATTATGAAGAGCCATCTAAAACACAAATCAGCAGACATGGAAGGCAAGAGCACGGTATGAAAGTCCACATATCTAGTACAGTGGCACTTCATTACAACCATGTCCTAAACATAAAGATACATTTCTCTTTAAGGAAGAAATGTGAACAGAGTCCTTGGAAGCTTGCTTAGAAAGTTTTTAAATAGTACCAGTCCACGGAGAAATGACAAAGAGTGCAACTTGCATAGCAGTCACTTTCTACAAGGACTTATGTGTATGCCTACAATCTGATGTCATGAAGCGTTCTTGACATTAGTTGAGACTTCACATACTTCCTCTTCCTAAGAACTGTTGAATAATTTGTGAACCAAACTGCAAATACCAAAATAATTACTTCAAGGGTGCACGGGAAAGTAAAAAGGCAGTTTTGCAAACTGCCACAGAACAATAAATATCCACAGGCCCAAAAAGAAAACAACTGAAATGCTGTTTGGCTTTACGTGTTGTCGACGTTGAGATCATTAGAGGCAAGAAAGCATTGGGGACATACCACAGGAAGTATTTTCGGCCATGACCTTCTGAAGGAAGCATCCTGGCATTTGAACCCCCGTCCTGAATGCGAGGCCAGAGCGTTACCGCACACCCACTACGCTCAGTGAAATGCCATTGCAGACTGCTCTACAGCAGTTCTAGGTGACAAGACTAACACAGGAGAATTATGAGTAAACAATACCGTTGAAATTTTTCACACACAACATGTTGCCTATGACATCTTTTGCAGGTTTTACACCTCATTAACATGATTTAAAGGCAGGAGATGTGTGAGGACAAGGAACCAGTAATAATTTTGCAATGGCTTTTTGAAGCAACGAACCTGACATTCACCCGAAGTTATTTTGAGAAACCATGCAAAACTGAAATCTGGGTGGTTGGGGATTTGATCCTACATCCTCCTGAAAGCTGGACCCACCGGATTTGGTTGCTATGACAAAATGTGGCTCATGACTTAGGCTATCTCACAGAATATCAGTAACCATTACACACTAACAACTTCCAATAAAATTGCTTCTTGAAACTTAAAACCTCTATTGCATGAAATGCAATAGCATTCAATAAACCTGCAGCTAACCATGATGTTGTGCACATAAGAAGCATCAAATGCTATTAAAAAAACAATTTTAAACCTTCTGAAGTACTCCGACATTAATTTTTATTTAAACAATATGTGTTAAGTCTTTACAAGAGAAAGTTAATTCATGCCAGAAACACTAAACAATCCTATTACCACCTTTCGATTCACACCAAAATGAACAAGGTAACAAATAACACAACACACTAAATTCACTTTCCATAAATACCCTTTTAAGACTGGCTCTGTGCAATGTGGAAAGAAGTGAAAATTATGTAAGAAAAGGTGTCATTTTTCATGAAAAAAAAGGAACTTTGTATCTGTATTGGATGCAAAAAAGCGGTAATGGCAAATGAAACATTCATTAACAAACAGCACTGAACGGCGTGATGTTGAGCCAGCGACATTGTTACACTGCTTTCAAACTAAAGACAACCACTGATGATATATTGGCATTCAATAACCAAACCAAACTGAAGCAATAATGAAAGCAAAATTTCTTGCACTTTATACTGCAACAAGTTTTCCTTCTGGTCCGGGATGCATTTCAACAAAACCATAACTGCCACGGATACTTAGATTATAAATCAACATTCTGTCTGGAAACAACTGCTGATGTTAATGTTACTTTATTATCATTGCCAGTGATATATTGGCATTCAAAAATCTATATTACTTAATGTTTCAAAATTGCAGGCAGTGTGTCTGATTCAACATGTTACTCTTCCGTGGTATTTACTATTATCGAATGTATCGTATGCAGTTACCACTTATCTACATACCATACAAAATACAATTTATTTCTTTTTACTCTCTTTGAAGAATGAAGTCTAAGAAACATCAGCGATACACTTCAACACACAACATGTATTTCATGCATAACAACTTGTACCAAACTGCTCATATTTTGAATGGTGTTACTCAATAAGTAGGCATGTATCTGGTGGCTATAATGTACAAATATTCTTAAATAATTTCGGTAGCTGTAAAATAAGAATGGAGAAAGAAGTACTTGTGGTATTCACTTCAAGTTCACCACATATGTTCCTGTTGTCATACTTTTTAAGAAAAAGTGTACATGGAAACGAAATCACACTTACCTTAGACGTGAAGCAACATAAAAGTTACGAATTAACACTTCAGAAAAACCGCCATTGCACTTCATATTGGCACGCCAAAGATGATGTCATAGTAAAAACTCTAGCTTTACATCATCACAACAACTGTGAAATCTCTGATGAATTTTTCTGACACAATATAAATATGTTTCAGTGCAGTTTGTAATAGGGCAGATGCAAGGATATAAATTGTGATTTTATTTGCTATCAATAAAAAGCAGACATCACGCCGAGAAATATATTTTTTTCTTTTGCGTGAACCGTCTATAAACAAAAGCAGCAGAACCAATTTATTTTGGCACTATTTAGCGCTGAGCAGTACAATTCGTGGCAAATGGCCGCTTGCGATGTGCGGCCATCAGTAGCTTATTGGATGTATAATTTATGTATAAATCCGCATATTACAATACGTTTACTTACTGAGTAATAAAATTACCTTTGAAACACATTCGATTTAATGACAAAAGGTCGTAGAAGCTTTTCTTGATTCTATTAATCCAACATCAACTGATTTATTTTTGAAATGAAATTCCGTTTTTCAGAATTTGCTCGCGTGGCTAAAATTGTTATTACAATCGTGCATACGAAAATATATAACATTTATAAAATATGACTTCATCCACAAACTTTCGCGTTTAGGTTGTAATGCAGCCAGGACCACAGTAATAATGATAAATACTATATGATAATTGTAAATTCATAATATCGTGTGTTTACGTTTCACTATGGTCCAGGCTGCATTACGACTAAATGCATATTTGTAAAATATAATTTCATAAATAGTCGTTCGAGTTTATGATGTAATGCTGCCTGGGCCATAGTAGTACCGATACACAAAATGGAAATTTGGTGTTCGCAATATCGTGTCCGATGGTTGTTACACTGTGGTCCAGGCTGCATTAAAACCTAAACGCTAACGAATTCATGCTGTCCATGGTTCTTTTCAACCTGAAGTCAATGCATTTAGGTTGAAATGCAGCCTGGACCACATTGAGTACATGGTAAAATTTGGACACTGCATTACAATCGTCATAATGCCATAGCAGTATATTCAAATTGCATTTAGCATAGTTGCTAGTGATTTAGTGATTCTACAGTCTTTCCTCAAGAGTGCGCATATTATCTTTGACGCGACAATATGAACTGATAAGGCGGTTATTCTGCAGCGTTAATTCGTAACTTTTATGTTGCTTCACGTCTAAGGTAAGTGTGACTTCGCTTCCATGTACACTTTTTTTTAAAAAAATTGAAGCGAATACCACAAGTTCTTCTTTCTCCATTCTTATTTTACAGCTACCATAATTTCACCCAAGGAATGTGTGTATAAATTTTCATAGCAATAGCAGAATTCCTTCTAGGAGGTACACATTATGGAGGAGCCATTGTTCAGTTAAACATGCTTTTAATTTTTCCTGAATTTGATATTATACTCTACCAGATACTTAGACATGTAGGAGCTTAATGAAGGTAAGCATCCCTGAATTTTGGACCATTTTTCAAGAAATGACAATGATCTGCGATCCGTGTGAAGATCATGTTTACTTGTAGTGCCATAACTGTGTATTTTACCATTCATGATGACATAAATATATATACTCATACAATGTTAAAATTCCTACTTTCTGAACAGTGTATAATGTTCAACAGATAATTCTCATTAATTGATTCAGGGCTTTGCATACTTTGTCTCTATGATAATAAGGAGTAAAGATAAGAAGGTAATAGTGCAATCACTGGGACTCGTCAAGGAATTGTAGTTTTTGTTTGAAAACTGTTGCACACGTTCGTTGGGTGATATTATTTAATATATGTTGCTCTTAGAGCTGTAAAATATATCCAAGCTAACAAACTTCACTCGAAAAGTGCCATAATGCAAGGCAGCAAGTGACGGGGAGAAAGCATACTAACCAAGTATAATGATAACGCTATCATTCCTTCGACTATATTATTTATTCATTTCTTACTATTTCACCCATAAAGATAGTGTATAACGCACAAACTTAACACAAAATTTTAAAAAAAAAATCGGCTGTAACAGTAACCCTAAGCGATGAGAGGACGCCATTTATCATCATATGCGACTTCCAGCGATAATAATATTACGTGCAACAAAATGCATCAATGACCAACAACGATGAAAACCAAACCAACTATTATAAAAACAAAATATATAGTTCATTAAGCTACAAAAGAAAGCGTCTATGTCCATTTTGGTCCAGGCTGCATTCCAACCTATCCACAGCCTCCAATAATGATTCAGCTTGAAAATCATGATAAATGTTTAATAAATCCAAAATCCTAGCAAATTGTGCTTTAACAACAAAAACCAAATGCCATTTTGGTACAGGCTGCATTTCAACTATAAAAACTTAATTCCTTCGACCTAATGCTGAAACAAACATAGTGCCACACTTTCAAACAAGCATAAGCTACTTTGATAATTGCCGTAGAATATTAACATGTTGGAAATAACATGCGGACATGTTTCTTGACGATGTAATACCTATTATCGTTGGACGTTGTGTATGTGTACATAAATGAGGGAACCAATGTTCACTTACTGTTCTAAGTTGGTTTTTTTAGTGTGTAATCTTTTCCATATTTATACTTTTATATCATCATTCAAAGAACGTATGCATGGTCATTATACTTCGCTATAAGGCTTCTCCCAATCGCTCACGATATAGCATTATGGCACTTTTCAAGTGAAGTTTGTGAGGTATCTATACATCTTACACCTCTAAGAGCAACACATATTAAATAGTATCACCAAACGAACATGTGCAACAGTTTTCAGTCCAAAACGACAATTCCTTGATAGTCCCAGCGACTGCGCTATTGCCGATAAGAAAATAAACTTTTTTTTTTTTCATACTGAGATCACCTAAAGCTGAAATTGTACAAATTACAGATGTGGCAGCACCCAATCATTTTGGTCACCTTCCAATTTAAATTATAATCAGTACACAAACCTTGAAATATTACTGTCAACCCCTTGAATGAACTGGTATGTAGATTTTATGTGTGCATCTGGTGATTATCAGTGTGATGTATTAAATGTCATTTGCCGAGCTTTATCCAAGTTCAGAGACAAATGAGGCTGGAGGGCCCAGTAGTCATGACAAAATATTAATGAGAACATAGTTATTCATTTATGGTACTCAATACTTTAACATCCAAAAGTAAAGGAGAAAATAGACAGATGCTAAATTCATTCTTCATTAACGAGGAAACTAAATATTTTCCAACAGGCTCAATAGTTCTTCCTTAATTTAACTCTTGGGAGTTTAACATGCAGACAAACCAAAAGCATAGATAAGTCTCAGATTCAACAAAAAATATCACAAGAGATACCCAAACTCTGATTTCGCGGAGTACAAACAATATGCATGTTCAGAATATATGGAATAATTTTCAAGATTTAATTTATGTCATGGAGAACTTTTATGCTAAAATCTAATACAAAATTGTGAAAAACATTTTGACAACAGTTTTGTGATGTAATAGCATGTAAGCACGGCCACGCGAGCCGGTTCACAATTTCAGCTTTGGTTATACGACGCTTCTGACAAATTTACACTGGTAGTAAAGAAAAGATAAGAATAATGCTTGTAATAAAATTAAAGCATAAGAACTCTAAATTAGTTTAGAACTAAAACAAATAGCTAAATATTACCATTTTGGAGAATTACAGTTATTCACTATAACACAATATAAACTTCACCGCCAAGAGGCAACCACTATACCGACCAGAGGTAATAACACTCTATACACCCAAGCAAAATATACTACCACATTCCAAAGATGCTAATGCAGATACAAGGATATGCTATATTAGTAGTCATAGACAACTGAAAAGTACAGGAGGAAGTAAAGTAAAAACTAACATTTTGAAATCCTTTGTTTCAAGTAAATATCAATGATCTGATAATAGAGTATTTCCCACTGTACAGCTTCCAAAAATTCTTCTCGGGTGTTCGGCTCGATTAAAGTCTGGTCAAAAGAGCCGGATGTTGGATGGTGGGGGGGGAGGGGGGAC
Source organism: Vandiemenella viatica (assembly GCA_031002005.1). Classification (NCBI taxonomy): domain Eukaryota; kingdom Metazoa; phylum Arthropoda; class Insecta; order Orthoptera; family Morabidae; genus Vandiemenella; species Vandiemenella viatica. The sequence goes on along the minus strand of JARYHS010009186.1, from coordinate 7,025,974 downwards.
AAACCGGTGTTCTGGCGTATTTCACATTAACAGCAAGCTGTGCCAAAGGTGAAGGCCGGGCTAAGGGCCTAGGAAAATTCCCACCGAGACAGGGATTCGAACAGTCGACTTTTCGCTCCCCAGTCATTAACCACTGAGCCACCAGAGCGCTCACTTTTAGTATTGATACGTTTGTAGTCTGTTAATAATCGAACGCCCTCTTCGGTCCGAAACTGTGACCCACAAATATCCCTCCCCCCTCTCTCCGTGAGGGAAGTTTACTATGTGCCATTACCGGATTAAGACGAACAGCCAAAACATAATTGCTTGTATGATTTTTGACACCATCGCACATAACGAAAAGAAATTCCAAAATAATGAGTGTTACTATATCTTATTCAAAATATATATGTGTTCATGTGGGCCAACTAGGTCCAATTTAAGCTTTCATTCTAGCTTGAATTTGGTTTGGATTTGTACACATTCATGTTGCGAGTAGAGTTGTCAGCTGGAAGGGACCTACAGTTTAGCGTGAAAACAGAAATATTGAAGCATCCTGGTGTACTTCATATTACACAAAAAGCTGTGCCAGTAATGAAGGTCGGGTTTTGGGCTTATGAAAATCCCCACCGACGCTGGGATTCGAATTGTGAACCTTTCGATCTCCAGTCACAAGTCATAACCACTGACATATAACGCAGCTCACTTATTTAACATTAATAATTTATAATAAGTGATTATTAAAGGAAATTATTAATTTAATAAAATCAGATATTTTTACACTTATTTAATATTACTTACATTTATTCATACTTAAAAACGATAAGAAGAAAAATGTATACAAATTTACTTAAAACATTGTTTCTCGGTACACTGAAAATTTGTAAAATAAACAGCTATAGAATATGGAGAGGTGTTTGTTTGTTGAAGCGTTTCTTGCTCGTGTTGACCTATCGGACTATATGGGGGGAAAATTGATGACGATGGGGTTGACTGTGGTTTCTTTGGTCGCAGCACTTAAGGAGATAATGCAAAGCGTGTTGCAAAAAAGGCGCCTATTTTGAATCTTGCGATAAATTGTTATTTGTCGGTTGGGACGTGTATACGCTTGATATCCATAAACGTTCCCATTAGTGCTGCAGTCTGAAATTCTCGCAATGCAGTTTCATTGTGTCACTATTGCACACAGTGTGCTATTTACTAAAATCTTCATAAGGACGGAGAAATTTGTGCATGAACTGTGATGCGTCTTCACGCGATTCTAGAGCAGACTTCCTTGTTTTGAAGTATATCCATGCTAAGTACTCTCAAAATGGGATCAAAATTATGTGTTTGTATAAAGAAAATTGGGAAAAATTAATGGGCTGTTGTAAATGACGAGTAACAGTATTTTTTTATAAAGTACATGTGTGCAAAATTCCATCAAAATTGGTAAAAAAAAAAAAAAAAAAAAAAAAAACTGTGGGTTTGTCGAAAGATCATTTGAAAGAAATTTAGGGATGTGTGGGGGAAAAGGGAGTGAATTTGTTTGATATTTTTCGGCCAGAAACCTTCCTAGGCACGCACACAATAAGTCACCAAAGTTTCATCGCAATCAGATGAATGGTATTGGAACGTATTGTATAGAAGACGAACAACGAAACATTTCTTTTTATTTGTTAGTTGTGTGCTAAGTACCATCAAAATTGGATAAAAATGGTGAATTTGTGCAATCATTGTTGGCAAAAATTAAGTGGTGGACGTAAAGAGAAGAGGGGTTAGGTTTTAAAAACAAAAGAAATTTAAAATATACTTGTGGAAAGTTCCGTCGATATCGAATAAAACCTGTTTGTTTATATAAATAAAATTACCAAAAATGAAATGGGGAGGGATTAGGGGATGAGTTTTTACAAACCAAGTAGGCAGTATTTGTCTCTTTGCTTTAATGTAAAATGCTAACTTAGTACACAACCTTAAGCAAGGGTAGTAATCTTTGGATCAGTGGCAGCACTTTTATTGTAATTATTAATTTTAATTGTGATGGAGATAATGGTTGGGTGGCAATTCACCTATTCATCTAATTACCCCTTTTAATATTTATTAAAATTGTTCTTTTATAATTGGTGTGTTAAATTGCTCCCCCGTTTACATTTCCGATTTACAAATTTCAATTTTAAAATTGTTAAGCGTTTTTGTTAACTTATTCATCAATTCACTTGGTAATTTGTTCCAATCCCTGACACCCTTACCAACAAAAGAAAATTTTACCACTCCCTTAAGCATAAAATCGAGCACCAGCTTGCGGTCATGGTCGCATTTCCCTTTCGCTTCATCGTCCTCCTTTCCTCCAATGACTCCCAACCCAGTTCATTTGTCATATCAGTTACTGACTGGGTCCTGAAATAATTTTCACAAACAAATCTAAATGCTCTTCTTTGCACACCCTCCAGCTTGATAGCTAAAATGTGGGTCGCAAACTACACCACCATATTCAACCAATGGTCTGACCAAAGTTTCGAAACCCAGTCCTAACTTCTTTGGTACATCCTCTCATCACCCTCTCCGGTAATGAAGGATTTTGAAACCTTTTCCTATCACCTGCCCAATGTGCTCTGCCCAGTTGAATTTGTTATCAAATGTTATGCCAAGATTTATATTTCAAGCCTAAAACAAACAATTCTAACCCCACCATATAATCATAATTAACATTTAGTTTTTTTATATGTGTACCTAATAAGCTGACTCTTCTTGGCATTTATCTTCATTGTATTTAGATATTCTATCCATGTCACCCTGCAGTTGTTCACAGTCTTCACCTGTTTTGGTCTTATTGTATACCGTCATATGTGCAAAAAAAAAAAAAAAAAAAAAAAAAAAAAAAAAAAAAAAAAACTGACTGTAACCTATTTACCCTGTGGCACTCCCATATTTACTTCCACTTCTTTTGATAACGTACTCGCATTTCCTACTTTAACACCTTGCTTTCATGTATTTAAGAATTCCTCTACACAGCAAGTAAGGTTTTCATTCAATCCAATAAATTTCAGTTTATTTAAAACCTTTTTATGGGTCACTCTGTCAAATGCCTTAGAAAGATCTAGTGCCACACTATCAACTTGTCCTCCCTTGTCCAATTCATGTGAAATGTCTTGCATATAGCCCACCATCTGAGATTCACATGAATGCCCTTGCCTAAAGCCATATTGTTGATTTGAAAACCAGTTTCTTTCCTCACAGACATTTTTGTTATAGTTTCATTTTAATCTCTCGATCATTTTCCCTATCACTAATGTCAACCTAATTGGCATGTAATGTTCAAACATATTTGTAACTCTTCCTTTATGAACTGGTACTATTATCGCTCTTTTCCAATCTTCTGGTAAGCAGCAAGACTCCAGACTAAATTTAAATAAAATTTCAAGGTAAGATACAGTATCATATCCCACAATCTTTGGTAAATCTGTTGTAATATTATCCATACCAGCCCTTCATCTTTTTATGTATATATGTATATAATTTCTCTAGACTCGATTTCAAGTTTGTAATTTCCTTATTTATACTTTTAGGGAAACTCTCCTCTGATTCATTCTAGACTTGCGCATAATAGTTCGCGACTGGGTGCGCTCAGTGTAGTTCGCAGCTAAGTTCATGACCATGTGTAGCCCTCTGGTACCTAAAATATTTAAGAAATCGGCCGCAACGCATTCGTATTAAACCCCAAATGGGAAGGGTAATTAAAATAAAGTCACTTGATACAGTTTCAGAGTAACACAATACTTATATTCTTGATAACGTTCACTTGTACCTTCATTGTCGGTACCAGATACGTCGATAAAGCATCAAACAACAGTTTCATTGAAGATTACAGGTTAAGCACAATCATACGAGAAGACAAACTCATTAAGTTCCCCTAACATTAGTGAGTACACTACCACGGCATGTTGGAATTTGCCGAAACCGCTACCGCATGGAGCAATGTGCTCCGCTAACTAGCGCGAAGTAGTGCGATCACTTTCCAGCGAAAGAATGAGACAAATCATGGTGCCTGCATGGTATTTTATAAGCTTGCCATGGCCTATGACGTTAGTAACATTTTTCTTCAATTATTGTCTCCTAAAGTACAAAATAGGTTAACTTTCAATTTTTACAAGGTTTCCTATGATCATGTTCTATCTGTTTTAATTTAATTTAACATTCAAAGTACTTCTATAAGCTTAAAATTGAAGGCTATCACGTGACCAACTTGGCGGACATTCTCGAACTCCAACAACAATTAGCGACAATTTATCTTTAAAAACTTAATTATCTGACAAATCCTTAAACTTTTTATAGAAACCATTATACATTCATAATCTTCTCAATTTTCAACTGCTTAACGTCTCTTAACAGCGAGGTCTTTAGAGACGGGAAAGGATGGGAGGCATGGAATGGGAAGGAATTCGGTCATGGCCTTTTGAAGGAAGCATCCCGGCATTTGCCTGGAGTGATTTTGGAAACCATGGAAAACCCAAATCTGGGTGCCCGGACGGGGATTCGAACCGGCGTCTTCCGAATGCGAGGCGAGAACGCTAACCGTTACACCACCACTCAACTAATTAAACTTTTTCAAATTAGTTAATTTTACTACCAAAGTATCCGAAACAATGCTGACTATAGCTGCTGAAAAAAGTTCAGCTGAAGCTTTATTCAATTCAAAGATATTTCAAATCCTAGATTTTTACTTTTCTAAAAGAAAGGACAGCTGGCATTCTTTGATGTGCTGGTTAAAAGAGAAGAAGGGAACCTTACATGCACACTTTACAGAAAAGCTACACATACCGACAGCTATTTAAATGCTACGTCCCATCATCACCCTGCTCAAAACAGTGCCCTGATCAATAGTTTATTTTATAGGGCGGAAGGAATCGCGGAATGTGACCATGTAAAGTAAGAAAAGAAACATCTCAATTGGGCTCTGCGGCAGAATGGGTATAGTAATCAGATGATTACCCGTGCTTTGAGCCGAAGTCAGCTTAAGGACGACCACATAAAAGAAATAGAACAAAAGAAGAAGACTCTTCTCCCATATGTAAAGGGAGTCACTGAGAGGATAGGTAAAGTGTTGGCCAAAATCAATGTTCAACCTACCTTCACCAGTAAAAAGAAGGATAGAAGCATTTTAAGATCAGTATAAGAGCTCCATTACAATCGAGTGGTGTGTATAAGATTCCCTGCGATTGTGGTCAGATGTACATCGGTGAGACATGCCGAGCAGTCTTCGTTAGGGTGAAAGAACATCTTCGTCAAGCAAGACTACAACAAACCACGAAATGGGCAGTGGCGGAACATCATTTAGAAGGAGGACATAAAATTCAGTGGGATAAAACAATGATCGTTTCAAAGCCAAAGGATGTTTTTAGAACGAGAAATAAGGGAATCCAAAGAAATTTACAAAAATCCTAACAATTTAAACAGAGATGGCGGCTATGGTTTGAGCCAAATGTGTAAGTGTATGCTAGCAAATGAACACGTTGTAACAACTACAAGATCGCTCCCTAATACACAAACCTCTTTGGAACAGTAAATATTCTTTGGCAGATAAACAAAATCATCATTGGCGGTGAAAATAAACTGTGAATTGAGTGTTCAAGTTTATTAAAAAAGCTCCAGACCACGAGATAGACGGATGCCCTGACGAAGGCTCCAGGTAGGTAGCGAAACGTTGGCGACATCAGCAAAAAAAACTCAGCGCAAACCCGAAAAGAGAGAAGTAACTGCAGTTTTTCAATGTTTGATCTTCTCGTTTTTTCTCTACCACTTATATAAAACCTCCTTCCTTTACTAAGGTAATTCAGTGTTTGATCTTCTCGTTTTTTCTCTACCACTTATATAAAACCTCCTTCCTTTACTAAGGTAATTGCAAATCTCTGTTCCCTTCTGTTATTTGTCTTATTTCCTAACCAGTTGACACATGGTAAATTTAAATCCCCTCCAATAATAACCATTCAACGCTCACCTCTGAACTGTGAATATGAATTTAGTTTCCCCCCAAGAATCTCACCTCTTATTCTTTCTTCCACTACAGTAAGCAGCCAATGCCCTGACGTTTTCTTTTTTATCACCCCAAAAATCTAAACCTAGTAGCTCATGGTCATAACCTATGAACACTAGAGAAATATAGTAATCTTTGCTATCCAGTATGAATACCTGTCCACCATTTGCTCCTCTGCCTCTGCGGTACACTCTGTAACCTTCAGGAGAAACCTAATTGTGTAGTATTCCTTCCTTAAATTAAGACTCTACCCCTACAATCACTTGTGGTTCATGTATCTCTATTAGGTTTGCAAGTTCTATCTTTTTTTGGGGATTCTATCATTTCCGTGGCGCCACAATATGATAATTGATTCTTATAGAACTCGATAAAACAAATTGAAAATAAAGAATAAAATTTTTTGATATCTCGCTTGGTTCTCGAGATATCGTATCTCAAAATTGACGTAGTTAGGTTGAAATACGGCCTGGACCAGAAGAAAAATTTCGCTATAGCCAAATTTGATGATGAATTCTTACGTAACTCGATGAGACAAATGGAAAATAAAGAAAAAAGTTTTTTGATATCTCACTTAGTTCTCGAGATATTGTATCTCAAAAGTGATGAGGTAAGGATGAGATCCGGCCTGGACCAAAAAAAAATTTATCACCAACAAACACCATATCAACATGGTGGAAATGCACAATGGGTGTTTTATTTTCTTCCTAGTGATTGTTGTTAGGTTGCAATACGGCCTGGACCAGAAGAAAAAACATCAAAAGCAGAAGAAACTATACCTATAGCTGATTTTTAACATGCTATATCTCGAAAACCAAGCGAGATATCAAAAAATTTTATTCTTTATTTTCGATTTATTTCGTCGAGTTCTGCAAGAATTCATCAACAGATTTTGGCGCCACTGTAATGATAGAACTGCCATTTTTTTCATTATAGTTCTATAGTTCACCAACTATTTTTGGCATTGTGGTATTTTCAACATTAACCTTTGCCTTTCTAGTTGTATCAAATTCCAGTATTATTTAAATAGCCTTATCTGTTACTTTAGTACAGGGTGATTCAAAATGATTGTCGGGGTTCATAATTTTTTAACATGCAAATATTATCTTTACATGGATGAATAGACAAACTCTCAAAGTTTTGTTTTGTAGCAGCCGTTAATCTTGTAGTTACGTTTTGTTCCACCAGACGTCAGTGTTTGCAATATGGCAGCTAATGCAATAGAGAAGGCTTTTTGCATTTTAGATGTTCACGTGTGTCAGTCAGTTACCGTTGTCCCACGGCACTTTCGAAATTTTTTTTTATGAAGAATGCACCTTCAGACAATTCCATTCGGAGGTGGTATGCGCAGTTCGTGGAGAAGGGCTACTTATGCAAAGGGAAAAGCAGTGGGCGTCCTTCTGTGTTGGAAGTCGACGTGAACCGCGTCAGAGAAGCTTATCAACGTATCCCGCGGAAATCAGAAAGAAGAGGCAGCAGAGAACTGAACATTCCGCAAAACACAGTTTGGCGCGTGCTACGAAAACAGCTAAAAATGAAAGCCTATCGCCTAGGGCTGCCTCAGGCTTTAACACCTGACGACCATCGCAAACGTCTCACGTTTTGCTACATTATTCAAGAAAAAATGGAAGAAGATGGGTTTTGTAAAAAAACTCATTTTTAGTGATGAAGCGAACTTTCACTTGTGCGGGAAAGTTAACAATCATAATGTGCGGATTTGGGGAATAGAAAATCCCGGTGCTTTTATTGAACACCAGCGTGATTCTTCAAAAGTGTGTGTATTCGCTGATGTTTCCAAGGCGAAAGTGTACGGCCCGTTCTTCTTCGATGAACAGACAGTAACAGGACTAACTTACCTCGATATGGTCTCTGAGTGGTTGCTGCCTCAGCTGAAAGAGATGGATGATTTCATATTCCAACAAGGTGGTGCTCCACCTCATTTCCATCGGGAGGTCAGAATATATCTCAAAGAACAATTGCCGCAGCGATGGATAGGACGCGGAGCCGACAGTGACCAAATGCTCATGGCTTGGCCACCTCGTTCATCAGATTTAACCCAATGAGATTTTTTTCTGTGGGGTTACGTCAAGGATCAAGTTTATCTTCCTCCTCTACCTGCGACTATCCCACAACTGAGAGAACGGATCAGGGCCGCCTTTCTAAACATTTCTGATGACATGCTGCGTCGTGTGTGGGATGAAGTGGACTATCGCATAGATCTGTGCAGAGTGACACAGGGTGCACATATCGAACATTTGTAATGGATGTAAAGAAACTTGATGAGTTTCTTTATACATCAAAATAAGATTCAAATTCTTATCTCAGTTGTGTTAAGTGTAGAAATTTTTTGAAACCGCGACAATCATTTTGAATCACCCTGTATTTGTGGTTTTTTTTCCCCATAGTGCATCTACAATCAGTATCCCTATGATCACTTATTTTTATCCCCTCACCAGCAGCCCCTAACCTAAAAAAAAAAGGCTCAGTCCTTGTTCCATCTTAACTGGAAGTGGGCTCCCTTACAGCTTTAGCTAACAACACAGAAAGTACTCTCTTCCCACTCTTATTTAGGTGTAAGCCATGCCTAGCAAAACCTCACCAACCAATACTGTTTACAGGCCCAACTGCCAAAACGGAACTAATGCCTCTTCCAAGTAACGTCTCTGTTTCCACCTTTACCCGCCACACAGCGTGGCTCAACTATGGCCGATCATGGCGAGTTAGAACTTGCGTGAGTTCCACCCTGGTACGATATGTCTCATTCACCACCTTCCTGAGGTCACTCTCTATACTAGATTTTTCAGTTCTATCAATACTATTCCCCATACCTCTCACTATCATTACTCTTTTGACCTAGTGAAACACCCACAAAGTGAACCTATATTCTCTATCAATTGACCTAATGTTGCAACGGGTTTGAAAAAGCTTGTGATGAATTAGCCTGTGCCTAATTGATCCTGCAGAAGAGGACATACACCTCTCCCATGGCTACTTCTTAGCAGCAGAGTCTTTTCCTTCCTATTTTTTCCTTCTATGTCTATATTCCGCTGCACGCCAACTCCAACATCTACACGAGGCTCTTCCCCATCCAACTCTGGTAACAGGTCAATCCTATTTCTCTCCATAATTTCTGGAGTTTCTAGCTTCTTCATTATGTTAACCATATTTCCCCTATGACCTGCTATCAGTTCCCACCCATCCTTCTCACCCTCCTCACTAAACCCACCATCTCTAATTTCTGGCTCTAAAGGCAGACCCTGCACAGACACAAGCATAGCCTCCACAGGCTGAGGCCCCACAGGCTGAGCCTCAAGGACCCTGACCCTTTCACGCAATTCCCTTATCTTTTTTCCCATCCACTGATTGTTTTGTCCTGCTCTGAAATTTTCCTATCCTGATCTGAAAGTTTCCTTTCCTTAAAACACAGCGGACAATACCACTGAATTGCCTTATTTAGTTCCCTTTGTCCCTTTGCCCTACATTCCCAATGAAATCATATTTTTACACCCCCTGCAATCCAAACTACTCACCACACGTCTGCGACAGGAGCCATACTTTCCAGGTATGATTCTTCTCAAAATAGTACCTATGGGAACCATTTAAATGAACCTTCAGGATTAAATTATAAAATTCTATATATCTAACAATTAAGTAAAATAAATAAAAGAAAAAATCTGCGCTTAACTTATTTTTTGACTGAAGTTTAAATTTTCAATTGTTTTGTTGTAAATTATAACTAGGTGAAAAATACTTAGAAGTCGATAAAAAAAATCGTATGGGTGTTCAAAATTAACCTGCAGATTCAATAGTGCTAATGTGAGAATAATTACTAATCAGCCATTCATGGAAAAATATTTTTAAATATTAAGTAATTATTGTAAGAACGAAGACTTTTGTACGACTGCAATGAAGTCTTCACGAATGTACCGCCGGATTGTGTTGTTGAAAGACGATATTTATCAAAGAAGCGATCTAAATTCGACTGGCCAACACATTCACTATAAACAGTGGTCTATGTCTCAGTGAGGCATGGAAACCAGCCCTGGCAAGAACCCGCAGAGAAAGCTGTACCTCTGTCCAGCTGCTGCCTTAGAAGGTTCCGTATTATTTCAGGCCGCAACGTGAACTATAGCCACGCCCACTGGCAGCCAGCCGCCGGACGCTGACATGTATATAAGGAATGATGCTGTGTTCCTTGAAGGTCGACGAGTCAGCGATGAGATTGTGTATGTCTTCGACTTCAAGCACTCAAAGTACTCAATCATCCAACTTAGGGAGAAGGTGCGCAAGCACAAGCTGACCTCTTTGGCACTGTGGGTCACCATGCTGGCAATAAGTACTTCTGGTCGATACCACCTGCTTACGCAGACTGCTTCACGACGCTGAGGTTCGAAGATTTTAAGCACCACGCTAAGCTGATTCAAGACGATGCTGCGTCGAGAGGACTCACGCGTCCTGACGCCCTTGCGACTGTTCCTCTGGTCTTCAAAGACGACTTCTGAAGGAAGAAATTCTTCTGCAGGCTAAATGGACGATGCAAGAGGCTTAGCAGGAAGTACCAATCGGCAACAACTGACGCCTGGTAAGTCGCGGGTACCATGGACTCCGCCGTGCCAGCGGAGGAACCATCGAGTGCTGGGAATACAGAACCACCGAATCCGCCATTCAAAGCACCTGAATGCTTTAAAATCCTGGAACTGCCCAAGGAGTCCAGGCAAAGCCACAAGGATATGGAGTTGGTTACTGCTAACGAGGAGACAGTCGGTGACCACACAGATCTAGAGCCGGAGCCCTCTAGTCCAGCTCAGGAGGAGGTGGAACCGGCCCTACGCATCGAAGAAGGACCTGTACTGCCACTAACCGTACCGTTCTCCGGCAACTGGGTGAGCCTGCACGTCAAGCTGCTGTTAGCAACAGAGCTTCCCATGTTCTGCTGGCCGGCGGTCGAAGGAATCAAGATCCTCGCCTCAAACCCGTAGGACCTAGAAAGGGCCTGCGAGACGCTGCAGGACATGGGCCCCTGCCCCACCGATCAGACCCCCTGCAAACCAAGCCAGCCGCCGCCGCCACCGAAGACACATGACACGCTGCCGAAACAACAAACGCAGAGGGCTCCTAAGAAGAAGCCCCTCGTCGTCAAACATTTGCAGTGTTATAACTGTCAAGCCCATGGTCATCAGGCGCGCGACTGCGCCAACCAACGAAGGTGAGTGAGGTGTGAGGGAAACCATCGACCTGCCAACTGCTCCATACCAAGAGAGGAAGTGGTCTGCTGTAACTGTGGCGGGAATCATGCACCCTGTTACTCTGGATGCCGAAACCAATAATTTAATTGCAATGGAGAACACGCTCCGGTGGCAATATTCCTACCAACCCAAGTTCCCCCTATCCTACACCCACCCACATTTGCCCTCTAAAAATTTTAACTTTAAATTCTTTTAACGTTTTCGGTAAGTTATTCATCATTTCCCTTGGTAACTCATAACAATCCCTGACACCCTTACCTAAAAAACAAAATCTTCCCTTACCCATGTGACTGAAATCAAGTGCCAGCTTGTGGTCATGGTCATCTTTTCCCTTCCATGCACTACTTTTCATACCTACTGCAATATCTTTCCGTGCCTCACCGCCAGGAAACGCCCTGTACACTCCCATGACCTTCCTCATCCTCCTCCTGTCTTGCAAGAATCCCATTCCTGCTCCTTTATCATATCTGTCACTGATTTCATTCTGCGATAATTTCAAGAAACAAATCTAGCGCCCTTTTTTTGCATCCACTCTAATTCCTGTAATTGATACGCAAAATGTGGGTCCCATACTACACTAACATTTTCGAGCAATGGTCTGATCAACGTTTTGTAACCCAATTCTTTTACTTCTCTTGTGCATCCCCTCATCACTCTCTCCAACTGCAGAATTTTCAAACCTTTTCTTACCACCTGTCCAATGTGTCCTGCCCAGTTAAGCTTGTTATCAAATGTAATGTCAAGATATTTACATTTCAAGTTTTCAGCAAGCAATTCTTTCCCCTCCTTATATTGATAATTAAACGTAAGTTTTTTATTTGTGTATCTAATAAGCTGACTGTTCTTTGCATTTATCTTCATCCCATGTTTACCAACCCAACTAGATATCCTGTCCAGGTCACCCTGCAAATTTTTACAGTCCCTTATCGTTTTGATCTTTTGATATAGCATTATGTCATCTGCAAACAATCTAATTTCAGATAGTAAACAATCAATACAATTATTCATTAGAATAATGAATAGCAATGGTCCCAATACACTACCCTGCTGCACTCCCATTTCTACTTCCATTTCCTTTGATACCGCATTTCCTACCCTAACTTTCTGTTTTCTACCTTTTAAAAATTCTTCTATCCAGCAAATCACTTTCTCATCCACTCCAATAGTTTTTACCTTATTTACTACCATATTATGACTTAATCTGTCAAACGCCTTTGAAATATCTAGTGCTACACTATCAGTTTTGCCTCCCTTGTCCATTTCATCTGAAATCTCTTGCATATATCCCACTAACTGAGATTCGCATGAATATCCTTGCCTGAACCCATGTTGCCTACTTGAAAACCACTTACGTTCCTCACATATATTTCTGATGTTGTCGCATATCAGTCTTTCCATTAATTTACCTACCACTGAAGTCAAACTGATTGGCCTGTAATTTTCGACTCTATTTCTCACCCCTCCTTTATGTAAAGGTACTACTATCGCATTTTTCCAGTCCTATGGTAAGCAGCAAGTATCAAGACTCAATGAGTTGCAAGTTGGAGCGCGTGGCGTGTGGACGTGTCCAGCGGTGCGCTCTGTTCAAGCAGTGGAAACAGTGGTGTAGAAGCCAGTTTTATTTGTTCACTCGTATGTTTGAGGAGGTACAAGTATATGGTGTCGAAGGGAACAGAAAATTATTCAGTGTGGCCGAGTGTGTGAGTGAAACGCAGTGAGCCCTGGGATTTACAAGTGTGGATGAATCTGCAGCTGTTTCTTCAGGAGCTTCAGTCAAGGTATCGTAAGCAATAGCTGTGTAATCTTGTAAAGTTTTGTGCCGTGAATTGGGCTGCAGGTATTTGTCTAGCAGAATGGGTTACTCTCTCTGTTAAACCCATTTCTGCGACGTGATAAACGATTCCTTCTTAATCGCAATGCAGAAACCTAATGGGGGAAATGGCACAGAATCTATGAACTCTATTACACCGAAAACATTTGTTGCGAGGTATGATGACATAGCCAAGTACTTGAATTAGCAACAAGGCCAGAAGCTGACGTAACAAAGGCTGCGAGAATTTAAGGTCAAATTGGCATCATGGGCTATAGCAGCATCGTACATAGAGGGCAAGCTAGTCCAGCTAGAGACCGAAAACGAGAGATTGAGAAAAGAAGGAAATGAGACAAACAGACCAAGCTATGCAATCATGGCCGCTACCGGCGCAAAACAACAAGCAAAGAGGGCAGTGCAATCGTCAGCTGCTTGCGCAGTATTTGTATCCTCGGATAAAGGGGATAGCCCCAAGCAGGTGGCAGGAAAAAGTCACCCGAATCTTGAAGCCAGGAAAGGATAAAATAAAGATTAACAGGATAAAGACCACGAATACAAATGTGATAATTGAAAACAGGTTCAAATGAGGACGCTAAGAAGGTTTTGGCTAATAAAGAATTAACCAAAGAATTGAATTGTGAACTCCCACGAAACCGTAGACCGCTCATGATTTTATATGACGTTCCTACTTCAATTGAAGAAGAAAATCTAGTGGAAACGGCATATTGACAAAATTTTGAAGGGAAAATAATTGAAGAACGATTTAAGGAGGAGTTCAAACCAAAATTTAAAACTGGGCCTAGGAACAAGGCAACAGTCCACTACGTCGTGCAAGTCAGTTCTACAATCAGAAACGAAATCTTAAAAAACAGGAAATTATATCTGGAATTTTCTGCAGTTACAGCCAAGGACTACCTGGTGGTGCCCAACTGTCAAAAGTGCAATGACCTAGGACACATTAGCAAACATTGCCAACAGCCTAGCCTCTGCTGCAGTCACTGTGGGGAAACGGGACACAAGAAAGACGAATGTAAAAAGAAATCACAACCACCAATCTGCATCCCCTGTACAAGGCGTGGAAAGGTGTGCAAGAAAAAGGAAAGGAATGCATGACCTATCAGCTTCTTCTGCAAAGAGTAGCTAAATAGAACAGAGTATGAGTAACAAAACAAAACTAGTAATGGAATCAAAAGGTTTAATACAAAACATGCACCTAACAAACGAGACACAAGAAGCGATATCTAGAGAGAAACAAAAGAAAAGGAAAACTCCTTCTAGAAAGAGAAGGGATGCGGCACGAGCGGCAAGCTATCGCGAAAAGTTGAGAAAGAATCTCGAAGTAAACCAACAGGACATCGGAATCCAAGTGGATAGCGACCTAGTACAAGAATCAATTCAGAGCCCTACTGTTAGCACAAATCTAAACCGGTTACCATTCTAGAGTAGGTAAAGCTGGGTTAGGTTGGAGCCCAAGTCTTTCCGAACGCACGACACTAAAAACACGACAGCAGGTACTATTTACCGAATACAAAAACCGTGATTGCGCAAAAATTGATCCTAGTTACGTGTATCAAGACTTTGAGGAAAATTTGAAACTAACAAGATTAGAAGAAGAACACATTCTCACGATGGCACTACGGCATCTAACCAGAACGCTACATCCGGCTGGAAAAACCATCACGTTTCCCCAGGTGGAGGCAGTAGACCGCATTCAGCTGAAGTCTAAGAATTTACCCACAGATCCCGCTCAGCTCCTTACCCTTATCAAGAAGGTCTTTGACAGGCGAGGAGAGACCTTTGACCCAGAGGTAATATTCAAACATTTCACAATGATACATGGCAGGATCATTTTTGATCCTAAGCAAACCTGGCCGCATTGCAACATACATACAAGGCACCCTTAAATATGTATCATAATATTAAATTAGCGCAAATAAATGCAAGGCGTAGTAACTTGGTGTTGCAAGAGGTGAGGAGGCTAGCAGCTGAGGAACAGTGGGACATAATTTGTATCCAAGAACCGTACACCAAAAATGGGCAAATTCCGCATATGCCGGTGACTTCTCAAATAATAGTAGAAGGAAATACTCCTATGGCAGGACTAATAATCCTGAACAAACAAATTACTGTTACTAAAATCACGCAATACTGCGATGAGCACACAGTATGTGAGGAAGTTAGCACCGATTGGTGCAGCATGGTGTTAATCAACGTATACTTTCAGCATAAAGACCCGACTGAAATTTATATCGACAAGATAAGGGAGATATGTACGGGTCTTGGAAAACGCAAATTCATCATCACAGCAGATGCAAATGCCAAGTCTGAACTTTGGCATAGTGCATATGTGGACGAAGCCGGAGTTATGCTCGAAGAACTGATTAGCGATTTAAATTTGGAAATTAGGAATAAGCCCAATAATCCGCCCACGTATAGAAACGAGACAGGTACAGAGTCTAACATTGATGTTACACTCACTTCGCCAGATGTAGGGACCATTCTGCAAAATTGGAAGGTTGAAGATAACTAAACGAGTAGTGACCATAATGTTATAACGTTTGAATTGGCGAGAGATAGACTCGATGCCAAAGAAGGGGTAGAAAGTGGCAGGTGGCGCTATAACATAAAAAACGCCGACTGGTGCAAATTAAGGAGAGTGTTTAGTCTGCCGTCAGGTCTCCTGGAAAGTGACGATGTTGATGCTATAGCAAGAGGTATTAGAAATTCCATTCAAGCAGCAATGAAGGTGGCGATTCCAATAAAAATACTTACAAAGTTGGGAGACAAACCGTGGAGCGACCGGCTACAAAAAGCACGGGCGGAAATGCGTAAGGCAAGAAGAGTATACCAACGTTGTTTGATTGCGACTGAAGGGCCCGCCCTTCTCGACCGGTACAGGGAGAGGAAAAGTGCTATCCGGGAGCTACTGGTACAAACAAAGCGGCAAAGTTGGGAGGCCTATGTTAAGACAAACCTTAGGTCGGACCCCTGGGGTATCCCCTACAAGATAGCAGCTGGTAAGATACAGCCTCCAACGATGTTGTCGACAGTGCAGAGGGCTGACGGGACACGAACCACTGACTGGGGCACGACGGCGGAAGTACTGCTACACGAACTCTTGCCAGACGATGAAACAGATGCAGAAACGAACGAACAAAAGGAGTTACGTACCAAAGCAGAGCGTATCTATACAACAGAGGTGATAGCAGATGAAATAACCGTAGAAGAAGTGATAAAAGCGATAAATACAATGTCGAAGAACAAGGCCCCCGGGCCAGATGGAATAGCGGCAGAGATATTCCAGGCTCTAGTTGTTCAGTTAGCCCCACCGTTGTGCAATCTGTTTAATAAATGTTTACAGCAGGGAAGAATCCCTAATGCATGGAAACAAAGCGAGGTGATCATTTTAAAGAAAGGGGGTGGCAAGGATCCGACCCAGCCCAAGTCCTATCGGCCTATTTGCCTGCTCAACGTACTTGGTAAAGTTCAAGAGAAAATTCTTGTCTGGCG
The DNA here is from genome assembly GCA_031002005.1 of Vandiemenella viatica. Lineage (NCBI taxonomy): Eukaryota > Metazoa > Arthropoda > Insecta > Orthoptera > Morabidae > Vandiemenella > Vandiemenella viatica. The sequence continues at coordinate 7,009,422 of JARYHS010009186.1, read as the reverse complement.
CCTACAAGCGCATAGGAATATAATAGGAATGAATGTAAACCAGTACGGATTCAGAGCAGGCTGATCGACAGAGGACGCTATAAACAGAGCAATGCAACTGGTTGGAACATGCAGTAGTGATTATTTACTGGCAATATCCGTTGACATTAAAGGGGCTTTTGATAATCTCTGGTGGCCAGGTTTGTTTGCTCGGCTCAGAGAATTAAAATGTCCAAGCAATATACAGGGTGAGTTTTTTATCTTGAGACAACTAAATATCTCGAAAACTACAAATCCGATCAAAAAAAGTGGGTAATAAAAATTGTTCGTCTCGACGGGGGACATCCGATGATACCAAATTTGACTCCCCACCCCCACCCCCTAGGGGTGGGGGAAGGGGGAGAAAAAAAAACTTAAATAGGAACCCCCATTTTTTATTGCAGATTCTGATTCCCCGGAAAAAACTACCCCTATTTCACCCCCAATTCGAGTCATTTTGGTCGATAGATGGCGCTGCAATCGACAAAAATCAAAATAAGCAAAAATTCATTTAAAAATGAGGATATCTCGTGAAATACACATCAGATCAGCAAAATACAAGTTAATGTGATTGATATTTTTCAAAAACTATTCAATAACACCACCCACCTCCAAACTTGAGGGATGGGAATGGACATTATTTCAAAATGCACTGATGCAAATTCTTTAGCAGATAGCGAAAGTCAAACATTACTTTTTGCGTTACCCAGGAACAACGACGTGGACGTAGTAATTTTCTGTTCCCTTTGGGGTGCTAGATTTAGGTGAGTCCCCTCGCCTCTCACCATCGGGGTGCTTGTTTTTGGTGAGTCCCCTCGCCTCTCACCATCGGGGTGCTTGTTTTTGGTGAGTCCCCTCGCCTCTCACCATCGGGGTGCTTGTTTTTGGTGAGTCCCCTCGCCTCTCACCATCGGGGTGCTTGTTTTTGGTGAGTCCCCTCGCCTCTCACCATCGGGGTGCTTGTTTTTGGTGAGTCCCCTCGCCTCTCACCATCGGGGTGCTTGTTTTTGGTGAGTCCCCTCGCCTCTCACGTGTTTGTTTCTAACAACAATTCTAAAGCAAGTGCTCGAAAATATCACCACCGACATCGATGCATTTATTTACCCGCTCTTGGAATGATTCGACGCAACTAAGAAGCATATCCGGCGTGATTTTTTGACAAGCGTTGGTAATTCGTTCAATCATGTTTTCAGGCGTTGTTGGCACTTCACTGTAAACTTCATTCTTCAAGTATCCCCATAAAAAAAAATCAGGCGAAGTGAGATCTGGTGATATTTTGAAATAATGTCCATTCCCATCCCTCAAGTTTGGAGGTGGGTGGTGTTATTGAATAGTTTTTGAAAAATATCAATCACATTAACTTGTATTTTGCTGATCTGATGTGTATTTCACGAGATATCCTCATTTTTAAATGAATTTTTGCTTATTTTGATTTTTGTCGATTGCAGCGCCATCTATCGACCAAAATGACTCGAATTGGGGGTGAAATAGGGGTAGTTTTTTCCGGGGAATCAGAATCTGCAATAAAAAATGGGGGTTCCCATTTAAGTTTTTTTTCTCCCCCTTCCCCCACCCCTAGGGGGTGGGGGTGGGGAGTCAAATTTGGTATCATCGGATGTCCCCCGTCGAGACGAACAATTTTTATTACCCACTTTTTTTGATCGGATTTGTAGTTTTCGAGATATTTAGTTGTCTCAAGATAAAAAACTCACCCTGTATACAACTCATTTAGGGATTACTGTAGAAACAGATATGCCAAACTGAGATGTCCACGGATGACCATTGAGAAAAAATTGTCTAAAGGGTGTCCTCAGGGATCGGTATGAGGCCAGATATTTTGGGATATATGTTTTGAAACTATATTGTGTAGACTGGAAGGACTAGAAGGGTTGTTAGGCTTGGTGGCCTTTGCTGATGATCTGCTTCTGCTGATACAGGGAGGAACAAGAAGAGAAATTGAGCAGAGGATCAACTTGACAAATGGTGCACGGAGGTCAAGCTTAAGCTCGCACCCCAGAAGACTCAGTATATAATTCTGCGCGGAAATCTGCAGCGGAATCCAACGATCAAGGTTAACGGAAACAGCATAAAAAGGACAAGCAAGTGCAAATATCTCGGCATTACCATCGATGAGCGTCTAACATTTATGGATCATATAGAAGAAGTGTCCAGCAGGGCGAAGGTCGTTATGCATAAACTCATCAGCGTTGGTCAAAGACGATTCCATCTTCCCATCGACGTGATGAGGCTCTATCATGACGCTATTCTGGCATCAATAGTGAGCTATGGAGCGAGTGTCTAGGCGAAACATCTGAAGAAAGTTAAGCCAAAAACAACGCTTAGAAGAGCCCAGAGGGGAGTCCTTTTAAGACTAAGTGGTGCATATAGCACCACCGCAACAGATGCTTTGACGACGGTTTTAGGTGTCTAGCCCCTAGACATGATGGTAAGAAAACGTGGTGCAATATACTGGCTATAGTCCGGTGATAAGAGAGCAGCTGAAGAAATAGTAGGTCGACCGGTGGCAGCCAAAAAGGAAGTCATGTCGGCCCTCCTACAAGAATGACAACATCAATGGAATATTAGCAGTACAGGTCGGAGAACTTACGGCATCCTTTCAGATGTCAAAGAACGGTTGGAACTGCAACATCTAAATCCTTCCGCCGGCTTAATACACTTCATAACCGGACATAAACCTTATAACAGTTTGCTATACAGCCGGGGCCTCAAAGAATTGAGTTTATGCGAGTGTGGAGCAGAAGCGACACCTGAACATGTGGTTCTCGAATGCATTCTTCTTGCGGAAGCGAGGGAAATAGAATGTGAACAACTAATTGGAAAAGAGGTTCGAAGTATCATTAAAAACAGGGCTGACTGCGAAATTCTGATTCAAATAGCAGACAGGATTTCTATGCACTACAAAACAAAATACCTTGAGCAGTTAGCAAGCTCGAGAAGGCACCAACAATGGAGAAATTAACTTCTAAGCATGGCACTGAACATCAAAGGATATGTCATAAACAGACACAAGAACAATAGCACCCTTTGGAGACCGACGCACCCGGCTATTCCAGAAGATCCTTCTGATGGGCTGGACGCTGTGTTACCGGAGGACACCGTTTTCTGTTGGAGGCCGTTCCTCAAATACTGGACCGACAATTATTACAGTATCCGTAATTAACAGTAGAGTAGTTTATTTTGTAGTAGAGTAGGAAAAAGGAGAGAGAGAGAAAAAAAAGAGAGGGATTATTTGTTTTGTTGAAGGGCGTGTTATATAACGAAACATAATAATAATTGATACTGTAGTTAAAGACTTTTGTCGAAGTGCGTGTTACACAACGAAACATAACAGTAAACGATACCGTAGTTAAAGACTTCTTTCTCCTTAACATTTCGCTGCATTCAAGTCTTAGTCAGCTTATGGTATGCGGCGGATAGCCTGACAAAGCATTACCACATCAGCAGGAAGGTATAATGCCTACTAAGCGGCGGGGCATTGACTGCCAGGCGTTGCATGCCATGATGAAGAGGAAAAAGAGACTATTATTATACTTTATTGTTGTTTATTTTTCTCACTTGAAAAAATTAAAATGATGTGGCAGCAAAATGGAAAGGAGACAGCTATCAAATTAAGTTCCTTACATAAGATATAAAAGAAATTATACAAGAGGAAACAAACTGTGACTTGATAGAACAAAGGAGATGTAATACACCTCCTCAGCACCGTATTGACCCAAATAGGATTTGGGATTCACAGCCACCGGAAGCCGGTGGCGACCCCTCTGAAGACCGTGGACGGTCTTAGTCATTCCAGAAATCGCATAACCGCGTCTGATGGGCCAGACCTCAAGGAATTCCGGAGGACTTGGATCCCGCTGAAGATCTATCCTAGGAAAATTGACTTTTATTCTGTAGTTAGCAGTAGCGTAGTAAAATTTGTAATAAACTAGTGGTGGTGGGTTAATTAAGGGGTTATGTTACTAATATTAGTTTTCTTTTATTAAAAAATTAACCTAAACGTAGTCAAGCACTTAAGTTTTTGTAATAAAATGCCTATACCTACAACAGTACTCTATCTGTAAACAACAATTCACTTGATTTCGCCAGGTAGCGGAAATCTATGTAACAACTTAATCATATTGTTATTGTAAATATGGCCTAATTTAGATACTAGATGTTAGGCTGTAAAAAGTTGTAACAAAATAAAATAATAAAAAAAATTTCAAGACTCAATTTAAATAATATTTCAATATAAGGTACAATGTCACATCCGGCTATCTTTAAGATATCTGTAGTAATATTATCTCCACCAGCCCCCTTATGTTTTTTCAGCTTGCTTATTTCTTTCATGATTTCTTCAGGATGAATTTCAAATTTTTTAGTATCTTCATTTCTAATCGTATTTCAGGCGAAGACTCACTTCGACTACAAAGCTGCAACTACTGCCAAATGAGCTGGCCATGGAGACAGTTCCCAACAGCACCACAGACCGGCAGCCAAGACAGCGAATGGGTCGCAACCGCGGTCCTCTGCGCCTCGCCGATCTGCAAACGTACCTGGGACAAGACGGCAACAAGATGGCGACCTACAACACCGCCGCGTGACACAAGGTCACGCCTGCTACAAGGGGCCCAACAAAAAAGCCTAACAACTGACTGCAATGGTCCAGCTGTTCACACAACTCATTACTGTCATGATGCCATGTCAACGAGCGCCAATATACTAGACAACTTACGACTTAGACAACAAGCCCTGTCAAAAAAAAGCTATACCGACAGCAATCATAGGATCCTATCCTGGTACTGTGGAAAAATATTATAGTGAAAGATATACCGTTGACGCTGCTGCTACTATCTCAGTGTCTGTGGTTCAGCCGACCAGTGCATATGTCTCCACACCTGAAAAAGACGGCGGAGCTAGCCGTCGAAATATCGTGTTTTCGCAACACAATCCGGCGGTACACCCGTGAATACTACATTGTAAGTAATTGTTGTTTTAATCTATTAAAATACGAGTAATCAAAGCACAATTATATTTCTTTCAGAACAGACCAGTTAATTTAACTTATGCTTGTAGTTTTCTAAACTGTTAATTTTTTTAGGTATATAATTAGATTGAAGATTTATAAGTAATAACTAGTTAACAAAAGTATCTAAGAACTATTGAATAAAACTTATTCTAATGAATTTCAAAACAAACTTAAGATGGAAATTTGGTGTTAGTATGGATAAGAACTAATTAGTTAATTACGATATTTTTTTTAAAAAAGGTAGGATATTTATGATGTATTTGATAGCTATTAAACACAATTATATTTCAGCAGAATAGGTTAGTTACTTTAACATAAACTTCTATTTTGTAAACTTGACTGCACAATGTTAAATATCGATAGTTGAATTTAGAATAATGATACTGTATAAACCTCCTGCGAACAATGGGATGCCATTTATTAGTATAATAATGATTTTTATTATTTATTACTAGCAAGTTGTTATATTACTATTCCAAAACTAATTGAATAATAAACTGTTATATTTTAAAGCGAACAGAGCCTAAATATAGGACGATAGAATAACCCTAACAATCGAATTAACAATTGAATTAGTTATGGTATATCTGGTATCCCGTCGCAACATCGCCGCATGCCCAGTAGAGGGCATGGATGTGGACAACATATAGACGGCGCTGGCAGCGGGCCAACCAGCGCCACCGCGTCATAGTTTCCACCGCGGCCAATCGGAGGCAACCCACCACATATAAATACAGCCAGCGCAACTCCACTCGACAATTCGGTGTTCACTGCACTTTCGGTCGTGTCTCCGTCTTACTGTGATTCGCCTCTCGGACTCTTGACAGTGCTCGTCTCGGCTACGTTTCGGTAGTCTCTTTGGACTCTGTGAACCACACGTCGGACTCGGCCAGTGCGCGTCTCTTGGATTACGTTCGGCCGGCTCCTTGGACTTGTTTCGGGTTACTCGTGAACGTCTCCTGTGGACCGCCTTTTCGCCGTGTGACGTTCTCTCTCGGACTCTGTGAATCGCCTCTCGGACTCTTGACAGTGCTCCTTCTCGGATATGTTTGGACTGTGTGAACCACACGTCGGACTCTGCCAGTGCGCATCTCTTGGATTACGTTCGGCCTTCTCCTTGGACTTGTTTCGGGTTACTCGTGACCGTCTCCTGTGGACCGCCTTTCCGCGGTGTGACGTTCGGCCGCCGTAAAGACATAGCAGTATATAAGAAATTAAAACTGTTAAATAACTTATACCACAATGTTTAAGTATGCTATAGTATTCTAATTAAACTAACTTCCAAGCTTATGCTATGTATTGTTCAGTGAAACTTCAAATTACTAGAAAAGGGACTCTAACAACAATGACGCGAACCTAAAACTGTTATTTATAGAGGAAATTTTAAATAGTTTTTCTCGCTAACAATAATCCTAAGAATTTCGATGGTAATTTAAACATTTTAAAGTAATTTAGTCTACAAAAACTTAGCTTTCATCTGGGACCTACAATTTACTGTGGAATCCAAATCAAGGAACATCCTGACATAGCTCAATTGATAAAATACAACTCTTAAAAATTGCTGTTCCCACTGGGATTTGAACACATGACTGGAGAAAGAATGGTCTAAAAGCAAGCAATTTAACCACTGAGTTACCGGACTGCCTTGTTTCGAAGTATACGTGTGCTAAGTACTATCAAAATGTCAAGGGCTGCTTGGCCAAGGCTAGTGGGTGTGTGTGGATGAGTGAGTGCTGATGAACTGACCTGAGGGAATGCCAGTTCTGCTCAAAGTGTTCTCTTCTGGCACTTTACTGTTGGGCTGTTTGGGCTAATACTTGATGCCACTGTGGATTGAGGGCCACAGAATGAAGGTTAGAAACTGATTTAAGTCTTTACTACACACCCATTCTTTCCAGGGGCAAATTGGATGGAAACACTACTGCCTTGTGGTGAAGAGGGATCTTCAAATGCTAAGGGAGTAAACCCTGAAAGAAAATCCTTGTGTTAGGTCCAGCAAGTCAACAGTACAAGTATGAATGGTTTGATTTCAAATACAAAGGAAAAAGCCTCGGAAAATGTTACAAAAGTAGACGATCTGGCAATGAAAAAGGAAAACAAGAAAGATTACGATTGGGAACTCTAAACATAAGAACACTGACGGGAAAGACTAAGGAAATCGTAGATTTGATGGATAGACAGAAACTAGATATACTGGGACTAGCAGAGACAAGATGGATATGGGAGGGCATGAAGGAATTACAGAATGGATACAAACTTTACTGGATTGGGAATAGTGACGGAAAAAGAAATGAAGTAGCAGTTGTGGTAAAGGGAGGATTAAGGGAAGAAGTAGTAGGAATAAATGACAGAATGATAAAGGTTGAAGTAAAAGTCAGGAACAAGAACATGGAATTAATACAAGTTTATGCCCCTCAGGTAGGCTGTACTGAGCAGGAAAAGGAAAGTTTTGAAGAGGATCTGCAGCAGCAGCTTGGCAGGAGCAAACAAATTATAATGGGAGACCTTAATGCTCTTGTTGGTACTGCAAGAAAAAGATTTGAAGAGATCCTTGGAACACAAGGATGGGGCAGCAGAAACGCAGAAGGAAGAAAGTTGTTGGAGTTCTGCAAACGTAATGGTCTGATTGTGGGGAATTCATGGTTCAAGAAGATGGAAAGTCACAAAATAACATGGTATAGTACAGACTTCTCTCAGAAGTTGATTGTGGACTACTTCCTAATCGAAGCAGAGATGAGACAGAGTATTGTAGATATAAAGGTCATCCCATCAGAAGCCTTAGATAGTGACCATCGACTTCTAATAGCCAGTCTGAAAGAGAAAAAGGGAGCAAGAATGTCAGACAACCAGGAGAGATGAATAAGAGTGTGGAAACTGAAGGATGATGAGTGCAAGAGAGAGAACCAAGAGCAGCTTGCGCAGAAAATACCTAGGGACGACTCACAGTTGGCAGAGGAGGAATGGGAACGTTTTAAAACTACCTTGGTAAAAACAGCCAAAGCAGTATGTGGTAGGAAAAGAGAAAAAGTAACTCCATGGTGGAATGACAGGGCAAAGGATACTGTGCTACAGAAGAATAAAGCCTTCAGGGAATGGTTCCAAAGGAGGACAGAAAAAAGCAAAAGAATGTACAGCTGCAAAAAGAAAGAAGCAAAAACAGTGATACAGGAAGAAAAGAGGAAATGGATGGAAAAATGGATGGAAATGCTAAAAGAGGATAGAGAGGGCAGTTAGAAGGTGTTGTATGCAATGATAAAAAGTAGGAGGAAGAGCAGAATGGGAGCAGGTAGTATAAAGAATAAGAATGGCAACTTATTGGACGGGAAGGACGACATAAAGGAAGTCTGGAGGGAGTATTTTGAGGATCTGTTGAATGCTTCAGGAACCAGTGATGAAAATGAAAGTACAGAGGAAGAACAGGACCAGTATCAGGAGGAAAAGGAAGATATTACATGAAAGGAATTGGAGGACGTGATAAAGAGAATGAAGGGAGGTAAAGCACCCAGAATGGATTAAGTGAGCATGGAGATGATACGAACTGCTATAGTAATGGGCACACAGTGGCTCTGTAGGGTGATACAGGCTGTGTGGAAAGGGGGAAGAATCCCAAATGACTGGAGGAAAGAGGTATTAATACCCATATTTAAGAAAGGAGACAGGACTGTCTGCCAGAACTACCGTGGTATTACCCTGATGTGCCACTGTGCCAAGATATATGAAAAAGTTTTGGAAAGCCAAATAAGAAGAATGGTGGAAAGGCAGCTAAGGGAAGAACATATGGATTTAGAGCAGGAAGGTCAACTATCAATCTTATATTTGCAATAAGACAGCTACAAGAGTGGCACTATGAGTATGGAAAAGATCTGGTGATGGCCTTCCTGGACACCGAAAAGGCATATAACAGCCTCAGCCGAAACAAAGTGTTGGAAGGACTGAGAAAAAAGTCAGTAAAAATGGAGATAGTGGAAAGAGTGAAGGATATATATATATATGGAGGTAGTAAGAGCTGTGTAAAAGTGGGAAGGCATAAAACTGGATGGTTTTATTTGAAAAATGGACTAAAACAAGGAAGTGCCCTATCACCCTTGTTATTTATTGTAGCTATGGATGAAATATTGAAGAAGGTGTTGCAGAGCATTGGGGAAGGAAAAATGAAAGCAATGGTATTTGCAGATGATCTATTAGTTTGGGGAGAGGATGAAAGAGAGGTGCAGGATCAGCTGGATGTGTGGGAGAGAGTAGTGGCAGCTTATGGCATGAAGTTCTCTGCGAAAAAAAGTGAAGTGGTGATAACAACAAGAAAGAAGAACAGGACGGACATAGGCATATCACTTGGAGGAGAGCAACTAAATAGAGGGGAATGTTTCAAATACTTGGGAAGCTGTATTGAAGTAAATGGAGGAAAAAGGATGGAGGTAAATGAAAGAGGAAGATGTACAGATGGATTTTTTAAACATATTAGGAGCCTCGTATGGAGTTAGGATGTCCCGCAAAAGAACAAAGAGGCAATCTATAAAACATACTTAGTGCCAGTTTTAACATATGGGTCAGAAACATGGGTGATGAAGGAGAGAGACAAAGGGGGACTACAATCTGTGGAAATAAAATTTCAGAGGAGTAGACGAGGAGTAACAAGAAGAGACAGGAATGAGAGAATCAGGGAGTTGATAAAGGAAGAACCACTACAAAAGATAATTGAAAAATCTAGGTTACAGCAGTACAGGCATATAAAGTGGATGGGAGAGGAGAAGTTACTAAGGAAGGTGATGGACATGGAGCTGAAAGGGAAGAGGTCTAGAGGAAGACCAAGGGACAGATGGATTAAAGGTGTTAAGAAATGTGTGGAGGAAAGAGGAGGAAATTGGGTGACAGTGGAAGAAGAGAGACGGTGGTTAGATAGGAAGAGATGGTGAGGCTTTTGTTCTCAGCAGACCCGGCCAGCGGCTGAAGGCTGCCCCAGATGATGATGATGACTACGTGAAGGAAGGCAAGACTTACAATGGAACCAGTTTATCAGTCTCGAAGACTGAGTAATACAGTTGTTGACAAGCCGCAAAGTGGATTCCTACTGTCACCAATTTATCCAAGTCCCTATATGGTAGTTAGTGGATCTGTGAGTGCAAACTGGAATAGTTAATTGTTAGGCAGATGGTCACCCCAGATGGGAGGGTGGCAGGCTCCTAACAGCTGGCTATCAAAGTATGCTCGACTACTCTTGATGTCTGCTTGACAGTAAAAGACTACTCCTTAATAGCCTGTACTTCCCAAGCCATCTCGGTTTACCTACAATTAGGAACGGACTTCACTCTGAGGTGCTGACTGCAAGCGACTAGATTCCTGGCTGATCAGTGCTCGAGCGCGCTAGTCATGTGAATCATCACCAATTGCCATTAGCTTGATGACTGAATAGTCCTATCATTCACAAAATATTATGACCTTCGAAATCAACTTTAAAAAAATTGTGTGTTTGTGTAAAGAACATAAAAAATTAAGGGGTTGTTGTAAAGGTGGGGAGGGGTGGTTTTACAAAAGAATTGAAGACAGTATTTTTTTAATGAAAACTTCTTTAGTCACATTATGCGATGTTTGGATGGGGGTAAATCTATGAGTTCACAGCCATTACTCCCACAGCCACCCGTTGTGCGTATGACATGCTTGCAGAACATTTTTCACAAAATCTTTATTCAAACATACAGTTTTTAGCTGATTTTGATGGGATTTTGCATATATATAGTTTAAAACAAATAGAAAATGTTGTGATTTGATTTACAAAACTAAACCCTCTCCTCCTTCCCCCCCCCCCCAACCTTAATTTCTGTCACTGTTGTCTTACAAATCTACAGTTGTTAGGAGTTGTATTTGACTATACGTATAATCTATGCCACAACATTTCATGGTAGGCTTCTGAATAAAGCAATTAGCCTTCTTGCCTCTGAAATAATAGCTTGCTTTATCTCCTTGAGGAAGATTTAATGACCTGTTGGGTTGTGAATTAAGTTAGATTTTTAGTGTTTGAAGTGAAAAATTCTTTGGGTGTGTTGGACAATTTTTGGATGGGTAAAATCTTATGAGTTTGCATTACTGACATGCTAATGATAATTTTATATCTGTTGCGGTTGATAAATCAGTGGTTAAGATGTCTGACTGGCAAACAAAACGTCCTTGGTTTAAATCTCTGTCTCGGCGGAGATTTTCATAGACCTCTAACCCAAACATCACATGTGTATAGCTTCCTCCATAATGTGAAGTATGCCAGAATGCTTCTGTGGTTTGGATTCCACGTTAAACTGCAGGTCTTTACACCTGGTAGAATCACCAGTTTAGGTTAAGGTGGCTAAGACAGGGGCAGTCATTAGTTCATTACAACCACACAGAATTATTCCTCATTATTTAATAGGCCTATATTTGTAGCTGTAAGTATGACATGTTGCATATATAATAGTTTTAAGTTTTCACTCCTCTTGACTGTCCCCAATGACTGCCATGTCTATTATTATTATAAAAAGGCACAGATTTCGAATTTGAAAAGATATTTCATAGAACGTTTCAGAAAATGGAAGGAAGGCACAAGTACAGTAAAGTCAAGGTGGGGAGGGTTCCAGGAAATAAAAAGAAAGGGGAAGAAAAAATTTATTCTAAAACAGGAAATAAAAAGAAGTAGAGAACCTGTGTACTATAACAGGGAGGTGAGATGGTTAAAGAGGGTGGTAAGAAAACATAACAGAGTTAAGAGACAGCAGGGTAGTCAGGAATAGTTAAAACAATTAAACAAGGACCTAATAATAGCTGAGAAGGTGGCTAAAGATGGATTTGTGAAGAGTATTGCCAGTACAGGGGGACCATTGACTGATTCATCTAGAAATTTCTATAACTATGTTAGAAAACTGAGAGGAAGGGAGGGTGTTGAAACATTTTTAGATAAGGATGGATAAGAAGTTACGGAGGATTTGAAAAAGGCAGTAACTGGTTTAGTGAGAGCATTATGAACAATGAATCAGAAACAGGTGGTTCTGAATCGGACAACGAGCTTAACAAAATGATTAGAAATGAGCAGACCATATAATTTGAAATTCATCCTGAGGATATCATGAAGGAACTAAGAAAACTGAAAAAAACATAAAGGGGCTGGTGTAGATAATATTACTACAGATGTCTTAAAAATAGCAGGATGTGTCATTGTACCGTATCTTGAAATATTATTTAAATCGATTCTTGATACTTGCTGCTTACCAGAGGATTGGAAAAGTGCGATAGTAGTGGCAGTACATAAAGGAGGGGTGAGAAATATAGTTGAAAATTATAGACCAATTAGCTTGACATCAGTGGTAGGTAAATTAATGCAGAGATTGATATGCAACCACATCAGAAATATACAGGGTGTGGTAGATAAGTAATGAGACTGGCCGCCGCGCGGCGCCCCAGTCGCTCGCAGGGCGGTCTCCACCTGTACGTCACGTGGTGGGGGATCTGAGCTAACAATAGAACCGGTTCGCAGTCGCGTCGGAGCTCTGGTGCAGTGAGGGTCGAGCTTCGCGTATTACGTTGTTTGTGTGCCCGTGACACTTGTGAAAACGCTGAAGATGGATCGCTCGATAGAACAGCGGTATGCAATCAAATTTTGCTTTCGCTTGGGCAAAACTGTTTCGGAAACTTTTGCTATGATTACGGAGGCCTACAAAGAAGACTCCCTATCAAGAGCTCAAGTGTTCCGGTGGTTTAATGAATTTAAAAACGGGAGGGAATCCGTTGAAGACATGGAACGATCTGGACGCCCTTCAACGAGTCGTGTGGATGAAACGGTGGCCAAAGTGAAAGAACTCCTGGACTCCGACCGTCGTTTAAGTCTCGAAATGATCGCCGATGAGGTCTCCGTGAGTAAATTTACGGTTCACCAAATTGTTACCCAAGATTTGATGATGAGGAAAGTTTGCGCAAAATTGGTTCCCCGAGCGCTCACCGCCGAACAAAAGCAACGACGAGTGGACGTTTGCCGTGAGATGTTGAATGAATTGGAAAATAATCCAGACATTTTAGACAGTGTAGTAACAGGCGACGAATCGTGGACATTCCAGTACGACCCGGAGACGAAGGCTCAGAACTCGGAGTGGCACACACCGGCATCCCCGCGGCCGAAGAAAGCAAGAATGTCAAAGTCCCGCATCATGACAATGCTGATTGTGTTTTTCGACAAGCGGGGGTTAATTCAAAAAGAGTTTGTCCCTCAGGGGAAGACTGTCAATGCCGAATTCTACAAAGAAGTCCTTCAGCGATTGCACAGAGCCGTCAAACGGAAGCGACAGGACCTTGCTCAACGCTGGCGTCTCCACCACGACAACGCTCCGGCGCACACAGCGTTCCTCGTGACCTCCTACTTGACCCGAATTGGAGTTGAAGTTCTGCCACAGCCACCATACAGCCCTGACTTGAGTCCTCCTGATTTCTTCCTATTTCCGAAGGTCAAAAGATGCCTGAAGGGTCATCGTTTCGACGATATTCCGAACATCCAACGTGCTGTCACGAAGGCACTAACTGGGATAACTCAAACGGACTACAGTGGGGCCTATGAAGCTTGGAAAACGCGCTGGTAACGTTGTGTCGACGCCCAAGGCGAGTACTTTGAAGAATATTAACGTTTTGTACAAATAGGATCAATAAATTTGTTTTTCTAGACTGAGTCTCATTACTTATCTACCACACCCTGTATGTGAGGAGCGTAAGTGGTTTTCAAGTAGGCAACATGGCTTTGAGCAAGGATATTCAAGTGAATCTCAGTTGGTGGGATATATGCAAGATATTTCGGATGAAATGGAAAAATTGATAGTGTAGCTCTAGATCTTTCAAAGTCTTTTGACAGAGTGATCCATAAAATGGTAGTAAATAAGGTAAAATCTATTGGAGTGGATCAGAAAGTGATTTCCTGGATAGAAAGTTAGGGTAGGAAATGCGGTATCAAAAGAAGTGGAAGTACAAATGGGAGTGCCACAGGGTAGCATATTGGGACCACTGCTATTTATTATTCTATTTAATAATTGTGTTGATTGTTTACTATTTGAAATTAGATTGTTTGCAGATGACATAATGCTGTATAAAAGAATCAAAGCGATAGAGGATTGTAAACAGTTGCAGGGTGATCTGGACAGAATACCAAGTTGGGTTGGTAAACATGGGATGAAGATAAATGCAAAGAAGAGTCAACTTATTAGATACACAAATAAAAAACAAAAGGTTAATTATGAATATAAGGTGGGGAAAGAATTGCTTGCTGAAGAAATGAAATGTAAATATCTTGGCATTACATTAGATAACAAGCTTAACTGGGCAGGTAACATTGGACAGATAGTAGGAAAAGGTATCAAAATTCTGCATTTGTTGGAGAGGGTGATGAGGGGATGTACAAGAGAAGTTAAGTAATTGTGTTACAAAAGTTTTGTCAGGCCATTGGAAGGGAAATGATGACCATGACCATGACCACAAGCTGGCACTCGATTTCAGGCACAAGGGTGTGGGAAAATTCTCTTTTTTAGGTAAGGGTGTCAGGGTTTAGAATATTATAAATTCACCGAAAATGCTGAAAGAATTTAAAGATAAAATTTGTATGTGACTGCAGGATAGTGGGAAGATGGGTGTGTAGGGAAATTGCCACGGGAGCCTGTACTCCATTGCAATTAAATTATATTTAAATTTTAAAAAAATATATGATAGTGTAGTATGGGACCCACATTTGGAGTATCAAATACAGGAGTTGGAGAGGGTGCAAAGAAGGGCTGCTAGATTTTTTTCTGAAAATTATCGCAGAATGCAATCAGTAACAGATATGATAAAAGAGCTGGAATGGGAATCATTGGAAGACAGAAAGAGGGTGAAGAGGGTCATGGGAGTGTACAAGGCATATATTGGTGATGAAGCATGTTAAGATATTGGTGTAAAAATTGAAAATAATGAATGTAAGGGAAAAGATGACCATGACCACAAGCTGGCACTCGATTTCAGGCACAAGGGTGTAGGAAGATTCTGTTTTTTAGGTAAGGGTGTTAGGGATTGGAATAAGTTACCAAGAGAAATGCTGAATAATTTGCAAGACAGTTGAAAGAATTTAAAGTTAAAATTTGTAATGGGTAAATGTAGGTGGATACAGAAAAAGGGGAAGATGGGTGTTTAGGGAAATTGCCACCGGAGCATGCGCTCCATTGTAATTTAGTTTAATTATCATTATTATTATTATTTAGTACACATGTGCATAATTCTATCAAAATCAGTCACAAACTGTTAGTTCATACAAAGATCATTTGAAAAATTGAAGGGTGTGTGAGGGAAGAGGAGGCTGGCTTTTTTGATTTTTTTTGGTCAGAAATCTTCCCAGGCACACGTACCAAAACTCACTAAAGTTTCTTCGCAATCATATGAATGATATAGAAACATATAGAAAACAAACAAACATTCCTTTTTATATATGATCTGCAAACAATATAATTTCTGATAGTAAACAGTTGGAGCCAGTCTTTAATATTGGGATCTATGGAAGACAAATGTTTTGTACTGTATTGTTTAAATCAGATAACTTATTTATTAATGGTTCTGTAGTACATAGGCTGGATTCCTTACAAATACTTCCACTTCCTTTATTCTTAATCAGTCATTAGAATTATGAACACTGATTCACCCAATTTTTACTTCTACTTCTTTTACAAGGATTACAAGTTGTTGTCATTTGTTCAAAAAGGGGTCCAATATTTAGGGATACATATCTTCAATAAACTGCCAACACATCTTAAATGTCTAGTTGATAATAAAATTAAATTCAGGAACAAATCTTTTTTAAAATAATGCTATTTCTAACTCCATTTATAGCATCAAATAATTTATTTGTAAGGTATCTGCAAAATAATTTCGAATATTTTGTGTAAATGTAATTGATATAATTAATGTACATATTTTGCATTGAAAGTACATAATCTGGCACACTCATATATTTTGTTCCACAATTGTTTATATGTAAACTGACAGCTCCACAGAGCCAGTCTTTAATATTGGGATCTATGTAAGTTGAATGTTTTGTACTGTATTGTTTAAATCAGATAACTTATTTATTAATGGTTTTGTAGTCCATAGGCTGGATTCCTTATAAATACTTTCACTTCCTTTATCTGTAAATCAAGCTAGTTACTATATTAAAATGTAAACAAATAAGTTTAAGGAATAGTAGAAATCTCTCACTCTATCTCTCTCTCTCTCTCTTTTTTTTGTGCAGCTTATCCAAACATAATGATAATTGATGTACATCCATAAGTGATTTGCACCAAAACTAATAGCTTCTTTGTGTATTTCATTCCCTAAGAGCATGAAGGAAGAAACAATATATACAAGCATCACCATGACAACTTATTTCCCTTATCTCATCTCTCCTGTACTGATGGCCAAATAGTTTGGTGAGTGATATATTTCTGTGCAGCACAATTGAAAGTCTGTTTGCCAAAAAAATCAGTTGGAAACTGAGTTTGTATGTCTACCAGAGAACTTAAGCCTAGGCAGGTAGTAGAGAATCTTTAATTGTAAATGACTGTAGAAGGTGGTGATGAGAAACACCAGATTACTGAGAAAACTGTGTTACACAACTGTTTTAAGACCACTGCATGTTGTTAGTAAAGTTTAGAATCAACCTTTTGCATATTAAATACATGTGTTGGGGAAAAAAAGAAGGCAGCTAATTTTGTTTGTGGAAATTACTGCAGGATATAGTTGGTAACTGATATGATACAAAATATGGGATGGGATTCACTATAACACAGGAGACAGGTGGAGAGAATGCATGAAATGTATAAGGTGTATGTTTATGATGAGGCTTGGATGGACATTGGTAGCAGAATTAAGAATAGTATATGAAAGGGACTTGGTCATGACCACATACTGCCACTTGATTTCAGGCATAAGAGTGTGGGAGGTTTCATTTGTAGGTAAGGGAGTCAGGGAATGGAACAAATCACTGACTCAAATGGTAAACAATTTACTAGAAACACTGAAAGAATTTAAAATTAAAATTTGTACAGAAAAATGTTGTCTGATTTTATGGCAATCAATGAATTAAAAAAAATAAAAAAAATAGAAGAAGTTGAAAATGATGGAATTAGATAAGCAATGTTGCCGCTGTGTCTGTTTATTTGTATTTATTGGTCCCTTTGCATCTTACATAGTACAAAGTACAAATATATGGGATAAGTCAAAATTAGTCTGTACACAGACAGACACACACACACACACATACACACACAGCACACATTTTCTCACACTTTATCCTTTGTGTGATTAACTATAAGATAACATAAGTGTACAAATTTGATAAAGACAAAACATTTATTACTACAGATAGACAATTAACACCTGATTTATATCATTTCCCTCTTTATATTAATGAAATCACTGTGACTTAAGACTAAGTTTTGGTTTGCAAATATTCATCAATACTGTACAAGCAGTGGTCGAGCAAGTACTCCTTCAGTCGTGATGTGAATTTAGTATTTTGTCTTACAGACTTGATCCTTTGTAGTAGATTATTAAACAATCTGATTCCCATATGATGTGGCCCTGTCTGACAGAAGGTAGTATTTGTTTGTGGTATATGAAGGTCTAGTATCTGTCTAGTATTATACATGTGTATATCATTGTTTGTTTGAAGTGTATACCCAGAAGCTTCTATATATTTTTTTGGATGAATTTTATTGTTTCCAGTATATATAAACTGGGCTGTGGTAGAATTTGCAACTTTCCTAAATAAAAGTTTACATGAGGTTCTACTTCATACCCCTTTAATAATTCTAATAATTTTTTCCTGCATTTTGAAGCATTTGATACTTGGTGGGGAGTTTTCCCAGAATATGATACCATACCTTATTAATGAGTGCACATATCCCAAATAAATATTCCTAATTGTTTCAATAGATATGCAACCAATTAATACTCTCATGTGCTCACATATGCTCAGTTGCAATAAACTAAATTTGTGACACTTTCATAAAGATGTGGTAAAAGCTCACAAATGAGCACCTCATCTCTGTTTTTTCTCATTATCAAACTATTAAATCTTTTGTGATACAGACCCCGTTAAGCACTACAGTACAGGGTTCAAAAGTGAACGTATGAACTGCAATATAGAAACAGTTTTATCTGTGACCAAATTACAAGCTTTCCACTACTACGCCCAGCAAATTAATGAAATCTACCCCATTAAGGATTGTGCAGCTGACTTTGTAGAAACTGTTACACAAAGGTTTTTTTGTTAGTTATCTGCATTGTTTGCAATTTAGTTTAAGTTTAAATTTATTGTGCCATTCTCAATATTTAAATAACTGACCTATACAACTCTTCGCTAAACCACAGATGATTGTATCAACAGCAAACGTTCTTACACTCCTGTTAATGTTATGTTCAAGATAATTAAGAAAAGGGGTAGTCCTAATTCATTTCCTTATGTAATGCCCAATGTAACAGCTAAACAATGAGTGGCTTCACTTGCTACTATGACATACTGTCACTGAGCAGTTATACATCTATTTGCAAAACTGGTGCATACTTATGAATCTTTGCTAAGAGACTGTTTTTTGGTCCAGAAAATATTACATCTAAGTCCACTCTGTCCAGTTGTTGCAGGAAGTATACAGTCTTCAATTAGCCCAATCATTGTTTCAGCCAATTTGACAGATTTCTTACGAGATTAAAATCTTAGCTCAGATGCTGAAGTGCATATGGGCAGCTATAGGTACCAGGTGGATTATCTGATAAATCTGACAGTGAAGACTTCAATATGTACTGAAAATTTTTTAATTACTACACAACAGATGAAAAATATTACTCATTAGTGTATTTAATTATTACAGAGACATAGCTTTCTCAATAAAAAAACAAAATAAAAAAATAATTAATACACAGAAAAAATGGAATTCAGACAATATTATACAATACAAGGAACATATAAAATGGGTTAATAGATTTTGTAGGAAGGGTAGATAGACAGATAGATAGATATGTTCACTTTGATCCCATGTGAGAATAATCTCCGGGATGTGGAACAGTACACACACTTATTAGTAATGTCAATATTACTATGAAATTGATAATATTATGATATATTGGCAACATGTTAGCAACAACCCATTAGTATAACCAGTATCTCCTGTAATCTACAAATACAATCCCGAGTTAATTAATACTTATTATGTGGAACAGTGTACACACTTGTTACCAGCATTTAATAACCAGTTATTTTCTTACCAACCAGTAACCATGATAACTTTCACTGTTATTTGTGACTACATATTGTATTTTGTTAGTTGCTATTTATGTGGAACAGTACACACACCTATTAGCAATATCAATTATATTACCAACAACTCATTAGCAGTCAATTAGTTAAAAACCTGTTAGTATAATAATTTTTCACAGCTGTTTTTGAGTGCTTGCTATCCCATGTTAGTTACTATATATGAGTGAAATTTTGTAAACAGTGTAATTAGTTCATTTTTCAAAAGTTTCAACAGAAAGAAAAACCATATATCATTTTAGTAATTGTGGATAATTTTGTCACCTTCCCCTTCCATACAGGGGCGTAGCTACTATAGTGCTAGGTGGTGCAGTGCACCGGGGCCCCTACACTCTGGGGGCCCCCAAGAATAACTCAGGGGGCCCCCAAGTGCAGTTCAGAGGGCCCACGCGCTTTCACGGCAAACTGGCGACCTTTTCTTTTTAGCTCTATCTTCGTATAAGTGGGCCCCTGAGACACAGGAACCCCCCTCACTAAGGGCACTCACTGTTCAGGGGGGGGGGCCCAACCACCTCTGAGAGGTCCCGCAAGCACAACTCAAGGGCCCCCAGCCTCATCTCAGGGGCCCCTACCAGCAACACAAAGCAAAAAAAAGGTCGCCCATCTGGCCTGAGGGCCCAATATAAATTTTTTGCACCAGGGCCCTTGTTGACCTAGCTATGCCACTGCTTCCATAGGCCTATACCATATATACTATTTTATCAGTCATACTTAGTTACCAAATTCCAAGAGAAAATTCTTTCACAGAGTAAAATGGGTTCTGAAGCAGAAACTCTTTCATTTTGGACTTAAAGTAGTTGGGTTTTTGTAGATAACATTTAATTTCTGTTGGTAATACATTGAATAAGGAAGCTCCAGTAAATGTTAACCCTTTCTGTGCAATTGACAGTGATTTGTAATACTTGTGAATATTATATTTGTTCCTAGTATTATGGCGATGTATGTCAGCATTAAGATTGAAGTGTTCAGGAATTTCCACTACAAATGACAGTACGGAGTTAACATACTGTGCTTAGGGATTGCAATCCAGCAAAGCGGGATCCCGCAATCCCGCGGGATCCCGCATCATTAGACAGTCTGGCGGATCCTGCACAAAATGAAGTGGATCCGTAATCCGCAAAATCCGGCGGAAACGCCTGTCAATCTACGTGACTCGCTGCCCCACTCGGTCTCTGTCGGATATTTTGCACTGTTTGGCTGTACCCTTCCAGTTGGCATTTGACTCATGTGAACAAGCGTTTGTTTTTGTCAACCTTCGTCATTCGTAAGTAAATAAATACACTTTTACATATTCATCAAAACTTACTTTTGTTTCAAGTACACATTTCTGTAATTTAAGTTATGGTGCGTATTTCGTACGATTTTCTAACTATATAATTATTTTTTAAGTGTCGCACACGTTATCTGAACTACATGGTTACAGCTTTTTATTCACGGTTTCATTATTCCCATTTTCTGTATTTGCAGATAAAGTAATTGTGACAATTTCCTAATTTGCGGCTCAAAATTTGATTATTCGTTGATATGAAACTAATGTTATGCTAATTTTAACGATCGCGTACCTATTTACTTAACAGCTATCAAAAGGAAATTGTGTATCCTTTGACTTATTGTTGTTTTGGCCGCTGCCTCAATGCGTTTCTTTGACGAAAGCCACCTGCTTACATGTGCCGCTTTGGCTTTCGATTAATCCCTCTTCTTGTTATTATTTCGACTAAAGGTAAAAAAAGTTATAATGAAATTTTCACTGGTGTATCGACGAATTGTGTTGTAGGAACACCATACTTCGACGGCTGCCTCTGCCGACTTCCTCAGGTGTGTAATTTCGTGTGTTTGCAATGAAATCCGGAGATACAACCAATGAGGACTTCACTGCAATCATTCGCCGAAAAAGTCTCCTTTCTTACTAAAAAAAAAATAATAAATTCCACTCTAAAAACATTGTTAAGCCACATAAGTAGGCCTAAATCTGAAATACTTGACAGTTTACGTGTAGTTTCTTTTAATAACATTGAATCAACTGTAATATCAATCAAGGAATCAGGAAATATAATAATGAATCACGCAAAAAAAGGCCAAGTCTCGTGCTTGTGCTGTGACAAAAAGTTATGAAATCTTGTTCTGAGCCAAGTCTACACTTTACAGAGTATATTTACTTCACTTTGCGAAATGGAATGGAACGTTTATTTAGAATTTAAAAAAAAAAAAAAAAAAAAAAAAAAAAAAAAAAAAAAAAAAAACTCTGGTAACTTGGCCATTAAGAAAACCATTTTTTAAACTTATATGATGTATTTTAAGGCACATTATATGACCTAAAACTCAATATTTTCCATTTTTATTATTTATTTAAAAATTGGTTTAGATTAAAAAACAAAAATGTAAGATCTCGAAACACACTTAAGACACGCTAAAAAGTTTTAATGTCATTTTGTCAATCAAAATCTTGTTAACTGTTAATTTTTATCATTTAACATTAAAAATTATTTATTAATTTAATTATTATTTAATTTATTAAAGTTTTAAGTAACTATGTTTTAAATATATGCGTTAAAAAACTGTTTGTACCAATCCTACACGGATCCCGCGGGATTGGCGCAAATCCCGCGTGGATCTCGCGGGATTGAAAACACTGCGGGATTGCAATCCTTAACTGTGCTGGCATTGTTAGGATACCCAGGTTTTTAAATAGATTTCTGCACGATGTCTGTGTGCTTTCTCCACAAATAGTTCTTATAGCACGCTTTTGCAATTTAAATACCCTCTGTGCTTGTGACGAGTTTCCCCAGAATGAGATGCCATAAGTGAGCAGAGAATGAAAATATGCGAAATATACTAACTTTCTGGTTTCTATATCAGCTATTCTACATATTACCCTCAGTGAAAATTTTGCAGAAATCAGTTTTTTAAGAAGTTGTTGAATATACTGTTTCCAGTTCAATTTGTGATCTAATATACACCCAGGAATTTTGTGAAACTGCTTTCATTTATTTCTTTTCCTTCTGATATCGCATTATAGCTGTCCTTTGTTTTATTTTTTGTAACAAACTGAAGTAACTGTGTCATTTCTACATAAGTATTAGTTTGTTGGCATTAAACCACCTGTTAATTTTCTTTATAATATCATTAGCTGTGTTTTCGAGGTTTTGTGCTGATGGGTCTTTCAAGGATATGCTAGTATCATCTGCAAAGAGCACCATGTGTTCATTATCACCTAGTATATGTGGGAGATCATTTATATAGATGAAGAACAGCAGAGGGCCAAGAATTGAACCCTGAGGCACACCACATTTAACTATACCCCATTCTGAGTTTATAACATCTCCTGTATTAGCATCTTTCCTGAATTAGCATTGCTTTCTATTTTCCAGGTATGATTTTAAATCAAAGTCCTGGCTTACCACTAACTTTGTAGTGGTCTAATTTACCTAGTAGAATCTCGTACTCATCACTGGAGAAATATCTTCTGAAGTGTAAGAATGAATTAAAAAATAAAATTAAAAAGGTAAAATCGGACAATATTCATAGCATACTACACAGAAGTAACAAGGAGAGGCAGAAAAATCATATTGTAAAACAGGATGAAATCATTGAGAAGATTGTGTGTACTGAGGATATAGTAGATGATTCTAGACATATTGCATGCACATTAAATGAACATTATATAAATATTAGCAGAAAAACTGACTAATTGTCACAATAAAAAGTCAAAAACCAGTGACCGATTAGGCATTAAGGTGAACGCGGATTCACTATTCCTTTGATCAATTGATCTGGTCACATGACCAAGAAATATTCAAGCAGCAGATTCGCCAGGAAAAACTACAATTACATACAGAACAAGAAATCTGTAAAATTATAAAGTCATTAAAGACAATAACATCTACAGCTACTGATGAGATATCAGATGTGCTTATAAAACAATGTAATAGTTACCTCTTATAACTAATATTGCACATAATAAATCATTCATTTACAAGTGGAATATTTCCAGATTCTTTAAAGATTTCTAAAGTTATGCCCATATTAAAGAAAGGGGAAGGCTCAGATGTAAACAATTACAGACTAATCACCACTACATCAAAAATTTTTGAGAAAGCAATGGAACAGAGGCTTTGTGGCTTCCTTAATGTGCACAACATAATTACAGATGCTCAGCATAGGTTTCTCCTTTGAAATATCTCCTCAGTTAGTTTTGCCAGATAGCTACATAATCTGGATTAATGTGATGGCAATAATCCATCCTCAGGAAGCAAACCAGATATCAATAAACCACTACGTTGCCTCTCTCCTTTACCCTATCTGCTACAATATTTGAGTTTGAATGGAATCTTAAGAACCGTAGATATGAAGATTCTGGTTTGTACATAGTATTCTTAACTGAGCTTACAAAACAATTAAAAGAACAATCAACATAAATGAATGGCAATAACACATAACTTTCTTAATATTTGCTATTTTTATAATACATGTTAGAGATCAATTATTCTAGCCGAGTTTTTCAAAATTCTCCATCATCCCAAATTAGTACTCACTAGGAGATCAATTGTTGAGGCAAGTAAATAAGTTGGTTATCTCCTACATTAACTTCTGGCTGATGGTATTCATTCTTATTACTTTTTAATCTCAAATTCTTAAACTGTAGTTTTTAAACCCAAATACTTTTCCCTTTAAGAATTCAAATTTTAATTACTTTTTGTGTTTTAGGTAAACTGTTAATCACTTCTCTTAAAAATTTATTTCAATCACTCCCTTCCCCCAAAAGAAATTTTCTCACTCTTGTATCACTGAAATCAAGGGCCAGCTGTTGTTCATGGTCTTTTTTCTCTTCCATACACCACTCTTCAATCTCTTTCCCTTCTTCATCTATAAATTACAATCTGTACATGAAAATCACCCTCTTCCCCATCCTCCAGTTTACCAACGAATTCCAATCCAGCTCCTTTATCACATCAGTTACTGATAATATTCTGCAGCAGTTACCATAGACAAATTTATTTATGTTTGTATTTATTGGTGCCTTCGCATCACATATGGTACAAATGATATGGGAAAAGTTAAAATGGTCCACACACAGACAGACATACACACACAGAGATACACATGTTATCCAGTCTGTGACTACCCACAGGATAACAGTGTACAAGTGTACAGTGTACAAGTTTGATAAAAACATGTTACAATTATAAATGTACAAGAAATACCTTATTTATGTCATTTTTCACAAGCATCATTTATGATAAATGCTGTGATTTAAGACTAACATTTGGTTTGCAAATATTCATCAACACTTTTCAATTTTTCATTTTAACTCATTCTTTATTGATAAATTACAAGATATAATAGATCAGGTAGCTTCACAACCACATCTTTTGAGTTCTGAAAATTATTTGAGAAAGTTATCAAGACCTCAGAGTAAATTTAGTTTTAATTTGGTCAAAACTGAAGATGTGGGTGAAGTAATTTCTAATATGAAAAGCAGTAAGTTGGTACACAGATGTATATGGACTAAGTCAATTTTTCTTAAAGCTGGGGTCCACATTAGTCCAAGAAGCCATAACTATTCTTATTAACAGTTGCATTTTGAATAATGATTTTCCGGCTGATTTCAAGATGGTAAAAATTATTCCGGCATACAAAAAAGGTAACAAATTGGATCTAGACAGCTACAGACCAATTACTATTGTCCCAGAGATTTCTAAGGTCTTGGAAGCTGTTATATATAGGCAAATTATCAATTACTTTGAACAAAATAATCTTCTTAGTGAATCTCAATTTGGTTTTTGTTCTGAATTAGGAACTGTTAGAGCTGTCATTTCATCTATAAGCAATTGCTTGAACAATGTTGATAAAAAGAATCCTGTTGCTGTCAGACTGTATCACTTGTCAAAAGCGTTTGACACTGTATCTCATAGTGTACTGCATGAAAAGCTGAGGTATTAAGGTTTTCAAGAAAATGCCTTTTTTACTTGACTGTAAGGTATCAGAAACTTGTGTGGAATAATTTTGAATCAGATTTCTTACCAGTGAATCATGGGGTCCCTCACAGTTCAATTCTAGTCCCTTTACTTTTTATCATATATGTGAATGATATACTCAAAAATATCTTAGAGATATACTTAAAAATATCTTAAATCCATGTGCTAATAGTTATCTCTTTGCTGATAATCTGAATGTAAGTTTTAGGGCCAATTCCTCCTAACTTATGAATTCAGCAATAGAAAAAGTTTCTCGAATTGTTGAGGACTGGTGCACTGCTAATCTGCTGTGTCTGAATAGGGATAAAATACAGAAATAAGTTACATTAAAGATGATATCAACCACATAAATGGTGTTAATTATGTTAACATGGAAAGGAAAGGGAAAAAACACCCAATACTCACCAAAGTTGAAGGGAGGAGAGCAGCAGCAACACAAAACAACACACAAACAAAAAAAGGGAAACAATTTTCAAGTTAGTGGTAGGTGGCTGGGCTTATGCAAGACTTGCGTTCAACGCAGCCACTAATAGAACACAATAGACCATCAGAGGTGGTGGGGGGAGCAACAATAATATAACCACGAGTATAAGAAAGATTAAAATGGTTGAAAAAATAATAGTTATAAAAATATGAATAAAATTTTGAAAGATATATGAAATTATTGTACTAGCCAGTGGTGGGTGTATTGGGTGAGGATGGAAGATATTAACGGAAATTAAGGCCTGGGGGATGTCTAGTCTGCAGGATGTGTTGATATGCCAATTCCCACCTGCGGAATTCAGATTGGGAGGTAGTGTCTGGAAGTACTCTAATGGCTCTGACTGTGAAGCAGTTATTAAGGTCGCGGGTGTTGTGAGTACTGGCATGGTGAGCAACGGGGAGGTCCAGGTTTTGGGAGTAAACTGTCTGTCTGTGACCATTCATTCTGATGGATAATGAGTTTGAGGTCAGGCCAATGTAGGAACTCTGACAGTGGAGGTAGGTGAGCTTGAAATGAGATGGGTGGTTGTGGCATGACCTATTATGGGGTAGGTTTCACCAGTAGCTGGGTTGCTATAGGTAGTGGTAGGTGGATGCATACTGCAAGTTTTGCAACAGGGTCTCTTCCAAGGGAAGGATCCAAATGGTGTTTTAGGAGCATCAGAGGGTTGATATTTATGTACAAGAATGTTTTTTAGATTAGGCAGTCTGCTGAAGGTGACTCAGGGTGTGGTGGGAGGGATAGTGGAAAAATGCAGTGCAGTTCAGGAAAGGATCTAAGAAAGTCATTGACTAAACAAAGAATTTGGTTAGCGATTCCAGACCAGGGAAAAACTGGGTGAGAAAAATAGGGTTCTGGTTGACTTTAGGTTGTTTGTGTCGATGTGGGGGACAGTTCCTGCCTCTTGATAGCTGTTTTTGAACTAGCTCTGGAGGATAATTGCGGTTTATGAGTGCCTGAGTCATTTGTTGGTGTAGAGAGTCAAGGACTCATGATCAGAGCAGATGCGTTTGCCTCAAATGGCTAGGCTGTATGGAATGGAACTTTTTATATGATATGGATGCCAGTTATCAAAATGGAGATATTGTTGTAGGTTAGTGGGTTTTAGAGGTGTGTAAGTGACCATTCTGTACTCTCTGTACTGAAAAGTGATGTCAGTCTGAGAGTAGGCCCAGGTGAAGTTTAAGGAGATGTTATTCAGTGAGTACAAGAAGTCAAGAAGGAGGTTTTCACTGTGGGTTCAGATCATAAATATGTCATCTGTATACCTGAACCACACGGTGGGTTGTTGGGTAACCTTTTGAAGAAAACATTCCTCTAGTCTGCCCATGAAAAGGTTGGCATAGGAAGGTGCCATATGAGTGCCCATAGCAGTGCCTCGAATCTGATGGTAAACCTGAGACTGGAAGGAAAAGAAATTTTTTGTAAGGATGAATTTAGCCAAAGAAGTGAGGAAATGAGCAGTAGGGAAGGTGCGCAGGGGGCAGCTGTCGAGGTAATGCTCTATAGCACTGAGGCCCTGGCCATGAGGGATGTTGATGTAGAGCGATTAATGATACATCAATAGTGACCAGGAATCAATCTTTAAGTAGGGGTGTAGGGACTGTTGACAGACACTCTAAAAAGTTGGTGGTGTTTCTGAAATAGGATGGAAGGGCCTGGACGAAAGGTTGTAGGTGCTGTTCAACGAATGCAGAAATGCGTTCTGTGGAAGACCCAAAGGCAGCAACTATAGGACATCCAGGATTTCCCGCCTTATGTATCTTGGGCAGAAGATACAGGGTGGGGGTCTTAGGAGTCAGAAGGCAAATGGAAGTTTCTTGATTTCTCTATAGATTGCTGTTTAAGTTCGAATAAGCACATACAACAACAGCTTCTAAATTGTGCCAAGTGATCTATGTGTTAAGAAGACCGAGGTTCAGGGTAAGCAAAGATGTATTGAAAATTGTTTATTATGCTCAAATTCATAGTCATATGGGGCATTACTGTGGGAGCATTAGTCTTCTGCTCTAACGTTATTCACACTTCAGAAAAAAGCAGTGAGAATTCCTTATCGCAGCCACTGTAAAAATATTTTTGTTCATCTTGGAATGATCACTCTAACAGCTATATTTAACTTTCAGTGCTTAATGTATATTAAGGAGAAACATGAGAAATATGAACTGTTGGGTGTGAGTCATACTTACAGTATTAGGAATAGAGATAACATATGTTTCTTCAGGTGTGGATACAGATGCACTCAAAAAACCTTTTACTAAGTATCGATCAAGCTTTTTAATGCCATACCAATGAGAATAAGATTACTTCCAAATAAAATGTTCAGGAATGTAATAAAAAAAATACTTATTGATAACTGTTTATATAAACTTGAAGACATTTTTAAAAAATAATGTAAATTTGGAATATTTATAATTCATTGATGTATTAATTTTTAATGTCTTTGTAATGTTACAGATGTTCTCTGTAGTTTATAAAATAAAATGTACAATTCAATTCAGTATTGTAGATGCAATGATCGAGAAAGTATTCTTTCCATGCAAAAATGAATTTAATATTTCCTGTTATAGACTTGATCCTTTGTGGTAGATTATCTCTGGAAATTTCTCCAGAAAACAATCAGTAACTGATATGATAAAGGAGCTGAAGTAGGATTCATTGGAAGACAGGAGGAGGGTAAAGAGAGCCATTGCATATGTTGGTGGTGAGTGAGGGGTGGGAAGATATTGGTGGAAGAATTAGGAGAGGTTCATGGAGGGAAAAGATGACCATGACCACAAAATGGAACTCAATTGCATGAATAAGAAAGTGAGAAAATTTTCTTTCATATATAAGGGAGTCAGTGATTTGAGTAAAATACCTAGAGAAATGATGAATAATTTACCACTAACTCTAACAGAATTTAAAGTTGAAATTAGTAGAGGGCAAAAGTAGATGGGAATACGAAAGAGGAAAATGGGTGAATAAGGAAATTTTACTGTAGGTACCGGAGTACCTAAAAAAATTTTCATCCAGATGTGTATGGCATATATTTATTCAAAACTTATTATGATAAAACCAGGACACAATGCTTTTAGAGCAGTGTTCCATATGTTTAGATTAAAAAAAAAAAAAAAAATTAATTTAATCCACAACCCGAAGGTTGGTTGGATCCTCCCGAAGGAGGCATACGGCATACTAAGCCGTTGTGTCAGAGGTAGGACAGCCAGTTCCTTTTCTCTGGGACCTACAGTTTAACGTGGGATCCGAACCACGGAACATCCTGGCATAGCTCATAAGATTAAACACAACTTTCAAAATTCCTGTGCCAGCTGGGATTTGTGCCCGGGGCAGAAGCAGCGAACATTTTGAAAGCAAGCACTTTAGCCACTGAGCTACCAGAACGCTATGTTTAGATAATTGTTCTTTAATTCTAGATGGGGATACCGCTGCCTCGCGACTGTTAACGTGACGTCACGTTCACGTACAGTCATCATTTATTATTGTATTGTGCCCTCGCTACGCTCGGTCACAATAATTTAAAGCTATACAATATCAACATAAACTGATATCCCGAAGGTAGATCAGAGGCAGGCGGCCGCTGGTAAGCGGCCGCAGATGTCCGATAACACAACTGGACGTTCAATGTTTCAGGTGAAGCTCGCATTTCAATAAAAAATTATCTGCTGTTAACTTTGACAAGTAATAACACGTATTTTACGCAGATGACTGTACGTGAACGTGACGTCACGTTAACAGTCGCGAGGCAGCGGTATCCCCATCTAAAATTAAACCAATTGTTCTTTAATACATTCTTTCAATGACATGGTGGTGTCATCTGCAAATTTAACATACTTTTGTCAATTACTTATGCATCTAGATCATTTATATATTCTCCTAACAGTATAAGCCTAAGAACTGAGCCTTGCAGCAGGCTGTATATTTCATGTGTTTGTAATCTGAATGCACCTACTTTACACATTCATCTTAAAACTATATTCAAAATATGTTTTCTGTCATGCAATCCTTAGTTACTTACTAGTAAACAAAATATTATGATTAAATACATCATAAGCCTTTGTGAGATGCAGGCATATTCCAGACCAATGTCCATTTACATCAATTGTATGTAAGATTTCAAAATGAAGAAAAAAGTGATTGTTTTCATTGATTTATTCTTCCTAGATCCATGTTGAGTACCTGAAATAGGTCCCTTACACCCTTTCCTATGAAAGAAAAAATTGCCAGCTTGTGGTCATTGTTACCCTTCCATGCACCTCTCTTCCAACCAATATCTTACCATACTTCATCAGCAATACAGGCCTTATACACATCCATGACACTCTTCACCCTCCTTCTATCCTCCAATGAATACCACTCCAGCTCCTTTATCATTTTAGTTTCCGATTGTGTTTTCAATCATTTCCAAACACAAATCTGGCAGTGCTCCTCTGCACCCCCTCCAACTCCTGTATCTAATACCCAATTGAGGGTCCCATACTACACAACCATATTCCAGCAGTGGTCTGACCCAAGTTATGTACCCCAATTCCCTTACTTCTCTAGTGCTTCCCCTCATCACTCTTTCCAATAGGTGAAGGATTTTGAACCCTTTCCCTACTACCTGTCCAATGTGTACTGCCCAGTTAAGTCTGCTATGAAATGTTATGCCGAGGTATTTACATTTAAAGTCTTCAATAAATAGATCTTTACCCACTTTATAATCATAACCTTTAGCTTTTTATGAGTACACCTAATAATCTGCCTTTTCTTTGTATTTATCTTCATCCCATGTTGACTCACCCAAGTATTTATTTTATTCTGTCTAGATCACACTGCAGCTGTTTACAGTCTTCTATTGTTTTGATTCTTTCATATAACATTATGTCATTTGCAAACAACATGACTTCTGATAGTTGGTCCCAATACACTACCCTGTGGGAATCCCATGTTCACTCATACTTCTTTTGATACTGCATTTCATACCATAACTTTTTGCATTCTACCTTTTATGAATTCTGCTACCCAGCAAATCACCTTTCTATCAACTCCAATAGTTTTTACCTTATTTAGCACCATTTTATGGCTCACTCTGTCAAAGGCTTTTGAAAGATCTAGTGCTACACTGTAAACTTGACCTCCCCTGTCCATTTCATCAAAATATCTTGTATATAGCCTACTAACTGAGATTCACATGAATATTTTTGTCTAAAGGGATGCTGCCAACATTAAAACCACTTACGTTGCTCACAGACACTTGTAATATGGTCAGTGGCGTAGCTAGGTCAACAAGGGCCCAGGTGCAAAAAATTTATTTTGCACTCTCAGGCCAGACGGGCAACCTTTTTTTTCTCTTCGTGTTGCTGGTAGGGGCCCCTTGAGCCGAGGCTGGGGGCCCCTGTGTTGTGTTTCGGGGTCCCTTTAAGCAGTGGTTGGGGCCCCTCTGAGCAGTGAGAGGGCCCTTTGTGTGTGGCTCAGGGGCCCCCTTAGACGACGGTACAGCTAAAAAAAAAAAAAAATGTCGCCGTGAAGCGTAGGGGCCCCGGTGCAGTGCACCACCTAGCCCCATAGTAGCTACGCCCCTGAATATGGTTGCATATTAATCTCTCCATTAATTTACCTACCACTGATGTCAAGCTGATTGGCCTATAATATTTGACCCTGTTTGTCACCGGTACTACTAGTTCAGTTTTCCAGTCATATGGTAAACAACAAGTATCCAGACTCAATTTAAATATTGTTTCAAGGTAAGGTACAATCTCCCATTCTACTATATTTAAGAAATCTGTAGTAATATTATTAACACTGATGGCCCCTTTATGTTTTTTTAGATTCCTTAATTCCTTCATGATATCTTCATATTTAAATACAAGTTTTCTAATCTACTTGTTCCAGATATAACCCCTGAATTACTGTCTCTAATGGTCTCACTGATCCAGTTACTTTATAATTTTGCCTTTTTCAAATCCTCAGTTACTGCTTACCCATCCTTATCTATTATTGCCTCAATACCCTCTCTTCCCATCAGTTTCCTGATATGGCTTTGGAAATTTCTAGATACATCAGTCAGAGGTCCCCTCCCCCCCAATAATATTCTTCATAAACTCATTATTAGCCAGTTTCTTTGACATTATTAATACCTTGGTTAGTTGTATCAAGACTTCCCTACTGCCTTGCTGTTTCTTAACTCTGTTATGTTCTGGTCTCACCAATCTCTTTAACCTCATCACCTCCCAGTTATAGTATGAATGTTCTATACTTCTCTGTTTTGGAATAAACATTTCTTCACCTTTTTTAAAATTATTTCCTTGAACTCTTCCCACTTTGTCTCCACTGAACTTGTGCCATTCTTCCATTTAATAAAATTTACTTTGAAATATCTTTTCAGTTCTGAGATTTGCACCTTTTTATATTTGTATCTATTTCCCCCTTCAATTCTGGCCACTTGTTTACTGAATCCTCTTATATCCATCAGAACTGCATTGTGATCACTTATTCCTTCAGTTACTTGACACCTGATTAGTTTATCATCAGGCTTTATTAGGAAGATATCCAACATGTTTGGTCCCCTTGTTTTTTGCTTGACCAACTTCCCTTACTAAGGTATTTGCAAATCTCTGTTCCTGTGTGTTATTAATCTTATTTCCTACCCAGTTAACACCTGGTAAGTTCAAATCCCCACCAATAATGCACATTCTATGCTCACTTCCGAACTCTGGATATGAATTTAGTTTCTCCCCAAAAGCCTCATCTTTATTCCACTTCCACTATGGTATACACCAAACAACCTGACTTTTTCTTTTTTATTTCCCCAGAAGTGAATTCCAAGTAACGTGTGGTCATGATCTATGAACACCAGTTAACTGTAGTAGTCTTTGCTAACCAGTATTAATACCCCTCCCCAAGTTGCTCCTTTTGTCTCTGTGGTACACTCTGTAACCATTAGGAAAAACCTCATTGTCTATCACCCCTTCTTTTAACCAGGACTCTACCCCTATAACTACTTGAGGTTCATGTATCTCTATTAGGTTTGCAAACTATATTTCTTTATTCATTATACTTCTATAGTTTACCGGTAACACTCTTTTCACTGGCTTTGTGATATTTTGAACATTAACATTCACCTTCCCAGATCTGCCCCCTCTGTTATTATTTAAATAGCTTCTTCTATTTCTTTCGTATTAGTGATTTTTCTAACTATGGATCTACACTCAGAATCTCAATGATTACCTATTTTTACACCTTCACCTGCCTAAAAAGGCACGGTCCCAACCCCATTACCACTTCCCCACCCATTTAGGTGTAGGCCATGTCTAGTGAAACCCTACCTACCAATGGTCTCCACAGAAACAACTCGCATGAAAGAACTAATGCTGTTCCCAAGCAGCAACTCTGTTTACACATTTACCCACATTGATACTGTTCCCCGCACCTCCCACTATCACCACCCTATCCTCCTTGGTGAAACCCCTACATAGTGAACCTATATCTTCTGTTACCTGACCTAAAGTTGCACTACGTTTGAAAAAACTTGTGACCTGATAATCTGTGCCCAGCTGACCCTGCAAAAGAGGGCCTCCACCTCTCCTGTGACTACTACCTAGCAGCAGAACCCTTTTTATC
The DNA here is from genome assembly GCA_031002005.1 of Vandiemenella viatica. Classification (NCBI taxonomy): domain Eukaryota; kingdom Metazoa; phylum Arthropoda; class Insecta; order Orthoptera; family Morabidae; genus Vandiemenella; species Vandiemenella viatica. The sequence goes on along the minus strand of JARYHS010009186.1, from coordinate 6,976,006 downwards.
CTATTCTTTTCTTGCATGCCCCTATTCCTAAAGGTCTGCTGCACCTTACCTGCTCCTACATCTACATGAGGCTTCTCCCCTCCTGACTCTGGTAACAGGTCAAACTTATTTTTCTCAACAATTTCTGGAGTGTCTGACTTCTTCATCATGTTTACCATGTTTCCCTTATGACCTGTTATCAGCTTCCAACCATTCTACTCTCCCTCTTCTCTATACCCACCATCTCTTTCTGCCACTATTGGCTGAGCCTCCATAGGCAAGGCTTTTCCACCATAGGCCATGCCTCCACAAATTGATCTTCAAGGACCCCGACTCTTTCCAACAACACTCTAATCATTTCATCTTTCTCCCTCATCCTTATGCCCATCTCTCTGATCTTTTCATCCCTAATGCAATGTGGTCAAAGCCAATAATTATCTTGTAATTAACTTAAACAAAACTCAAATGACATCATTTCAAATAAAATGAAGAAAGCAGTCTGTAAGTTTACACATAAGCAGTGAACAAATAAGTGAGACATAAACAGCTTACTTGCTAGGCATTCAAACTGTCAACTTTATGAATTGGGAAAATCAAGTGGATCAATGCTGTAAAAAAACTAACCCATATTATATTTTAGGGTCAGCTACCTCAGAGAATTCTGTTCTATGGATATTCAATAAGCTTCCTACAGAATTATGATTAATCAGCAACTAGAAAAAACAGTTCAAGCACAAGCTTAAAGAGTATTTGCGTAATAAAGCCTTCTGCTCAGTCAAAGTGTATTTAAATAATTGAACAAGGAAAGAATGGCACGAATATATTTTTTTTTTTTGTATTAACAGTGTTTAATTATGTGGTATATCTTAGCACATATTTGTCAATGACATATAAAACAAGCAAAAAAGAAAAAAATGTATGCACAAATATTAATACGTATTAGTAGATTTTTAGGGCATTAAATTTCATTTCATTTATTTTATTCACCATATGATACATTTTAAATTATTAAGCATGATGGAATCTACTTAGCAATATAGAACCTAATGTACCTTTGACTTGTCCTAATTCATTATACAATTTATTGTATGCAAATTATACATGTGCCCGCATAAAATAAATGAATTACTGAAATGTTATGTCAAAGTATTACATTTCATATCTTCAACGAGCAATTCCTTGTCCACCTCATAATAACAATCGACCTTTGGTTTTTATCTGTATACCTAATTATCTGACTCTGCTTTACATTTATCTTCATCCCATGTTGACCTATGCAGATAGCTATCCAGTTCAGACCACACTTCTACCATTTTGATCCTATTATGCAACATTATGTCATCTGCAAACAACCTAACTGCTGACAGAAAACCATCAACACATCATTCATTAGAATAACAAACAGCAGTGGTCTCAATACACAACCCAGTAGCATTCCCATTTTCATTTCCTTCTACTGAAACAGAATTTCCTACCCAAAACTTTTGCTTCCAGCATTTTATGAACTCTTCTACCCAGCAAATTACCACTCAAATGATTTTTTTTTATCTTATTTACAACCATTTTATGGATCATTCTGTCAAATTCCTTAGAAAGACCTAGTGCTACACTATCAATCTAACATAACTTATCTGTTTCGTTCCTAGTAACTTGCAAATAGCCCACTGGCTGAGATTCACGTGACATAATTATAATTGATAAAATTGTGATAGAGCACACACTCTGGTGGCAGCTCCCTACACACCCCTCAACTAATGTTTACTATAAATTCTTTCAGTGTTTTTGGTACACCCTTTCCTATAAAAGAAAATTTTCTCCCACCCTTATGCCTGAAATCAAGTGCCAACTTGTAGTCATGGTCATCTTTACCCTTCCAAGCACCTCTTAATTTTCCAACTAAAATCTTTTTATGCTTCTACTCCAGTGTAGGCCTTGTACACTCCCATGACTCTCTTCACCCTCCATCAATCCTCCAATGAATCCCACTCCAACTCCTTTATCATATTAGTTACCAATTGTGTTTTGCGGTAATTTCCAAAGACAAATCTGGCAGCCCTTCTTTTCGCCCCCTCCAACTACTGTATTTGATACCCAAAATGTGGGTCCCATACTATACCACCATATTCCAGCAGTGGTCTGACCAAAATGTTGTTCCCCAATTCCCTTACTTCTCTACTGCATCCATTCATCATTCTTTCCAACAGGTGAAGGACTTTGAACCCTTTCCCTATTTCCTGTCCAGTTAAGTCTGCTATAAATGTTATGTCGAGGTATTTACATTCCGAGTCTTCAATCCTCACGCTGTTGAATTGAAAACCAGTTTCTTTCCTCACAGACATTTTTGAAATTGTTGCATATTAATCTCTCTATTAATTTACCTAGCACTGTTATCAATCTTATTGGACTATAATTTTTGACCCTATTTGTCTTCCCTCCTTTATGTACCGGTACTACTATCACTCCTTCCCAGTCCTCTGGTAAGCAGCAAGTATCGAGAGTCATTCCAAATAATGTTTCAAGATAAGGTAAAATGTCTCATCAAGATACCTTTAAGAAATCTGTAATAATATTATCTAATCCAGCCCCTCTACGCTTTTTTAGCTTTTGTGGTTACTTCACAATATCGTCAGGCTGAATTTAAAATTTCTATTCCACTCAATTTGAACTGTGCTGACAAGCTTGCTCTCTGTTTTACACCCTCCAAATGCTCAATTATAGTCCCTAATAGTTGCATCAAACCAGTTACTTAATACCTCTGCTGTCAGTAACTTCTATTCCATACTTATGTATAATTGTTTCAATACCTTCACAACAGTTTCTTAACATAGCTAAAGAAATTTCTAGATCCTTCATTAAGTGGTTCCCCTGCACTGATAACATTCTTCAAAAACCTATCTTTAACTTCTTTATTAGTTGCTATTAATTCCTTGTTTACTTTTTTCAAGTGTTCTCCACTCCCTTGTGTTCTCTTCTGGCCAGTGTCCGTAACCTCATCATCTCCCTATTAAAATGTAAAGGTTATATAATTCTCCTTACTTTGTCATTAGTCTATTAAGATCTATTTTTATCAACCTACTGTATGTTTGTGATTTTTATTTATTTTTTGTTTTCAAATAATCATTTCTTTCCCCCCATTTCATTATTTTTTTTAACTCTTCTGTTTATCTCTGATGTGCTGGTGCGCCTCCTTCCATCATTGAAATTTTGCTCAAAGTATCTCTTCTATTCTGCAACACATGTATTCGCATAGTTATACCTCTATCTGCCTTGTGTTTTTCAATGGTTTGGTGAACCATTGTACATCCATTACAAGTGCTTCATGATCATTCATTCATTCTGTGACCTAACAGTTTTCACATGGTTATTAAGAGGAACAGAGAGAACTTAAAAATTTAAACATTTACCGAGTGCATTTCTTTTCCCTAAGTATTCCATAAATGAAAGTTATTTATCAATGTTAAACAGTGTACTGATTCTTTTAACAGCGTGGTGAGGGTTCGAACATTATCAAATCTGAATCCTATTAGTATTTTAAAGACCTTTTTTTGCAGAATAAACTTTCTGATTGTGACTTATAACAACAATACCTGTGTTTTAGTTTCATGTTAAACTGTAACTTACGAAGATTAAACACCAGAAAGCACCAAGGTGGTGACAAGTTTACCAGACCTAGGTGATTTGCTGATGACTCAAGACAACTAACTGATGCTACAAATATTAAGTGCGAATGTGGTGAAGACCAAACTATGAATCATATGCCCGAGTGCCCTATGTGCCCATCATCCTGCAACAATGAAGACTTGTTTCAAGCAACGCACAATGCAATTGAGGTTGCGAAGTACTGGGCTAAGTGTGTTTAAGGTTGTTGATTTGCACAATGTATTTAACTGTGTATTTTGATGTTTGTGATACGAGAATAATAATAACTGCCGTTACCAGTTTAGCAGCTACATATTCTGTCACCAAACCCCTGCCAGCCAGTGACATATTCTCCTAAGGGCGTAGGGGGTGATCGCCCGGGGCGCCAGGTTCCCGAGGGGCGGCAGGCCATTCATGTCGCGACTTTTTGTTTTAGCTCCACTACAGAGCTCTGTAAGTTATTAATTTATATCTGCTTCACCTGCAGCGCTACCATGCAAACTGTGGTATTAGTAACTTCCGGTTGTCCACTGTGCATTTGTTTTTGTTTGAGATGCAGTCTGTTTATAAGAATAAAAGTTGAAGTAATTACTTTTTAACAACGGAGCACGTAATCTATAGAAGGACACTAAGCAAGATTGATTAACAGGTAAGAATTCACACTATCAAGGCCAATTAAGCCTTGAAGGTTCTGTTTAATTTGGACTTTATGCCGAGGTTTCACTACTTGTTTTGAACCAGTTGAAATAGAGAGATAGGGATGTTTGCTTTGATCCCATGTGAGAACAGTTTTGGAGATGTGGAACAGTACATACACTTATTAATAATATCAATTATATTACCAGCAATTGAAAACAAGTTAACAACCCATTAGTATAATCAGTATCCACTGTACTTGCCCATGTTAGTTACTACATATGTGTAACAGTGTATACACTTGTTACCAGCATCTAATAACTAGTTAATTTCTAGCACACAAATATATTATTTCATGTCAGTTACTATATATGTGGAACAGTACATACACCTACTAACAATATCAATAATATTACCAACAACTGATAACCAGTCAATTAATCAAAAACCTGTTCTATAATGTGAGAACAAAGGCGTTCATGGCGTATCGATGATATGAAATCTTCACGGGTTCTTCGCCATATGGTGTTGAAGAAAAACAACAACGAGCTTTCGGCAGCTCAGCCACTGACTAGCTTTTGGTGGCTCAACCACTGAAAGCTCAATGTTGTTTTTCTTAAACACCATACGGCGGAGAACCCGTGAAGACTTCATATCTGTTCTATAATAATTTTCCACTGTAATTTGTAAATACATATTCCAATGTTAGTTACAATATATGAGTGAATTTGGAAACAGTATTATCACTTCATTTGTCAACACTTTCAATAGATAAATGAACCATATATCATTTTAGTAATTGTGGACAACTTTGTCACATTACCCTTATATAGTATTTTCTCAGCCATTCTTAGTTACCAAATTCCAAGAACAAAATACTTTCACAGAGTAAATTGGGTTCTGATGCAAAAATGTTTTCAGTTTAGAATTAAGTAGTTATGTTTCTGTAGATAATATTTTATCATTTAACATTGAATAAAGAAACTTCAGTAACTGTTATCCTTTTCTGTACAATGAACATTGACTTGTAATCCTTGTGAATGTGATGTTTATTCCTAGTATTATGGCTACCCTGTATGTATGTCAGCATTAAGATAGAAGTGTTCAGGATTTCTCACACAAATGATAGTAGAGTATACATACTGCGCTGGTATTGTAAGTACACCTAGATATCCAAATAGATTTCTGCACGATGTCTGTGGGCTTTCTCCACAAATAATTCTTACAGCACAGCTTTTGTGATTTAAATACCCTCTATGCTTGTGAAGAGTTTCCCCAGAATGAAATGCCGTAAGGGAGCAGGGGAAACTATGCAATATGCACTAACCTCTTGTTTCTATACTAGGTATTCTAGATATTACGCTAAGTGAAAATGTTGCAGAATTTAGTTTTTTAAGAAGTTGTGGAATATGTTGTTTCCAGTTCAATCTGTTATCTATATATACACCCGAAATTTTGTGAATCTTCTTTCATTGATTGCTTTTCCTTCTGATATCACATTATAGCAGTCCTAGTTTTATTTCTTGTAACAAATTGAAGTATAAACTGTGTCTTTTCTACATGAAGTATTGATTTGTTAGCACTAAACCACCTGTTAATTTTCTTTAGAATATTATTTGCTGCATTTTCAAGATTTTGTACAGATGGGTCTTTCAATGATACAGGGTGCGGCAGCATAACTTCCTTTTTTCAAAACTTAATAAAACCCATTGTATTAATCAGAATTTTTTTATTTGTTTTTTATGATGTAGGCACATACATAAAGTTTTGTTTTACTTAGTTTTGAAGGTCACATCAGGTAGGTGACGTCCCCCATTCTCCACACACTGAGTAAACCGATTCTGGTATTTTTCATGACCTCCCGTCAGCATAACAGGCGTTATGTTTGGCAATTTCTTCCCGGATGTTAGTCTTGCAAATCTTGTAAAGGTCCTTGGGCGGTTCACATAAACACGGGATTTCAAAAAAACCCATAGAAAAAAAATCACAAGGGGTCAAATTGGGAGAGCGGGCCGGCCACTCCAAATCGCCCCTAATTGAGATGAGGCGCTCTGGGAAGTGTTCCCTCAAAACAACCATCGATGTTCTTGAAGTGTGTGCCGTTGCACCGTCTTGTTGGAACCAAGTGTCTCCAAGTCCAACTCATCTAGCCGTGGGAAAAAAAAATCCTTTAACATTTTACGTACTGGTCCGAATTCACTGTCACTGTGACCTCATTTTCCTCAAAGAACCAGGGACCAATAATTCCACCTGAGGAAATTGCACACCACACTGTGACTTTCGGTGAATGCAAAGGCCTTTGATGCAATTGTCGAGGATTGTTGTCAGCCCAGTAGCGCATGTTTTGTTTGTTGACGTATCCACACAAATGAAAATGGGCTTTATCACTAAAAAAAAAACAATAGCGTCCTCAGGAACCTCTTCCAGAAGAACCTCCGAGAATTGAAGTCACGTTCAGAAAGTTCCTATACAATCGCCATCTTGTATGGATGAAAATGAAGATCATCGTGAAGAATTCTTCTCACAGAACGATCGGAAATTCCAAGGGCAGACGCATGTTTGCGCGCAGAACGCCGTGGTGATCGCAACATTGAAGCTCTCACTACCTCAATGTTCTCAGGTGATCTAATGGGCCGAGAGCCTCCAGATCTTCGTCTTGTCGCACTTGCAGTTTGTCTGAACGTAGTGACCCACGTAACAATTGATTTCCGGTCCGGAACAGGGGCCAACGGGGCTAAATTAAAGCGATTCCGAAAATCGCGCTGGGTTGCGATCACAGAACATCCGCTCGAAAAGTAGGCCTCAACGGCAAACGCACGCTCCTCATTGTTCCAACGCATGATTGCGACTAAACGGTGTTGGGACAAAACTTTATAGTTACACCACTCGAACGAGACCATTAACGCCGCTCTACAATATCAACCGACTGATTGGCGCTCATTTTAAAAAAGGAAGTTATGCTGCCGCACCCTGTACTAGTATCATCTGCAAAGAGCACCATGAATTCACTATAATCTAACATATGTGGTAGATCATTTATATAAATTAAGAATAGCAGAGGGAGTAAAATTGAACCCTGAGGCACACTACATTTAACTATACCCCATTCATTCTGAGTTTATAACCTCTCCAGTATTAACATCATTCAATGATATATATTGCTTTCTATTTTCCAGGTATGTTTTAAACCAAAGTCCTGGATTAGCACTAACTCCAATTTACCTAAGAGAATCCCATGATCAACACAATCAAAGGCCTTAACAAGATCACAGAATATACCCGGGGAATTTAATTTTTCTATGCATTGCTTCTAATATGTTGTTTACAATTGCTGAATCTGTTGAAACACCTTGCCTAAAACCAAACTGTGCCTTAGGGTCAGTTGGGGTAATTCCGGAACGGGGTAATTACGAAAAAGTTTAATGGCAGACTTAATTTTAAGGTTAGGGAGTTTCCATGCTAGTATATTGTACATCGAGATCAGTTGGCCACACTGATAGTTCTTGGCGCCATTTTTGTGTACATCATTATTATGAGAAGGGCGGACTCAAGAGATTATGAATGATTGATTTTATGTGTTTTGAAAATGGCAGGTATACCTGCGTCCATTTTGAGGTTAGTCCGGAATTACCCCACCGCAAAAGAGTAGCAGGGTAATTCCGGACGATAAGGTTTCATTTCCAGGTTCCATTATTAATTCACATTTTGGTCTGTTTTAGGTATAAAATGCCAAGAACTTACGTTAAAAAAAAGGTTGGCCCCTCCTATTCAGCTGATGACTTGGGTAATGCTGTTAGGGACAATCAAAGGGGCAATAACATTGTTACACCCTTTACAAACAATAAACCAGGACAAGATTGATACTTGGCATTTATGAAGAGGCATCCTCAATTAACTTTGAAGAAGGCTGAAAAAATTCAGAAGGATAGGACGGATGCAAGAGACCCTGAAGTTGTGTTTGATTTTCTTAATATGCTACAAAATTTGTATGAAGAAAAAGGAATGCATGATAAACCCAATTTTGTTTTCAATTGTGATGAGTCTGGCTTCTCTCATGATCCAACAAGGTGGCGAGGTATAGGACAGAAAGGTGTCCCGCTGAGTAGAATCTCAGGTGGATCAGGGAAAGGAAATACCTCTGTTCTCGCTTGTGTCTCTGCCGACAGGCAACTTTATGCCACCACTTATCATTTTTAAAGTAGCAGCAGTCCAGGGTCGGGGGATTTCAATAGAGGCCTATCCTGTAACAATCCCTGTAGCCACTGCTAATGGATATATGGAAGAGCCAGCGTTTTTTTCATGGTTTACCGATTCTTTTATTCCTTTTGTTGAAAAATTAAGGGAGCAGGAGAATTTATCTCATCAGCATGCAGTGCTAGTGTATGACTGGTCATTCTAGTCACTACAGTATTAGAATAATTAAAGCTGCATGTGACAGAAATATCTCTCTGGTTAAATTGCCCAGCCACATAACCGATAAAATGCAACCACTTGATAAATGTGTGTTTGGTCCATTGAAAAATCTTTGGGAACCTGAACTTATTGAGTATGCCAATGGTCCTGGGCATCTCACCAAACAACTGTTTGGGAAGCATTTAGGCAGAATTTGGCCAAAAGGAATGAAGAAAGCTAACATTCAAAGTGGCTTCAAATCAACATGAATTTTTCCCATTGACATAAAAAGGGTGGGTGAAACGTTTACAGAGCTGCAACTGCAATCTTACAATGCCAAGAAAGAAAGGTGTTTGAAACGATCATCTGCTTTTAGTTCAGGCCTTCCTTCCCCTCCAACGACAAAGAAATTAGTCGAAAAGTCTGGCCCAAGTTCAATCGATAGTCCCTTATCAGAGGAATCTTTCAAGATGGTAGAATCTGCTTCAAACTTTCCTTCACCACAAGAACCTCTCCTCTCCATATTCCTCGAACTACTGGCGTCATCACTTGCACACAGATTAATGGAGATGAAGAAAACACAATTGAAGCAAAAGCCTTAGATTTGTCAACTAAAATGCATGGCAATACCCCTGAAAAGCCCATTAGCATAATTGATATTTTTGCAAGCAAAATTAAAATTCAAAAAAAACCTGAATTTAGCACAGTTAAACAGAAAACACCAGAACAAACGCTGATTAAAAAATCTCAAGTATGGAGAAGTTTTAACCACAGATGAGGTGCTGAAGCGGCTAGAGGAGGCCCAAGAAGCTAAACAGAAAAAAAAGGTGCCAAGAAAAGCTGGAACAACTAACAGATCTGCTAAAGAGAAAGAGGAATCTGAAGAAGAGGATTTAGAAGAGCAGATACCAGATGTTAAAGACATCTCTGATGAGTACGAAGGGGAAAGTGAAGATGAAGATCTCGTTATTATGGAGGATTTTGAAGATTCAGAGGCAGGGTCCAAAGCTAATCGGGATGATTTTGTTCTGGTACAATTCAAAAAGCAAAGCCAAAAGGAATCGTTTGTTTTTTATATTGGAAAAGTTACTGAAATACAAGAAGTTGATTTGATTGTATCATTTTTAAGGAAAAAAAATAAATCTTTTATTTTTCCTAATGTTCCTGACATAAGCCCAGTTTCAAAAAACGATATTAAAAAAGTTCTTTCTATACCTGTCAGTACGCAGGGGCTATTACTGTTTTAACATAATATTTCTCTCAGATATTAAAATTCTTTAATTAGTTATTATGTTTTGTGCAAACAGAGTATGCAAACTCTAAATACCTAGTTTATGTTTCATATATATTCCGACACATGTTTCTTTTATGTTTCTTTACGCATGATAAAGTTCTATTGAATTCAGTATCTAATAACTTTCCTTTCCTGTTCCATGCTAAAATAAATTTAAGAGCGATGACATCATTTGCCTGACACAATATCAGTGAGATTAGAAGTAAGTATCATTGGAATTCCCCCAAAAATGCAAAACTATTTCCATCCGGAATTACCCCAACTAGCCAGTTGGGGTAATTACGGACGATGAGATCTGAGGCTGACACTTCACCTTCGATCTAATGAAGGTCTAACATATATACTTCCTAAATATTATTGGATGGACATTGCTTTGACCTATGATCTGTGTCCGAAATTACCCCACTGACAGTGGGTAATTCCGGACAAGGTGGGGTAATTCCGGAACTAATTTACTAGCAGTAAAATAATTTTTTTAGCCATTAAATTGACATGATTGGATTCATTATCAAATAAGGAATCTGATCATACTCATTGATTGCGAATTTAACAAATTTATGGGGACTAAAACCAATTAAACACTGAAAAAATCATCAAAACCGTCCGGAATTACCCCAACCAAGAGTAGGACATTGTTTTGTAGATGTGCGTACACCCTTCTGCAGATTTTTGAAAATGCTGGTAGAAGTGATATGGGTATGTAATTCTCAGTCTTTGAGGTATCAGCCTTTTTATAAAGTGGTTTGATTATAGACTTGTTGAGTGAGTCAGGGAATATTGTACCTTCTTCAAAATAACTATTACAAATATGATAGCTTTAAAATTATAAATCTCTGATTTTAAGCAAAAGAGTTTTTATCACTGTTTTTAGAATAGAATTTACAGGTTACATACGTCCTTGTGACTTTTTCCTTTTGCCGCAATTGAAACATGTCTTACAGGGACGTCATTTTGGAACTCTGGAGAACATTCAAAGGATTGTAACCAACCAGTTAACAGCCCTACCAGTTGAAGTCTCCCAGCGCTGCTACCAAGAGTGGAAACTCCGCCGGTGTATAGGTGCCCAAGGTAACTACTTTGAAGGGGATAATATTGTTGTTTTTTTTTTTTTTAATAAAAACTTTGGTACATAAACAATCAATCTCATTACCGGTACTTTTCTCACAAACCTCATTTATGTAATTCAGTACAACAAACAGAATGGAAGAAATAATTCACAGTGATAAAAACAATTCATCACAGTTGTTTGAAAACCACACAAAAATTGCAGTAATTATGCACATTTTAACTAATTGTGGGAAGTGTAGGATGCATTGCCATCTGCTTCCAATTAGTTACCACACTCAATGTTGCTCTAACAGTAGCTTATTATAACGATTGGATCAAAATGAACATATCTGTTTGTCTCTTGGATAAAACTGTAATAAAATTTTCCTTATACAGCATTTCACTGCGGTTGGAAAATTATTGGGATTTATGTTTTTCATGGCATGTGCTATGTGGAACAAATGTCTGACGGTTATACTATCTTTCTTTAATGCAATGGATTACGCTTCTAGTTCCAGCTCTTTTTCGTTTTTTTTTTTTTTTTTTTTTTTTTTTTTTTTTTTTTTTTTTTTTTTTTTTTTTCTATTACTTTATATGATTCTAATTATCGTAACATTAGCGATTTTTAAAATTTAATCACAAATTATGAGTAGTTATAATTGGGAGAAGAATTAGAGTAGTAGAGCAGTGGAATCACGACCGTAAATTATGACTAAATTTATGGAAGTTAGTAAATCTTGGTTTCTACTTGAGCCCATGGAGGAAAGAAATATATGGAGACGAAATAACGTTAAATCTGTGACGCCGCCTCTAAACTCTCGGCTGATATTGCGCATGCACGGCGGCGGCCATATTACATATCCCTACAGTTCCTTAGTTCACATTGGGTTTGATGCTGTGATTATTTCATTTTCTAATGTGTCTAAGTTTTTTAAAATGCCATCTTGTGCTGAATACGGTTGCACAAATAGGCCAGATAGTAAAGAACCTGGAATATCATTTCATAAGTAAGTTGCATTGTAATTATTGTTCTTGACGTGTGCAGTAGGTATTGGCAAGTTTGGTGCCTGTCTATAATTATTTAGTCATAGCTCTCAATAGGATGGCTTTGTTCTCAAATTTTTGTTGGTGTAGTGTAGAAAATCAGCATACCTTGCTATTTTGCACATAATAAGCTAGCATTACTTTTTAACGAGTGTTGAAAATGATATTTAAAGGGGCGATATTTACATCGCGATTCAGTGATTTTAGATTTCTTTCATCACGTTGCAGTTTATACTGACTTTGTATGATAAAATTAAATGTGTTAAATTATGCTATGCAATCTAGGAATCTTGATGAAGCAAACGATGTTGTTACCCCAAATGCAGTTTGTGATTCAAATACGCGTCTGTGGGTGTGTCTACATAGTTTAATTCTGTAGCGACAATTTAATGGAGATTGTGGTTAGGTCTAAATGCAATATGTAACAGAATGGTTTTGTTGTTACATAAGGGACAAAGAATTTATCTATTATTGTTAGTAATTTCATGAGAACCATATTAGTTACAAAACGTGTATCGCGATGTAAACTACTTCTAGCTGTTCCCAGTTAAGCTTACGATGTATGGTAACAAGATAACTATTTTTATTCTGGTCTAGGCCGCATTTCAACCTAACCACAAGTGGTAGTAATAAAACTGAAATATCCATTCTGCATGTCCACGTTGTAATTCATTGTGGGTTTGGCAGAATTAATTTTTGTTCCAGGCCGCATCCAAACCCAATCCCCTCAGTTTGGAGACAGTATATCCCGAAAACTAAGCAAGATATCGAAGATTTTTATTACTTATTTTCGATTTGTCTCATCGTGTTACGTAAGAATCCATCATCAAATTTGACTTTTGCGAAATTTTTCATCTGCATTTTAACTCAAGACACCTCACTTTTGAGACATGATATCTAGAGAACTAGGCGAGTTATCGAAATTTTTTATTCTTTATTTGTAACGTCTTTTAAAATAATAATCTATCATCAAATTTGACTTTGACCAATGTTTTCTTCTGAATATCAACCAAAAACATCTCACATTTGAGACAGAATATCTCGAAAACTAAGCAGAATATATATATATAAAAAAATAATCTTCATTTTTTAATTGTCTCATCGAATTACATAATAATCCATCACCAGATTGCGGCGTCACGTTTATCCTAGAGTCCCCTTGCGGTTTTTGTACATATTCTCCGTGTCTGTATGGATTAGTGATGTGCCGGATATCCGTATCCGTATCCGCGGATATCCGAGGGTGAAAAAAGATCTGTATCCGTATCCGTATCCGTTACTTTTTAGCGGATCTTTAACGGATCTTTTGTAAAGAATTTCACTAATCAGGTATTTAAAATTTTAAAGATATCTAGCAATGAAATACTATTAACTTCATTTCCAATTACTTCATATTTCTTAAAATATCATATCTTGCACTTTTATATTGCAAAAATGAATTATTTAAACATATATTTTACTACAATGAAGTCTTCACGGGTGTACCGCCGGATTGTGTTGTGAAAACACGATATTTTGAGGACTAGCTCCGCGGTCTTATTCAGGTGTGGAGACATCTGCACTGGCGGAGCTAGTCGTCCAAATATCGTGTTTTCACAACACAATCCGGCGCAACCGTGAAGACTTCATTGCAGTCGTACGCCGGAAAAGTCTTCGTTCTTACATTTATTTTACTAGTTTACCAAAGGTAACTGGTAACTTACCACTGTAGTAAGTTTTTTTTTTTTTTTTTTTTTTTTTTTTTTGTCGTCAGTCTTTCGACTGGTTTGATGCAATCCTCCATCCTTTCCTATCCTGTGCTAACCTCTTCATTTCTACATACCCCTTACAGCACACGTCATCAATTATCTGTTTCATATATTCTAATCTCTGTCTTCCTCTACAGTTCTTACCTTCGACTGTTCCCTCCACTAACAAGTTAACCAATCCAGCATGTCTCAAAATATGACCTACCAGCCTGTCTCTTCTTTCTGTAAGCTTCTTCCATAAACTTCTTTTCTCACCCATCATTTCCAAAACTCGTTCATTTCTTACTTTGTCTGTCCACTTAATTTTCATCATTCTTCTGTAACACCACATTTCAAATGCTTCAATTTTCTTTCTTTCCGGTATTCCTAAAGTCCACGTTTCGCTACCATAAAGAGCTGTGCTCCACACAAAGAGTTTCAAAAAGTTCTTTCTAATTCCTAGATCAATATTTGAAACTAAAAGGTTTCTCTTTTTCATGAAAGCTCTTTTTGCTAGTGCTATTCTGCTTTTGACATCATTCTTGCTTCGGCCATCGGTTGTAATTTTACTTCCCAAGTAACAGAATTCGCTTACTTCTCCTATTGCATCCGATCCTATTTTTATATTTAATCTAGTATTGGTATCATTTCTGCTACATTTCATCACTTTTGTCTTGCTTTGATTTATATTCAGTCCAAAATCTTCCTTCAGTATTTCGTTCATGCCATTCAGTAACTTCTCAATATCCTCCGCCCTCTCTGCTAGCAAGACAATGTCATCAGCAAAACGTAACATACTGATTTTTTCTCCGTGAAAACTTATGCCACATGGAAATTTTTCTTTGACTTTCTTCATTGCTGCCTCTACATACAAGTTGAATATTAACGGGGATAGACTACAGCCTTGTCTCACACCCTTTTTAACTGATGCATGTCTCTCGTGATTCTCTACTTTTATTACCGCCACTTGATTCTTATATAGTTTATAGAGTATTCTTCTATCTCGATACTTTAGACCTGACTTCTTTAAAATTTTGAACATCTTGTCCCACCTAACATTATCAAATGCTTTTTCTAAATCAACAAATGCCATAAAAGTATCTTTGTTTTTCTTGATCCGCCCTTCAAGTATTAATCTTAAAGACAGAATTGCTTCCCTTGTACCGCGATTTTTCATAAACCCAAACTGATCTTCACCTACTATCTCTTCTACTACCCTTTCCATCCTTCTGTATATTATTCTGGTCAGTAATTTTGAAGCATGTGATGTTAGACTAATGGTGCGATAATTCTCACATTTGTCGGCTTGTGCTTTCTTTGGAAGTGTGAACATGATATTTTTATTAAAATCAGTTGGAATTTCTCCTGTTTCATAACTTTTGGATATCAGCTTGAATAATCTTTCGATTCCTTCCTCTCCTAGGGATTTAAGAAGTTCTGCAGGGATCTCATCAATTCCAACTGCCTTATTTGCTTTCAAGTCATTCAGAGCTTTATTAAATTCTGTCCTCAAAACACGATCCCCTAAGTCATCAATGTCAACATCATCTTCCTTTTCCATTACACTATTGTTCAAGTCGTCCCCATCATAAAGTTTCTCAATGTATTCTTTCCATCGGTTAGCTCTATCTTCTGAGCTTAAAAGAGGTTTCCCATCGGCAGCTTTAATGTTCATACCTCTTTTCTTCATTTCTCCAAAATTCTGTTTGATCTTTCTATATGCAACATCTACTTTTCCTGCAACCATTTCCTTTTCTACTTCTTCACACTTTTCTTGTAGCCATTTTTCTTTTGCTATTTTGCATTTCCTATTTATTTGATTTCTAAATTGCCTGTACTGCTCTTTGCCTGCTTCATCCTGAGCATTTTTGTACCTTCTCCTCTGATCGATCAGCTGCAAAATTTCTTCTGTGATCCAAGGTTTTCGGGCAGCTTGTTCCCTAAAGCCTAAGGTTTCTTTGCCAGCTTTCATTATTTCGGTCTTTAATGCATTCCATTCGTCCTCGGTTGAGCTCCTTTCACAGTTAATTCTTAGACCTAAGTCTACCATTTCTGCAAATTTTTCTCTTGTGCTAGATTGTTTCAGTTTATTCACTTCCAGTCTGTTCTGCTTATATTGCTTCCTTATTCGCTTAAATTTCAGCCTGCACTCCATTATTATCAAATTATGGTCAGAGTCTATGTCTGCTCCTGGGTACGCTTTACAATCTAGAACTTGATTCCTGAATCTCTGTTTGACCATGATATAATCTAGCTGATATCTGCCTGTATCCCCAGGACGTTTCCACGTGTAAATTCTTCTTGCATGGTTCTTAAACAGTGTGTTTGCCACTACTAGCTTATATCTTTCACAAAATTCTAGCAACCTGCTTCCTCGGTCATTTCTTTCTCCTAGACCAAAACTTCCTACAGTATTCCCAACTTTTCCTTCTCCCACTATTGCATTCCAATCACCCATGAGTATTAGATTTTCCTCCCCCTTCACATATTGAATTAATTCGTCAATTTCAGCGTATATTTTTTCTATTTCTTCGTCATCTTCCTGTGATGTTGGCATATACACTTGTACTAATGTGGTTGGGACGGGCTTAGTTTCTAACCTCATCAAAATAATCCTGTCACTAAACTGTTCATAATAACTCACCCGTTTCCCTAGTTTCTTGTTCATTACAAATCCTACACCAGTGACTCCATTGACAGCTTGTGTGCTAATTATCCTGTGTTCCCCAGACCAGAAATCCTGTGCGTCCTTCCATTTAATCTCACTAATCCCAACAACATCTAACTTAAGTTGTTCCATCTCCCTTTTTAAGTTTTCTAACCTACCTGCCCTATTCAGACTTCTAACATTCCACGCTCCGACTCGTAGAATGTTTCTATCCATTCTGATGACTCCTCCCTGAGCAGTCCCCACCCGGAGATCCGATTGGGGGACTATTTTACCTCCGTAATATTTTACCCAGGAAGAAGCCATCATGATATATGTAATTTGAGAGGATTACATGTCCTCGGGATACACTTTGGGTCTTTAATGCAGTGGTTTCCCGTTGCCTTCTGCATCCCCATGCCGTTGATCATTTCTGATTCATCCGCCTTTAGGGGCCGTTTCCAACCCCAAGGGCAAGAGGGTGCCCTGAAGTAAGTTTTAAGGTATTATTTTAACTATCTTTGTAGTGAGATCAGGCCTCTAATCTTTGTGATTCGCTAGCTGAAATTATGTTTAATGTACTGCTAAAGTGTTTACATCAGATAAAATAATCACTTTTACACGAACTTAACAAAATAAATGTTATATTTAACATTAAGTTTGGTAAATTGTACTTCAAAAAGAGTAAATTGGCAGTTTTTTTCACCCAAAAGTCTATTACGATGAACATCATAACTTATTCCTGCTGCACTGAAAAACTGCTCACTTGGAACGCTTGTTACAGGTGATGATAAATATGTGCGACCCATTTACTTACTATTATTGTTAACAGCTTTTTTAACAATCAGGTGCAGCTGATGTGCACCACAAACAATATTATCTACTTCAGATAAAGGGCAGGAACTCTTCATGTTGGATCCTGCATCTCTTACCATGCAGTGCACATTCTGTTTGGGATTCCCCACCCTTCAAACATATTTTTAAATATTTACGCAATGTTATCTCCCGTTTGACGTTCTTCAAGTATCTCCGCTTTTAAAATGATATTTTCCCTTGTAAAATGTTTTGTAATGTTCTGGATATCAGTGAAACACCCTACCAAAAAAGCCTACCTGATGTAGGTTGTAAAGGAAATTCTATCAAAATCCTTCAACACGTCTTTATTTTCGATCCTAAAGTTCGCTACAGATGAATTCTGTAAAATATTTCCTGCCTTTTAGAACATAATTTGCAAGAACATTATCCAGCAATCGTCGGAACCCAAAATCTTCTACGTGTTGAAAAGGTAGACCCAGATAAAGCTATCATTTCTGTAATTAAATAGTTATAAATAATTTCTATTTTTGACTATCCCACATCTTGACTTTTTCTATGTATTCGTTAATTTTTTTTAAATTATCTTTTTACCGTTTTTAAAGACGTTCCCTGCTGAATTTGTTCACCGGCAATCTTCTTAGCGGCGTCTTCTTTTAAGAATAACTCATATTTTTGTGGGTGCTTCGTCTGAAGATGAATTTTTAAGAAAGTTGTACATTCATGGGAATACATTCCTTCACAGAATTTGCATTTAGCAGATTAGTCATTTACTATCGTAAAATATTTCCATATTACACTACTATTTTTTGTATAAATTGTTTTTATTTTAATTTAACTTACAAGTTCCAAAAAAAAAAAACAGAAACATATATCATCAACGCAATCCTATGTCATCCTAAAATATAAACATAAATACGCACAGTGCAAGGTCAAGACACGTCGCGTATGCTGGATGTTCGTTGATAATAGATCGTAACTGACGACTTTTTCACTGTCGGTCCAAGTTGAGAAAGTTGAGATCCGTATCTGTATCCGTATCCGCGGATATAGCCTACATTTTTAACGATCCGGCACATCACTAGTATGGATGTGGCCTAGCCCCCCCTTCCCCCCCTCCCCCCCACTCCTCCTCCGCCCGGCGTCACTTCAATGCGTGGTGAAGGTCCCTTGCGTCGTCTCCATATATTTCTTTCCTCCATGCTTGAGCCAGGGACTGGAATAAGTTACCAAGCGAGCTGTTAAATTACCTCACATAGTGAAAGAGTTGCAGTTATGGGCGCCGCGCCGGAGGGATTGCTTTAAGGGGGGTGCATTTTCACATTATATTTTTTCCACATCAATAATAATACTTACTATTTATTAAAGAATTAACTAATAAGATATAATTAAATACAAGATCCTTTCAATTATAGATAGGTATATAAAACTAAGCAATAACATCATGTCAATTAAATTAATGTCAAATTGATGCCACGCGGATTTTAATTTGCGTCTCTGGAACGCATATCGGCTGGGTATCTCACGTATCTTGCGATGGGGCTGGAAGGGGATTTACCCGCCCGTACAAACTCACGATTTTCAAACTATTTGTTAATTAACAAACAAGTAGTTAATCAGCCGTTAACACAGCCGACAACGCCGCAAGACGAGTAAGTGACCGTGCATGTGGGCCTTTGTTCTAATTATGAACGAAGTAAGACGTTTTATATGCAAAAAGCGCAAGACTGATGTTATCAGTCATCAGTCTGATGATGATGATACACCTCATACTATGACACTCAATCCAGTCTGTTATGTTTGTATCCAAACTTTACATTAAAAATTATAGACTATAAATTATGTTAACATTACACTCATTACAATTTAGACTGCTGGAAATTGAAATAAGAACACCGTGAATTCATTGTCCCAGGAATGGGAAACTTTATATACACATTCCTGGGGTCAGATACAACACTTGATCACACAGACAGAACCATAGGCACATAGACACAGGCAACAGAGCATGCACAATGTCGGCACTAGTACCGTGTATATCCTCCTTTCGCAGCAATGCAGGCTGCAATTCTCCCATGGAGACGATCGTAGAGGTGCTGGATGTAGTCCTGTGGAACGGCATGCCAAGCCATTTCCACCTGGCGCCTCAGCTGAACCAGCGTTCGTGCTGGACGTGCAGACCGCGTGAGACGACGTTTCATCCAGTCCCAAACATGCTCAATGGGGGACAGATCCGGAGATCTCGCTGGCCAGGGTAGTTGACTTACACCTTCTAGAGCACGTTGGGTGGCACGGGATACATGTGGACGTGCATTGTCCTATTGGAACAGCATGTTCACTTGCCGGTCTAGGAATGGTAGAACGATGGGTTCGATGACGGTTTGAATGTACCGTGAACTGTTCAGTGTCCACTCGACGATCACCAGAGGTGTACGGCCAGTATAGGAGATCGCTCCCCACACCATGATGCCGGGTGTTGGCCCTGTGTGCCTCGGTCGTATGCAGTCCTGATTTTGGCGCTCTAGTCCAGTAACGGGGTCGTAAAAAGGGGGTCTCACAAACATCACATCACGTAGAAGATTTTTTTTCTTATCTTGTATATATTGGTGAGAGTATGCAGAAACCAAGTTTTCGACCTCCAGCACCCTCGGCACAATTTTCTGTGGCCAAAAAACATCAAAATTTGGGTACTTTTTTCAGTTTTTCGTCTGTAACTCCTTCCTGATAAGTCCTATCAAGAAATATTCTATTTTCATTTTGAAAGAGGACAAAATTTCCTACAACTTTCGTATTACAAACTTTTTTCTAAACTCGAAATTAAACGAGCTACAGTTCTTTGAAAATCAGCCAAATTTCACACTTTCCCTAAAAGTTGGGTTTTTACCTACTTTGCAGCTCAAAATGACCTGAAACCCCTGTATATATAACCGATATATATGTATTTCTGTATGACATAGTATATATATGTACTATACTTTGATTACTGATGGTCCATTCAATAATCATATAGCATTGTTGGCCGGGAGATCCCGAAGGATTGTTCGGCCGCCAGGTTACAGTGTTATGGATAGGCCGCGCAGTGCGCTTCTTGTGGCTATCTAACCTGACCAAGTACCAGTACCGCATATAGGGAACCTACAGCTTAAGGTGGAATCCAAACCATAGAATCGTTCTGGCTTACTTCATATTACACAGCAAGCTGTGGCAGAGGTAAAGCTCGGGTTAATGGCCTTTGAAAATTACTGCTGAGAACGGGATTTCGATCTTCAGTCAGATACCTTAACCACTGAGCTACCATTTCGTTCTATTACCTGATGGTATTTGTACCAGTTTGCTGGGGCACATTTATCCAATGACTGCACCATGAAGAAGGGGGACAGCACACCAAAATGCGCTAACTGTCAAGGAAGTCATGTTGCCAGCTACAAAGGGTGTCCTGCGTACAAACGTGCCAGGGATCGGCAACGAGGAATCACCTGTGTCCACTCCTCTAGAGAAAACAAGAAGACTGATGACAAGACGACTAAGGACACAGCTGTCCAACAATCACCCGCCGCCGACTATCCTAGTCGACAGCGAGAGAACAAGAATAAGCCCCCTCCTGCACATAACGATAAGAGACCCCCCCAAAAATCAGGCAAAGGAATGCAAAAAGGAAATAAGAAGACCATGGCTCAACAGTCTGAAAATAAGAAGAGCACGACTCAACAATCGGCTAATCATTCGGTGGCCACAACTTATGCCGAAAAGACATCTGGAAAAACACCACCAAAAGGGACTAAGCAAACGGCAGCGGAGAAGACAAACTCTCAAGAAACCTGCCAGAAATGCCAACACTCGCCCACTCCTCAATCAGCAAATAACAGCGGCACGATGGACCATCTATTAAACATAGTAGGTAGCCTACTCAATATGTGACGTCTCTCCTCGCCAAGTTTGACCAGCTCGCCGCGGATATAAAGACCGCAGTTAAGACGGTTCCAGCAGCCGAACAATCAGAGAAATCCCTGACCAATAATGAATAGGACACATATACAAGGTTTATCTCTGTGTGTTTGGAATGCCAATGGCATCCGACAACAACTTGGAGAGTTTAGGCAATTTCTGCGTGATGAGGACGTAGATATTTGCCTTGTCTCAGAAACCCACCTCAAACAAGGCCTTAACGCCTCAGTAGCCAACTATTGCTGCTATCGGAATGACAGGCCAACTGCAGGAGGAGGTGTGGCAATATATATAAAGCGTGGTATCCCTCATCATGAAATACTGTCGCCACAAACCAACCAGATAGAAATCAGGGCTATAGAAGTGGAAACTACCACTGGGCCAGTCACAATAGTATCAGCATATAGACCACCACGGAGACAGCCAATTGCAGAGGACTTTGATCGTCTTCTTTCAATCCGAGGCAAACTGATCATCGGGGGTGATCTTAATTCGAAACACCCCGATTGGCACTCGAGAACTACAAACCCAGCAGGACAGCTGCTCCACAGGATTGCAGTCAGACGCAACTTGCTAGTCTGGGGCCCGGTGGAACCAACACACCACCCCTGGAACGGCGGTCGTCCAGATGTCCTAGACATTGTGATCACACGGGGGATTGCGGGCTTCATCTCCGCGCACACAATGAACAGGCTTTCGTCAGATCACTCTCCAGTCCTGATAGATATAGACGTAGGCCCGTGGAGACCAACAACTACCAGCCTAAAGAACTACAGCAAGACCAACTGGGAGAATTTCCGTGAAGAGATCACGGTATCCCTTCACCGCCTGAGGCCCCTAGATGCGACACAAATAGAGACTGCTATCAAACAGGTCTCCAAAACCATCATTAGAGCGGCTAACACAGCAACGCCTCCTGTAACTGAAAGACCCAGGTCTCGCCAACTCCCGCCACACCTACTAGCACAGATAAGACATAAAAACAGGGTGGCTAAGGAATGGCGACTAACCAGGCGCCCTGAAACAAGGCGGTTACTAAATCGACTCCAACGCG
Organism: Vandiemenella viatica; assembly: GCA_031002005.1. Taxonomy (NCBI): domain Eukaryota; kingdom Metazoa; phylum Arthropoda; class Insecta; order Orthoptera; family Morabidae; genus Vandiemenella; species Vandiemenella viatica. The sequence continues at coordinate 6,953,789 of JARYHS010009186.1, read as the reverse complement.
AGCTGAAAGCGGCGCTCGAAGAGCATAGAAACCGAGAGTGGTCGTCACGTCTGGCCTCCCTAGACGTTAAAGACGGAAACCTTTGGGTAGAGACCCGACGTTTTACAAAGCGGCGTACCAGACTGCCCCCACTTCATGGCGAAAGGGGCCTTGTGTTTAGCGACTCAGACAAGGCCAATGCTCTGGCGGACCACTTTGAGAAGCAATTCAGACCTTCTCAAGATAATGATGAAGAAGAATCTGCAGACATCCGCCGAAGACTTGCCCGTTTTCTAGCAGCTGAGGACGACGACTACATAATAGAAGAGATCACACCTGATGAAGTTCGAAACATATTGAGTAAACTACACCCCAGGAAGGCTCCAGGAATTGACAACATAAGCAACCAACTACTGAAGAACCTTCCACTACAGGCGATTGAACACCTCACAGAAATCTTTAACATAGTTCTACGCCGCCAGCACTATCCAAGATGCTGGAAGCAGGCTACAGTTGTTGCTGTGCCAAAACCTGGGAAGAATACGACATTCCCCCAGAACTACCGCCCTATCAGCCTGCTCCCCTCAATGAGTAAAATCTTCGAGAGATTATTGTTAAAGAGACTAGAGGCACACATCAGGACCGAAAACATCATCCCGGAGTTTCAATTTGGGTTCCAAAAAAGACACTCTGCAAGCCAGCAAATTATGAGAATAGTGGAACGTGCCACTACTACCTTCAATTTTCGTGGCTACTGCCCGCTAGTATTGTTAGACGTCGCACGGGCATTCGACTCCGGCTGGCATAGCGGTTTGCTCTACAAACTTTATAACCAGGGTTTCCCCGGCCCTCTTGTAAAGCTGATCAAGAGCTATATATCTGGGAGATCTTTCAAAGTGAGGGTTGGCAATAATCTGTCAAGTCGCCGCCCCATAAGAGCTGGAGTACCGCAAGGTTCGGTCCTAGGTCCGGTATTGTATAATCTATATACCGCGGATATACCAGCCCCAGCCACAGTACGTACTGCCCTATATGCAGACGACACTGCGTTCTTTACCGCGCACAGAAATAAAGCCACTGCAATCAGAAGATTACAAGAAGTCCTCCAGCAGACTGAAGCCTGGGCAAGACGTTGGAGAATAACTTTAAACTCGACAAAGACTCAAGCTATTATGCTGACCAGGCGCCTGGGGAAGCGTGACCGTCGGCAAAACCGCATGCGTAACCTACACCTAAATGGCGAAGACATCGAATGGACAACCACAGCTAAATACCTCGGCGTGATTTTGGACAGTCGTCTAACCTGGAAACATCACATTGAGGAGACACGACGAAAAGTTGCAGCTAGGCTACAAGAGTTATACCCAATACTCAACAGGGATAGCTCATTGTCAGCCTCCACCGGCGTCAGTGTATACTGTAGCCTAATACGACCGGTGATTGAATATGCGTGCCCTGTTTGGGGGTATGCATCCAAGGCCCAAATAAACCGTTTGCAAACGATGCAGAACAGATCACTTCGGCGAGCACTACATGTGCCAAACCGATTTCTCACAGCAGACCTGCACGAAGCAGCAGGTGTCCCAATGCTCCAAGAAAGAATTATGGAAATTACCAAATCTTTCTATAGGACATCACGAAAGTCGACTAACCCACTAATAGCAAATCTTGGCCAGTATTTTACTACCTTTGACAAACACAAAAGACCACTGTCAATTCTAACTAATAATTGAGAAAAACAAAGAGCAACCAAAAGGCAAACCACCAGTAAAGTGACTAAATCTGTAAGATTGAAGGAAATGTCTAATGACAACAAACTTCACCACAACTGCTTAACAAAGGAAAAGCAGAAAATGCTCACGGCGGCGGCTCACTTCACCGGAAGATGGCGTCGATGATTCAGTGCGCCGAAATATCGTGTGATTACGATAACACCTCTATAACTCGGCTAGTCACCCGAGAACATTATTTGTATTCTCAACGCCGAGAAAGATTACGTAATTATATATTTTACCTCTACGGGGAGGATATTTATTGTAAAGTCAAGCAGCTGGAGAAGTTACGCAAGAAGAAATCCAGACTTCTCAGCGCGCTCGCCTTTCTTCAGCGCTGCAGGGACCAGGACACCGTCCCACGTTTTGCCGAGATTCGGCACCCGATTGATTCTTTCGCAGCGAAGAAAATTCTGCGGCGGGCCAGCTTGGCTCTAGTGCGGGAAAGGATACGGTATACCAGGCGTGAACTAGACTCCGTGTCTCAAGAACTTTTTGCCGTCCACCTGTTTCTATCAAACTACATCCACCGTGACGCCTGGGAATGGATAGACAGTTGTACTGTGGCTGGAAGTTGCAAGGTTCAATGTAGCGCAACTGCACGTCAATGTGGCAAGTTCTCTCGGCTCGCCCGAAGATCCAAGCCTTCCTCAGAGCCAGACAGGAATACTGTCATCAATCTGAGCGGTGAGGTAATGGACTCTGACACCATATCGGTGCTATCTAAGGGACTAAATTTTGCTCCAGTACCGAAGTCCATGCCGTATAGGGATATTCTTACCGGCGTTGAACAAGCCGTCCGTGGTTTGCCTAAAGAGGCTGCGGAAGAAATGAGGCGTGAAACCTGCCGTATTTTATGCAAATCAAAGTCGCCACGGCCCAACATCACAGCGGCCGAGAGGAGATCACTTCGGGCATTGCGGGACAACAAAGGCATTATGGTCTGACCGGCAGACAAAGGTAACGCTTCTGTAGTGCTTACTACGGCAGATTATCGTCGAAAGGTGGAAGAACTCCTGAAGGACGCATCCTATCGCAAGATTGCACGGGATCCTACCAACGCTGTGGTGAGAAAAACGACAGCTCTTCTTAAGAACTCAGGTCTACCAGAAGAAACAGTTAAACAACTACTACCCCGTGCTGCTGTTCCTCCAAGGCTCTATGGACTTCCCAAGATCCATAAAGAGGGTACCCCATTGCGGCCAATCGTAAGTACCATCGGATCAGCTACATATTTTCTTGCCCGATATCTAACTGGGCTGCTGACACCATTAGTGGGTAAAGGTCCTCATCACGTGACCAACTCCGCAAGATTTATTGACGTCATTAAAGAACTCCAGCTGCAGCAACATGATTTATTGGTGAGTTTCGATGTGGTGTCACTGTTTACTAGGGTCCCTCTCAATGACACGTTGGCTCTACTGGAACAGCATTTTGAGCCTGCCATAGTTGAGTTGTTCCGGCACACACTCGCATCGTCGTATTTCTTGTATGATGGGGAGTATTACGAACAGGTTGATGGAGTAGCCATGGGCAGTCCATTATCGCCAGCTATTGCCGACTTCTTCATGGAGAACTTTGAAGACAAGGCACTGGCAAGTGCTCCTATGAAGCCCAGAGCTTTCTTTCGGTACGTAGATGACACCTTTGTGGTCTGGCCACACGGCAGAGACAACCTGGAAGTGTTTCTCCATCATCTTAACAGTATAAACGGAAACATCAAGTTTACGATGGAGGTGGAAAAAGAAGGCCGGCTGCCTTTCTTAGACATACTAATAGAGAGGAAACCTGACGGGTCTCTAGGACATTCTGTGTACAGAAAACCGACGCACACAGACCTATACCTCAACGCGCGTAGCCATCACCATCCGGCACAGCGCAAGACGGTACTCAGCACACTTGTACATAGGGCGCGAGCGATATGCGATGCTGACAGTCTACCCGGTGAATTGAGTCATCTGCGTGAGACCTTTCGACGCAATGGGTACACTGATTATCAGATAAGACTGGCATTCCGAGAGCCGACACGCAGGCTCAACAACACCAACAAGGAGCCACCTGATCGTCTAGCCTTCTTGCCGTACTCTGGCGCCACAACGTCCAAGATAGGACGGATTCTAGCAAAAAGTGGAATCAAGACCATCTTCCTGCCACCACCGAAGGTGAAGAACATCTTGCGCTCCCCCAAGGATGACCTTGCTCTGCGGACACCTGGGGTATATAGCATTAGCTGTGAATGTGGAAAGAGCTACATTGGCCAAACGGTGCGGTGTGTTCACCAACGTTGTCTAGAACATGCACGACACGTTCGTCTGGGGCAGAAAGACAAGTCTGCGGTGGCAGAACACAGCCTTGAACATGGCCATGGTTTTGATTTCGAAAATACCAGAGTACTGGCGCATACTGGGAGCTTCTGGAACAGCATCTTTACGGAAGCAGTAGAAATTCGTCTCGCGTCTAACCTCGTCAACCGCGACAGCGGGTACCAGCTGAGTGAAGCCTGGACGCCAATCATCAATACTATTCGCCGACAGCGCGACCGGGACGCATTACACGGCGCGTCCAGATCAACGGGAAGTTCGGTGGTAACATAAGCAAGCAATTTGTTACTCAAGCATTAATGATCAGCTTACGGGAAAGTTTTTGCCTTCTGATTTTTCCTTCTATCGAACGATGTGTTGATACGAGGCAGGACCCCGGCTACGATTGGTTACAAATCTGACCAATCACGTGGCAGCATGGTTCAATATGAGGCCCGCAACGGATCCGTGTTGAACCATCAATTTGATAAACAATTTATTGTGAATGCTTTGTTTTCGGATATCATCTTCGAAGGAGCGATGACTTTAAGCCCGTCCGCTACATGCCATGTGAAAAAAGGACATCAAATCTAGCCGTAACACCACCTTGGCATCGATTCAAGCCGCAACGAGATTTGACCCCTGCTACGACTGGTTCTACAGCCGACCAATCAGAGGTATGCAGCGGTAATCTGGTCTAGCTCAGCAACTTCGCACGTTCCTGACCTCACTTCACCGGAAGATGGCGTCGATGATTCAGTGCGCCGAAATATCGTGTGATTACGATAACACCTCTATAACTCGGCTAGTCACCCGAGAACATTATTTGTAATAATAAAAGACGATGCACTTGAGTTTACTTCGAAGGTTGTATCATATTCCTTCCAGAAACCTTGTTCTCCTCCATGCAGCTGTCGCTAATCAGGACTGCATTGTTCAGCTGCTTGCAAAAATTGCTCTCGCCTGCCTCGTGAAAGCGTTCCTGGAATGTAGTAGATGAAGGAGAGGAAGATTTCTTCGATCTCGAGGAAGCTGTTCCTGATGCAATGGATGAAAGAGACACAATTCATTGATAAGCCGGGACAATCCAAACGGAAAAGAAATTTATTTATGACCATTTTTTTAAACTTATTTCGAAATTATTATGACTTTATAACTTTGCATTGTTGTTCGCTCTATTATCTTCAGTAATAGAGCGATCTGGTAGCTCAAGGCGTCTGACTGGAGATCGAAATCCCGGTCTCAGCAATGATTTTCAAAGGCCATTAACCCGACCTTTACCTCTGCCACAGCTTGCTGTGTAATATGAAGTAAGACAGAACGATTCTATGGTTTGGATTCCACCTTAAGCTGTAGGTTCCCTATATGCGGTACTAGTACTTGGTCAGGTTAGATAGCCACAAGAAGCGCACTGCGCGGCCTATCCATAACACTGTAACCTGGCGGCCGAACAATCCTTCGGGATCTCCAGGCCAACAATGCTATATGATTATTGAATGGACCATCAGTAATCAAAGTATAGTACATATATATACTATGTCATACTGAAATACATATATATCGGTTATATATACAGGGGTTACAGGTCATTTTGAGCTGCAAAGTAGGTAAAAACCCAACTTTTAGGGAAAGTGTGAAATTTGGCTGATTTTCAAAGAACTGTAGCTCGTTTAATTTTGAGTTTAGAAAAAAGTTTGTAATACGAAAGTTGTAGGAAATTTTGTCCTCTTTCAAATTGAAAATAGAATATTTCTTGATAGGACTTATCAGGAAGGAGTTATAGACGAAAAACTGAAAAAAGTACCCAAATTTTGATGTTTTTTGGCCACATAAAATTGTGCCGAGGGTGTTGGAGGTCGAAAACTTGGTTTCTGCATACTCTCACCAATATATACAAGATAAGAAAAAAAAATCTTCTACGTGATGTGATGCAAGTGAGAAATACCCCGTTACTGGACTACTCACCTGCACGGCGCCAAACACGCATACGACCATCATTGGAACCAAGGCAGAAGCGACTCTCATCACTGAAGACGACACGTCTCCATTCGGTCTCCATACACGCCTGTCGCGACACCACTGGAGGCGGGCTGCACGATGTTGGGGCGTGAGCGGAAGACGACCTAACGGTGCCCGAGACCGTAGCCCAGCTTCATGGAGACGGTTGCGAATGGTCCTCTCTGATACCCCAGGAGCAACAGTGTCCCTAATTTGCCGAGAAGTGGCGGTGCGGTCCCCTACGGCACTGCGTAGGATGCGACGGTCTTGGCGTGCGTCCGTGCGTCGCTGCTGTCCGGACCGAGGTCGACGGGCACGTGCATCTTCCGCCGACCACTGGCGACAACATCGATGTACTGTGGAGACCTCGCGCCCCACGTGTTGAGCAATTCGGCGGTACGTCCACCCGGCCTCCCGCATGCCCACTATACGCCCTCGCTAAAAGTCCGTCAACTGCACATACGGTTCACGTACACGCTGTCGCGGCATGCTACCAGTGTTAAAGACTGAGATGGAGCTCCGTATGCCACGGCAAACTGGTTGACACTGACTGCGGTGGTGCCCAACCGCTGCGCAGCTAGCGCCCTTCGACGGCCAACACTGCTGTTCCTGGTGTGTCCGCTGTGCCGTGCGTTTAATCATTGCTTGTACAGCCCTCTCGTAGTGTCCGGAGCAAGTATGGTGGATCTTACACACCGGCGTCAATGTGTTCTTATTTCAATTTCCAGGAGTGTACATACATTCACTACGGTATTATCCATAAGCCCATATTCGTCTATTGCTGGATATAGGCTCTCCCAGGCCACGGCATCTATCCTATTATCTCATTGATGTTACTAATATTATATTATAAATATGAAAGCATTTTTGTTTGGGGCGTCCATAAATTACGTGAGGTGAGATGGGGGGGGGGTCCAGCGAAATCTCACCAAGGGGAAGAGGGGAGGGTCAACGGAAATCACACGTCAGGTTTTGGAAATTTTTGTAGGACTGTAGAGCTAAAAAAATTTATAAATGGTGCGAAAGTCGAATTTAGGAGGGTTTGTCGACGAAAAGTGCGAGTGTAATCGGCTTTGGAAGGGTGAGACCTAATAAAAAAAAGGTCTCAAAAAGTTGCGAGGGCGAATTCTAGGGGGGAGGTCTCACGGATCAGATCTCACCAGAAGGGGGGAGGGCCATATCTCACGAAGTCTCACCAGAAAGGGGGGGGGGAGGGGATCCGGAAATCCGAAAAAACACCTCACGTAATTTACGGATTCCCCCTTTGGTTATTTGTCCTTTAATCGCCATTGAATGTCTGAAAGGACTGTAGTAAAAAATTAAAAAATATCATACAGGATACTTTTTCTAAACGCGAGCGATGTGGTGCGGAATATCTAGTACAGTTAAGGCAGGTCAAGTACGTCGTCTGTTCGTTCGTATCATTTTTGCTAATTATTCTTCTGCCCGTTTTCTTCCGTGTTGATTTCTTAATCTTGAAATAGTTTTATAACTTAACTGAAATTTCTTTTTTGTTTATAGGCACCAGTTATATCAGCAAATACTTTCAACAACAGGTATCGATCGATTCTACGAGCAGAAGCACAATTAATTTATTATTGGACGTTGGTATGTGTTTAAATTTTGATTATAAAATTGATGACGATCTACGTTTGAAACTGATGAGGTATCCTTCGAATCCTACTAAAACATACTATTTTAAAAATAATGTAAACCTTGAAGCTAAAAGAACCTTTCAATCTGAATGGATTACAATCTACTTCTGGTTGGTTTCCTAAGCTATAGCAAAAGGAACTTTCGTCGAATATGTGTTTTGTTCCGGCCTCCAGTGCAGCGCGGTCTACAAGGACAGTGTATCGTTTCTGGTTGCCTTAAACATCAAAAGTTTCATCAAGCTGCACAGTATCATACGACAAGTAAGTGGCATTGTGACGCCATGTCTTCTTCAAAAATTATTTTGAAAAAATCATGGGTAGAAGGGGACTGTGTGTTCATGAATCTTTGAATACGCCATATCACAAGGAAATTGTAGAAAATCGTGTGAAACTTCGATCAGTGGTATCAACAATTTTATTTTGCTGCCAGCATGATCTTCCACTTCACGGTAAAGTAGATGAGGTTTCTGTTTTCACAGATGTGCTACGTTTTCGAATTGACTCTGGGGACGAGATTTAAAAAAAAAAATCATTTAGAATCGGAAGCAAAAAACGCCTTGTACATGTGACATCAGATACAATATGATATTTTTATCTGAAAAGCAAACTAATTGAGGAGGTGAAACATGCTTCGAATTTTTCGGTGTTAGCTGATGAGACTGCAGATATTAGTGGTACAGAGCAATTATGGATTAGCTTTTGCTATTTAAAGGTAGTAAAAACCCAATAATTCGTGAAGATTTTTTGGGATACATGACGCGAAAAACATTTCTGAAACTATTATTCACTTTCTTGATTTTCTTTGATTTAAATAAACTTGATGGTCGAGGATACGTGCTGTCCAGTGACGGCTAGTTATGTAGGCGTTGTTCAGAAAATTAAGTATCCTAGAGCGCTATTATTCCACTGTGCAAGGCAAACATTGAATCTTATCATCAATGATCTGAACGATGTCAGTTAAGTAAGATGCTGCTGGGACGACAAAGGACATCATAATTTGTTTAGAGAGAGTAAACTGTAGCGAAATAAAATTGCAATATACCTCCCATCTTTAAACAGAAAAGTACAAGAGTATAAAAAAATTTCAACAAACTTTATTACAATTGTACGAGTTTTAGAAGAACTTTCACACAAACTCGATAACGAAAACCAAAGCATATCAGCTCCACACGACTGCGATAATTTATACATACATTGTGGCATTGTTAGTGGTTGCTGCATATTCCGCCAAACTTGAGCTCGTCTGCATCCAATTACAAGAAGTTAATATTAATATAAAAACAATACACAGTCACATAAATAAACTATCACTGTTGTAATGTCACGATGGTGTTCGTTGATTCGTATTTTTGAGAAGGATCGAAAAATTTGGAAATAGGTGAGTATTGATTTTAAATGTCATCGAATAGTGACAAGACAGATCTACAGATCAAATCAACTCTCTGAAAATACAGAAGAATTCTTCAGAATATCTACCTTCTTTCTATATTTAGACTCAATCATGTTTTCTCTGGGAATAAATATTCTTCCACACCTAAAAAATCATTTTCGTTTTTACATCTACACCCAGAAAATATAAGAAAATGGGACAAACCTTCATTTTTAACCATGGCAGAAAATATACACAATCTTTATGGATGTTTTCTACAGAATTTTATTCCCAGGCTACCAGATGGTACGAGATGTTCAAGACAGATGAAGTGAGTGATGCGGCCTTAAATGAATACCTTATTGAATACGAAGATTTGATTAGTCAGGCCACTCCGTTTTATCCAGCGGTACGCAAGGCAATCAGGATTGGCATAACCATTCCTTGACAACATGTAGCATTGAACGGTTGTTTAGTAGCCTACTATGTAGGAGCACACTGATTTTATTGATGAGGTGTAAAACAATTATGGACAGCTACTCAGACGCTTTAAATTATTATCAAACCGAGAATTTAATAACAAAATTTTTGTTTATTGATCTTTTTCTATGTATTTTCCTTCGTGGTGCCCATGGTTGCATTAAAGATACGTATAAAGCCAAGCGAGATGTTGAGGAAAATTTGCACTGGGGCATAAACTACACTACAACTGGCCCTGGTTATCAGTCCAGAGCAGCAAAGAAACTTAAATGCCATGTTCTTAAATAGGGGCTTCTGCAGCTCTATGGATGATATTATTTACTTTCTCTACATTCATAAAACTTCCCTCGATAACGTAATTAGTACACGTACTTTCAAAGGAAACTTTTCCACGGTTTTTATTGTCTGAGATTTAGTGCTCCTGAGATTTAGTGCTCATGGCCCATGGTTACTTGCGACTTACTAAATGTAAGTTTTAGTTAAATATCCGTAGTGGCCACATATTCCACAGACATTTCATAATAATATGGCAAAAAAGAAATGTACTGGCGAACAGTGTAATTTTTTTGATAAGATGTTTTGTACTGTTCTCTTCGTCAAGTGTGTAATTAGAGGCCAAAACTTTTCACCACCAGAGTGAGATGTTTATGTTTGAAAACATTGTTTTAACTGTACACTGCTGTCAGAATTTAAACCTTAACATTTTCGTACACACATTTTTACCCTTTTATCTGCTTTTGTGCGTTGCTACAATGCTAATACAATTAAACCTTGTCTCTTTAGCTCATTCAGAAAACGGAGCAAATAAATAATCAAAGTTTCGTAAAAGTGCATGTAAGTTATTAAAGAAACCACTACGAAGAGCAATAGTTAGCTACGATATTCAGAGAGTCCAACCAGCAAGGAAAAAAATTAAAGTTTAATCTGATGAACTTCTGTAATAATAAATTTGTAATGCCTGAAACATCGAGAAGTAGCAAGAAAGAAAGCATACAGATTTTTGTTTTTCCCTCGGAGTCGGTCGCGTGTTGATCTGAGACCCTTACTACGGGAATGACACGCCTTAGGGTGCGTAGCCTGACAACAGTTATCAGCTTTTCTATTGCTGTACATTCAGCAAGTTTTTATTTTAATACTAGCATTTGCCCGCTGCTTCACGCGCGCGTGCCTTGGCAGGTGTAGAAATTATTTACCGATTTTATTCTCTTATCAGACATTAACGTGGAAAGGCATGAACTGTTAATGTATTCTGAATAGTTTCGTTTAATTTCGGTTAATACGTTAGGTTCGGTTTTCATACTGATGTCAGAGAGTTGTTTTATTCATATTTTAACATGATGCAATTGATTCAATAGTAGAAAAGGTTCCTGAAAAATTAACAGTAGTAATTCGTGGTTGTAATTATTGTGCGAAGTATAAACATTTATTGTTTAGAAAGGCTTTCACGGTTCAAACGACGTTCTTTCTTCTGTGCGCTTTCAGAAGCTATGGATTTAGCGTATAGAACCCGGTTATAGGTCAATCGCTTTACTCGGTGCAGGTTACTTTCATTTGCTCTAGCTGTTTCATCTAGTTCTCTTTGACGTTGCAGACGATGTTGTCGGTCTATTTCACTCTCATTTAGCCGAATATTATTTCTGAAAGCAATATTTAACTCAGATAAAACATAATATTTTTAAATGCTGATATGGAGGATTCCACGTTAACCGTGGTACCGAAAATTTAAATGGATAGGTATAACAGTTGTAACGTTAAGAAAGCTGATATTATAATCATTATGTGTAATTTTTTTGGCGATTTTATGTGTAAACTTTGCCTGGGATTATATAGCTAGGTATAAGCTTTGTTAAGGATGTATCTGTGGATTTAATGAAAAATATTCTTTCCATGATTATTTTTAAATGTGGATACCGAGGATTGCAACATAACCGCGGTGCCATAAATTTATGTAAATATAGCAGTAATCTACGACTTAGTCCTCTTGGAAGTGTGCTGAAATATAAAAATTCGTTACCAATAATCACAGCATCTCAATTTTTCTGATTTATTTATTTTTTGTTGTTTGGATATTGGTTTTATTTTATGTTGATACACCATCAATTATTCCTGCTTTAAAATAGAAATTTACGTGAATTGGAGCTACTCTTGATTTCAAATCGTCGTATCATTACTGTCATTATTTCAGTCAGATATAATTAATCCAAAAATGTCGAGATGTGATCATGGTACAGTTTATGTAGTAACGTGCATGTAACTGAAACAATTATTTCTGAGTGGCAACATTATCGCAAGTTGTGAATCGCTTGAAATGCAACCTGACAGCTGATATGATGCTTTGTTATAGGCCTAAGAGACGATGCCTGCAGCTTTATAATCTACGCGGTGTAGCATTAGGATATGAAACATTTTTAATTTAAGTTTCTTTCAATATAGCCGTATTTTCTATGGAAATATTTCAGTCGCATGTAAGTACCTGGCGAAACAACCGCCTGGACCAGATGACAATTGACTCGTTTTGTTTAGCATCAGGCATAACGGGTTTAGTTTTAAAATTTACGCGGTGTAGAATAGAATTTTAGGATGCCTAGTTATATTTGAAATAAAAATTCGTTACCAATAATCACAGCATCTCAATTTTTTCTGATTTATTTATTTTTTGCTGTTTGGATATTGGTTTTTATTTTGTGTTGATACACCATCAATTATTCCTGCTTTAAAATAGAAATTTACGTGAATTGGAGTTAATCTTGGTCTCAAATCGTCGTATCATTATTGTCATTATTTCAGTCAGATATTAATTCAAAAAATGTCAAAATGGATCACGGTACAGAATATGTACTAATGTGCATGTAACTCAAGCAATTATTTCTGAGTGGCAAAATTATCGCAAGTTGTAAATCGATTGAAATGCAACCTGGACAGTGATGACAGCTGATATGCTTTGTTATAGGCCAAAGGGACGATTCTTTTAGCTTTATAATTTACGCGGTGTAGCATTAGGATCTGAAATTTTTTTTATTTGAGTTTCTTTCAATATATCCGTCTTTTCTATGTAATTATTTGAGTCGCATGTACCTGAATTTTCGGATGCCTAGTTATACAGTATTTGCACGTTATAGCCACGAGACATATTAATCGAATAAAGTACTTCCAAATATGTGCAATTCCCCACAAGTCATTATGAAAGAAGTATGTTTTATTACTTGCTGATATTTATAATAGCTGTTTTTCAGACATCGCTCTTCGAGAAAAACTGAATTTCGTATTGGCTTATTGTGGCTGTATTAGTACAGAATTCACGTAGCAATTTTGTTCCAGAGACAAACTGTATAACAGTCTACCAGAGACAATACGTCTTCAATATTTGTAATACAACTTTTTCGTAATTCAACAGACCTGTTACGATTCAAGTAAATGCTGATTATACTTGATTCACGTATTCTTTTTATTTTGAAGTACTGCGGTCCAGAAAAATGAATCGCAGAAGTAAAAAAAGGAAATCCTAAATTTTGTCAGGTCTCTTTATGAAAGGAGTGACCGACTGAATGTGTATAATTATCTGTGGTCTACAGTTTCACATTTCTGAAGTTTTTTACTGACTTTCTTCTTCCCATGGTACATATTAGTCGTTAGCTACTTCTGCAGATGTTGATCAGCAACATTAGCTTTAAAAATTTGGAAACACCATGCAAATTGATGCAGTAGTTTTTGCGTTATTAGAGATCAAGCCTCACTACAAATGCAGCTTGCTTACAGATTTATAATAGTATAGATTTTTAAGCCTCGATTTTTCCTGAACGAAGTCTACCCGAGGTGTTATACTATTCTTATGTTCACACAAGAAACCTTTCGTCGCCAGCTGACAGAAATAAAATGAAATACGGCCCTTAGATTGTTGAGATTAAAGTCAGTGTTGCGACACTAGTTCACGTAAAGTCATGAGCCACCTCATAGATTTTAAGTCAGATTCGAAGCTTTCGAACGATGAGAACCCAATCAACACATGTCCGTTAGTTTTTGGGTTAAACAATAACAAACAGAACACGGCCCGCTACAGTTTTATATATTGTATAATTATAGATTAAGATAATATTTCATTTTCATGCGGTCATAATCGCTTGACTAGTTACTGCGTTGTACGGTACCCTGCACAGTGCTGACATCTGGCGGCTAAAGTGAGAGTAACGAACGGATAATGTGTAGAGCTGTAAAAATAACGAAAAATTCTGTATCCATATGTATTCGTTACTAAACCAATCAGTACACGTTACTTTCGAATCGTTACTGTTTACTTTTGATACAATCGAATACAGTAATACCCCGCTTTACGCGAGGGATACGTTCCGCAAAAAATCGCGTTAAGTGAAATTCGCGTATATCGGGGTTTACGATTAAACATAGTCAAAAGTTAATGCAAAAACATACAAATCATTTGAATCAATCACTTTAATTCTAAGAACACTTTATGCAGTATTACTTTTTTTTACAGAAAAATACATCTATCGTCTTTTGAGTAGCATTTCTTTTACGTTCTTGTAAAATACGTTCATAACACATAACGCTGTTTTTAATTGTTTGACACACGGTCAAAACACGGTCATCAACACTATCTATGCTCTGCAATATGTCCAAACCTGAATAAATTTTTGAAAGAGCACTTTGAATTCCGCTTGAAGATAAAACTCTCTCTTCTACTTGTACTCCTCATCGTTTATGGTATTATTCTGTAACTCGACCAGATCTTCATTGCTGAGAGGTTCGTCATGAGTTGCTACAAGTTCTTCAAGATCTTCTACCGCGACATCTTCAAGTTCAGACCCCTCAACCATTGCAGCAATGTCTTCAAGCACTTGTCTGTGCATTTGGAAAATTCTTCTAGGTTCTTCCACTACATCTGGCCAAAGATTACGCCACACCCCGTTCATACAACTCTTTTTAATTTCGTTGCAAGACTCGTCTGTGTTGCGAATAGCCTTCATGATGTTGTATGACTTCCACCACTCTGTCTTCCTTCCCCGTCGGTTTCATGAATTAGCTAGCTAAAAGTGCGGCGATGGTAATAAGCTTTGAAGTTTGCTATTGCTCCCTGGTCCATAGGTTGTAATATTGACGTAGTGTTTGGTGGAAGGAACTTCACGTACACTTTTAAGTCTCTCGGCGTATCAAGTGAGGTTGGATGTCCTGGGGCATTGTCTAAGAGTAATATAACTTTACGTTCAAGCCCATTTCTGTCACAGTAGGATTTGACTGACGGGCAAAAACTATTAGAATACCAATCTTGAAAAACTTCCCGTGTAACCCACGCCTTTCTGTTGGACCGCCACACGACTGGTAGGCTTGTCTTGTCTGTACCTCGCATTGCACGGGGTGTTTCTGAATGGTAAACTAGTAAAGGTTTCAGTTTGAAATCACCAATGGCATTACCACCAGCAGAAGTGTTAATCGATCTTTCGCAGCTTTGAAACCGCTGACTTGACGTTCTTCTTTAGAAATGAATGTTCGAGATGGCATTTTTTTCCAGTAAAGCCCGGTCTCATCAACATTGAAGATGAGACAAGGAGGAATTTTTTCTCGTGTTACGAAATCTTGAAACTTGTCTGGAAACTCAGCTGCAGCTTGAGTGTCCGCGCTGGCGGCCTCACCTGTTATCTGGATATTGTGAAGATTGGAACGCTGCTTGAACCGATGAAACCAGCCTCTGCTGGCAGCAAAAGTCGGATTGGAACTTCCTTCACCTTCTTCTGTCTTTAACATATCATACAAAGATTTTGCTTTTGTGCATATGAGATCTTGACTCAGTGGTGTGTTCTTCTTATTTAAATCTTCGATCCAGACTGCTAGCAATTTCTCCATTCTTTCTAGGATAGAAGATCTCGAACGAGAAAGTTTTGTTGCACTTATAGGTGTTGAACTTTCGTTGGAAAGTTTAATTTTTTCCCTATTTTTAAAAATCGTTCTCACAGTCGATTCTGACAGACCAAAATCTGTGCCAATAATTGTTGCTTTGCCTCCATTTTCCATTCTTCTTATCACCTTCATCTTCAATTCCAAAGTTACGCTTTTACGCTCTTTTTTCTTCATAGGCGGCATTTTTAACGTAGCGTTAAATTATGCACGTATCTCCACCAAACGTTAAAACACGACTGCCAGCCGAGATAAACATATGGAACAAACGAAACAAACGAGGGAATCCCTATAGAACAAAGTCGTAGGACGGGGAATCCCCAATTCTTCGATCAGAGTGGTACGAGAAAGCGGGGATTCCCGCGACCAAAGAGAAGCCAATGACTACATTATGTACATACATATTCTTAAGTAAGCAATTCGCGTAATACGAGGCATTTTAACGCGAAATTTGAAATTCGCGCTAAAGTGAAACCGCGCATAACGGGGTCGCGTAAAGCGGGGTATTACTGTACTAGCATGACGCAACGTATCAAGTCTCGTCGCGTACGGGATAACTTCGTTACTATCGAATCATTTCGTTGCTGGTTATTTTTAATACAATACAAACTAGCATGAGCATCGCATTCACATCGAGTCAAGTCGCTTACGAGACGACTTCGTTCGTACGTTTAAGTAAATTGTTTATTTACTAAAATAAGTTTAAGTAAGTTGTTCGTTTGGATAAAACTTAAAGTCAAGTAATTAGCACAGGCATCTTACGGAAAACGTCTGAATGTACACTTGAGTTACTGTAATAAATATTATATACGAAAGAATAATATAATTTCAAAACAAACACCTGCATAAAAAAAAAAAAAACTTGTTCTTTCATCTGACTGTGACATATCAAGTGACAATAACTAATGTCGGTTATTTTTTAAAGTAGCCTACTCAAAACCCTGCATAAAAGCCTTATATAATAATGGGACATGCATTTAACAAATATTATAACCTCATCAAAGTATTTAGTTCTTAAATAGAAGGTTTTACAACTGTCTTCCTTTACTGTTTACATTTACCTTTTTGTGATATTTTTGTTAAAATAAATGTGTACATACCATCAAATCTGGCCTGCGGGCGGAGTGCTACTGTCTCCTACTTTAATTGTATCCTTTTTTTAATATCAATATTCAAAACTTTTAAATCAATAACGAAGGTACAGGAGAAATATGCGATTAGATTCGTAATTGTTGTTGCGTCGCGGTTATAACAAACATTCAACATCAAAGCCAGTACCGCATTTATCACATGGATCCTGTGGTAATAATACAATAACTAACACCAGGAAAAAGGAATAAAGTAATTGTATCTTGTTCTTAGGTTATGGAATTCTGGAACTGCAAAAAGGGTTGCTTGATTTGTTTCTGTAAATTGTCGAAGAACGTAATCAGTAACAGATATGATAAACGAGTTGGAATGGGATTCATTGGAAGACAGGAGGAGTGTGAAGAGGGCTATGGGAGTGTACAAGGCGTTGATGATGAGGCATTGAAAGATAGTGGTGCAAGAATTAAAAGTAATGCTTGGAAGGGACCATGACCGCAAGCTGGCACTCGGTTTCAGGCACAAGGGTGTAGGGAGATTTTCTTTTTTAGGTAGGGGTGTCAGGAATTGGAATAAGTTACCAACAGAAATTATGAATAATTTAGCAAAAAAGCTGAAAGAATTTAAAGTTAAAATTTGTAGAGGGAAGATGTAGATGGATTCAGGAAAGGCGGGAAGATGAGTGTGCAGGGAAATTGTCACCGGAGCGTGCGCTCCATTGCAATTTAATTAAATATTATTAGAACATAATAAGTGCAGAGATGTATATCACACACAATTAGACAAATCCTTTATATTGTAAACTATTGTACACTATAAATTAAAATAGATGATATCAAATCTTAAAATAAACAAATTTCAAAAATATTTGAAATCAATAAACCTCACTAATGAACGATGAATGAAAAAACAGTAACTATCTCAAATTATCAATACAAATTTTCTATTTACAAATTATGCACTGTAAATTTTAATGTTAAAAAAAACTCCAAAATTAGTCTTTGCCATATCAAGTGGTACGCTCTGTCGTCGCATTCAGGAGGGTGCGGGTTCGATTCTCCATCCGACCATCCAGTTTTCGATTTCCATGATTCCAGAAACCACTGCAGGTGAATGCCGGGATGGTTCCTACATCAGATCATGGCTGAATTCCTTCCCGTTCTTTAATTTCAGGCTTTTCCCGAGTCTAATGACAGCAACATTGACGAGGCGTAAAATAATAAGGATAAAAAGGCAACAACGTTTCATTTCTCCTGCCTTCTAATGTTCATTTTGTTTGCGTTGTAGTTACTGTAGCTATTCAGTTCATCAGTTTCGTTTTATTCTGTACATAGAAGATGTTTTCTGGCGTCACGCACCTTTGATGTTACTAATTCTTCTTTTCACTTCTCCAAAACTCCTATCTCACATGCATTTGTCGTTGAGGTTTATACATTTCGAGTTTATTTATTTCTAAAATGTCTTTCTACTCGTTACTTTGAAATAGGTACTTAATCCGTGATCCAAATTTTTCGGTCTGTTTCTTTCGTTCTGTCCAGTCTACATCTACCTACTGTGGGTGACAAATTGTGTTTCGAACCGGGACTATGTTTACCTATGCACAGTTTAGTTTCTAACAGCATGAGGGAAAGAAAGGGTACATAGTTGTACCTAAGGACCTTACCACTCGTGTTATTGGGACACAACTATGTTGGTGCATCTTAGTGTACGTCATCTATCAACCTAACTGTATCAGCACAACCGCAAACCAGTCTGTGTCATTTTCACAAGGGCTGTGAGAAACAGTAACAAAGCGCGCGTCCTGCTTTGTGCTTCCTCTAAACGTTGCGGTACGACTCTCATTCTAAGTGAGCATGTATCATACTTTTATTCACTGTTCCTCTCTACATACATTACAAACATATGTCTTACACCATCAGCTAAGAACCTTTAACTGTTGCCTGTAAGCTCGTTTAAAAATTTGAGGAAAGAAGTGATTCGATCACCCCATGCAATATCCACATTAATAGGCTGGATAGATCCATATGATATAATGCAAACGACCTGTCAAGAAATCATGTACACGTTCAAATATCTGTATCGGCACATCGGCATGTGCTGTGTGCTTTAAATTTCTGCCTCTTGAGAATGTTCTATTCTAACTGATCTAAATCACCTCCACAGTTCTTAGTTTTTGCAGACTTCTGCTCCAAGTAATTTTTCTTTTAACTTTTTTGTGTCTCTTGGTAGTTTATACTCCTAGCATATTGTGATCAGATTTAGTATCCGTTCACTGTGTACTTTAAAGCCCAAAAGATATTTTCTTGGGGCTTTGATTAACAATGCATGCATGATATCTGACGTTCCTTGTGTCTGTTCTTTGTCCTTACACACTTCTAATAATGATCCAATAATTCAAACGTTTTGTTGTTTTGTTATACGTTACATATTTTAATAGGTCAGAGATGAGAACCGATGTTGCAGCTATGTACGTATATGAGAGAAAATATCAAATCAAATGCCCTGGAATGAGTAAATACTGGATAAAACAAGACAGTTAGAACTATATAACGTGTGTTTGACTATTGACAGTATATAGAGCCATTACTTGAAAGAAGCTTCAATACATCTAGCAACGAACTTGAAACAGATCGCACAAGCAGGTAAAGAACTAAAAGGGAATTTATCCTCTGTGAGGATCTTAAGATAAATTTCCACCTATGTAGTTACAAATCAGTTTAACTTCTAGGAACGGTAAAATCAATAATATTTCTCAAAATGTGAGTTTACTCACAAGAGTGCAGAAAAATAGTGGCACCATTATTGATAGCATCTTAATAGAGGGGAAAAATAGGGAAATGTAGAACAGTTCCAATTGAAAATAATTACTCTGTTCACATTTGGAAAAGAAAGTAACTTAAAAAAATGTTGAAAGTTAAACCAGTTCAATAAAAATCATTAAATAATTCTATATCTATATCTATACTCTGAAATTTACAAATATTGTGCGTGGCAGAGGGTGCTAAGCTCCAATCCTAATTCTGTGCATTCAAATCTCGAACAGAACGAGGAAATAAAGAATACATAAAATTATCAGTACGGCATCTTATTTCTCGAATCTTATCCCTCCTGTCATTGCGAGCTAAATAGGTTGGCGGAAGAAATATTTCATTGCACTTGTAAATTAAAGATTTTCACATATTCTCCAACAAATTAAAACGAAAACGACGTCGTCTATACGCCAAACAATCCCAGCCCAACCCACGTATCAGCTCTGTGACACTTTCGTCCGGACAGTAACTAGCGGTCACGAATCGAGTGGCTCTCCTCTGTACTTCTCAATCAATCAATCCATTGCGATACGGATCCAAAACTCCACAACAGTATTCCAAATGCGGACACACTAGTATTTTGTTAGGTTCTGATTGAGGATTGGACAACTATGTTTATAATTACATCAAGTAAATTATTTTCGCTAATTGTTGTTGGGAACTTACGATAAACACCTTCCTTCAAGATTATTTACTGTCAGAAAGAAGAACAATAGGTATAAAAACATCTTGCAGATATAAAAGAGAACTTTTGTATAAATTTAGAAATTCTGATGATGAGCTTTGCTATCATTACGTATTTATGGATATGATACTGAACATTTAAATGAATTTCTGTTTAAATTAATAATTCAATTAAAGGCATATGTGAGACTGGATTCTAGCAAAGTTGGGCGATGTCTTTATTCTCGTGTGAAGGCAAAGTACGCGGACAGTGATCTCCGTCACGTGGACAGAGGAGAATTTAAGCGTGAGAGAGGTTGCAGAGACCCAAAGGCTTTTTTTTTCCCCTTCAGTTAATACCTGAGGGGAACCATAGCTTAAGACATTGTCAGTGAATGTTTGTCACTATGATTTCTATGGGGAAGCATTTAATTCCTCATGATAAATCAGTATTTGTAAAAGAGGGTGTAACGATACAGGAGTATCTCTGAACTATCGATATTCACGCGGCGAGTAGAGGATCGCGGTAAGAAAAGATAGTGACAGTCTACTTTGAGTTTAAGGTAGGTGCAGACACTATAACTGTGCGTGATGAAGCTAGCGCGCCGAAGTGTCCCATAAGGATGAAAAGTACTTTGTAATGAGTATACAGTGACTGTACTCGAGCGAGAAGTGAATTGTGCTAGTGCAGGAATGGTCTACGTGTGTAATAGTGTGGCTGTGTGAGTCTATTTCAGCGACACAGTATGAAACTGTCTTCTGAATTTCAAACAATGCGTCTTTAGTGAAGAAGTCCGGTCAGTTTACCTCATACTAACTAGTGGTTCACTTTTGCAAACGATGTATGAAAACATTAACTTTTATAATAATAAAAGTGTGTACTTTGAAATCTTCTACTGACTGTTGTTGTTTTGATGCCTTTCCATAACCAAGTTGGTTGAAAGTATTTCCTGTATGGTATTATGACGTATTTATGTATTTTCCATGGCTCGTGGACAGTGACGAAAGGAACTCAAGCTTCGAGAAATATCAAATGTTTTGCCGAAGACTGAAAACAACTCGTACACCACCATAATAGAATATTTAAACATTTAAAAGTATTTAAAAGTAGATCCAAGCGAAATGATCACATCGACAGGATTTGCAATACGGAATACCAGGTGTGGGAGATTCAAAACAGCTCCAACAAGATTCGGTAAGCTGAGATAGCAATGGAGTTTTAAAAAAAAAAATCCATTGGGAAGCGATTCTGGCAAGTCAACGAGAATGTGTGGAGGGAATGCGAAAGTATACTTGTTTGACGTTACTAAAAGGAACATTAAATTATGGTAAAAGTTCTAAAATTTGTTTTATATGTGGCCAATGACGACGGACCAAGTCTTGCCTCGGGGATTATTTGATTGGTTGCGTCCGAGAGGAAACGAGGCATCTTGTGGGGAGATGTGAACGAAGCTTGCCGAGGACGAAACTTCGTGGTTTGACTTCATAGAGAGTCTATCTTGGTATCCTAGCATTGTTGGTAACGGTAACCTGAATTCTTCACTTAACTGACTTAATTCTGCTGAATGAAATCTGAGCAAGTGTTAAAGCTGAGGTTTGTGCTTGACACCAGTGCCAGATTAACAAGGTAGCTCTGTCTTGTGTAAAGTTGGCTGCTTTGTTTCCAATGTCGCTACGATGTGTGCTGCTATGACATGGTAATATACTTGGATTGAGCTATCCACAGCAATCAAGTTTTCTCCAGAACTGAAATGACCCTGATGAACTAATAAGCGTTAAGTATTCTCCAATTTTACACAACTTTATTGTGATTATTAAATTTTTTAATAAGTTAATGTCGATCAATTTAATCAAATGTTATAATGGAATATTATCCCTCCCAACCATTCCAAGTAAGCACTATAATACATTAGCTAGAAATAATATTATAATAACTAATCAATAAAAACCATTACTATATCCTAATTTACTTATAGCATCTCAAAATGTTTTACAAAACTTACTGTAGAGTGTTAAACAAATTAATTAAACCAGTTAAATATTTGTCTCTAAACATGTAGAGGGTGGTTGGTTTGGAGAGGGTGAAATTTCTTTTTATCATTTAAAAGATTGCCATATATTGCTTTTTTATATGGTTCTCTTGAATGCATATTTAATTTTAATATAAATACAAAGAATCTTAAGTCAAGAACCAAGCAATGCGTCGTCTTACAATACGCAATAAGAAGAAGAAGAAGTGAAAAACAGAAATAGACCATTAAGAAACGTTAGCAAAGCAAATCAAACATTATTAAGTTTTATCATGGTTGACAAACCACATTTGGATTTTATTTAAATTTCGCTTCAAAACAATCGGAATGATTTTGCTATTCTAATGATCAAATAAAATCAACATTAGGAAGAAAATTGTCGGGTGCCAGGATATATTTACTTTACACACCAAATGTGGTGATATAGGAACACGAAGTTTTTCTATCATGCCGGGATACAATTGAAAATTAACTCGCTGCTTTAAACGATCAATAGCTCAGTTTTTGTCGGGGCGAGATCTCTTAATCATTCAAAATCTGTTTTGACAGGCCCTTACTGGGCAAATCTCAATGACTGTGATAAGTACGATAGTGTTGAAGGAATAGCTCTTCATAATCACAAATCTATTTTCCTCAAAAGACTGCATCCAATAACACCCATTTCATCCATAAACAGAAATTTACACTTAAGAATTTCCTCTTGAAAATGAGGAAATGAATGTAAACTGAGCTCCATAAATATTTTATTTATTCCTGTTAAAAGTTTGGAATGCACTGTAGAACCATTTATATTGAAAGCAGCAGCGAAATTATTATTAGCGGTTTTAAACGTCACTGGCAGGGATTAACACACTCATATGTCACCAGGACATACCAGCTCCACCGCGCCAGCTCCTGTCGTCTACTGCAGAAGATAGCGTAACCTCACTCACCCCAGGAGGTCGAGATGCGGACATCTGACGGTCACCCACGCAGGTTTCTCAAGAGAACTCTTCGTGGTCATCACCAAGGTCACTAGTCGAAGAAACCAGTGACTTCGAAGACGACGCTCCAATTTATCTATTTCTCGCCAGCAAAGACACCGCTCACTATCTCCCCACCCGGATCTCAATCACGAGGATTGAAAAGCACCACCGATAAAAGGAAGGACCATGGGAGGCGCAGCTTCGACTCAGGGTGCGCAGCCTCACATTCGCCTGGGATCTCCCAGTGCAGAGCATCAAGAACTTGCGCCGAACACTGTGCAATCTAAAGTTCTCCCATCTCGCCAGACCAGTCATTGAAGATGGGAAGGACCGGTCAAAACTCGTTCCTTTCTCGAGCGCATTCCCTGAAGACTTCAGTGAGGAGTAGTACCTAGAGAACATCCATGGAACCCTGTTTCCCACTGAAGAGACAGAAGAACCAAGCTCCAATCAGAAAGAGAACGTAACTGAAGAGACCTCATCCAAGCCGAGGTTCGACGAAGAACTGCAACCCAAGAACACTGGTCAGCTAACTACTCTTCAGGAAGTCTTGGGATAACTGACACTGTGACTTCACTGAAGCACCATGTCAAAATCATGGAGGGCTGCGCATAGCTGCAGCCGTCCCTGATAAACCCCGGTCGACCCTGACAAGACTTCTCCAAGTGTGCACCAGCCAGTCGGACTTCTAGGCAGTCATGCTCGGAAGCATGCAGCCCGATGCCACCAGTCCACACACAGAAGTAACTGAAGAACCTACAGCCTCGCATCTGGATACAATGCCTGTTCCTAATGCAAGCTGTCTCTTGATGGATCCACCTGTGAAACAACCAATGCCAGCTGGACCTACGTCAGCCAGACAAAGATCCAATGACCGAATTGACCGAGTCCCTAAGGAAGCTACAAGAAAGAAGAAGAAGACAGTCACACAGTGCTACCGCTGCCAAGGCTTTCGACACGTAGCACAGGGCTGCAAATCTAAGGTGCGATGCATCCGCTGGGATGAGGGGCACAGCGTCCTAAGCTGCTCGCGTTCACGTGGAGATACACCGACCTGTGCTAACTGCGGTGGTAACTACGCTGCATGCTACGGTGCCTGCCCTATTATAAAGAAGATCCAGTATTCCTCCAACAAATGCCATCTTCCAACTACAAACAATCGCCCAGCAGAAGAAAAGAAGCACCAATGTAAACGAACAATGGATCTTCCATGCCACCTAGTTCACCCGAAACATCATCATAAACTTGACGAGGCGCTGACCATTCTTGCGGACAAGCGGTGTCAGACTCCATACCTTGAAGATACCAGAACAGCCAAATTGATGACACACCTTCAGTGAAGATATGCCACAGCGTTCTCATCTTGGAGTAAATGTCTGCCGATATAAACTCCACAAGACTCTGCTCAGTGGAGCAGATACTTCGCTGTGGCTGCTGCTACAAATTACTACTAGCAGTGGCAGATAAGGATTACAGCCATTGTGCTTGCATTACAAAAGTCAGAGCATTTGTCCGAAAGCAGAATAACTACCAGTAATTTGCACGCATATAAGACAGAAACTGCTCCTGTTAAAGAACATCGTCAAATAAAAATAATCCGCTATTATCAATTACCTCGATCTAAATAGTTTCATAAGCCTCGAATATCTTGAACACAACTTGATATTTCACTACACCAAAAAGCCATGGCACACAATTCGATGACAATACCACTGAATAATGCCCTCTTCCACACTGCAGCATGCAGTCACGAGTTGGATGGCCGATGTTCGAACATTTCTAAATAACGGTACTCTGGCTGATACGAATAATTACCACGAAATACTGGGCATTCGAGATGAGAGCGGAGGAACGCGGAAAAACACGGAATATTTTTACGAACATAGAACTTTGTTTATTCCACAACCCGAAAGATGGTTGGATCCTCCCGAAGGACGCACACTCGGCCATTATGTCAGAGGTAAGATGGCCACTTCCATTCCTCTGGGACCTACAGTTTAACGTGGAATTCAAAAGAACGGAATGTCGCGGTGCGGCTCATATGATCAACGCGAACCTTAAAAATTCCTGCTCCTACTGGGATTCGAAGGCGTTACGGGAGCCAGAGATACTGAGCTACCAGACCTGGACACATGCTGATGAAAACAGTTTTCGTTGAGAGACTTTACATACAGAAATTAGTTGAAAGTTTAATGAGTGGCTCGGTAACCTTGGCCGCGGAGCTATCACGTTAGACATTTTTAAATGCAGACTGTGTGTTTCTCCCATTAAACAGTTTTAAAAACCTCCTTGTGAAGTGTTTTATTCTGTATATATAATCAATTATTTATTAAGGCTGCCTCAACAGTTCAGTTTCTGGCAACCTTTTTTTTTTATTTAAAGTGTTTTCACAAAAAATTCCACACATGGCGGCACTTTACGCATCTGGCAGATGGCTTTACATATACCTATTATGTGCAGTACATGTATATTACTAACGAAATTAATAAAAATTATTTCAATTTATTTGTTGTTCTAAAAAATAATGATTAATGAAAACTAGAAATGACTTTGAATCATTATGCTCAATTAGACGTCTAGACGTGCAGTAGTTTGTTTTCAGAAAGGGTAGTACAAAAGTATAAAAATAGTCGCCTAGTGCAAGGGCGAGCGAATCAAAACAAGAGAGGACTGTGAACAGCTGCAGGGTGACCTGGATGGAATAGCTACATGCCTAGGTCAGCACTGAATGAAGAGTCAGCTTATTAGTTACACACATAAAACACTGAAGATTGTTTATAATAACACTGTTATTATTGTTACTACTCCGCGATTCGCTAAAAGTATGTGGTGGAGGGTGCATTGCACCTATCCGAAAGGGTAATAGTTTGGAACGGATATACGGGATATGGCAGGAGGCGCCCATGGGCTATGGTGAGGAACCGTCCCGGCATTCACCCGGAGGGATCTGGGAAAACCATGGAAAACCCAGATCAGTATGGCCGGAGTGATTTATCGAGAACTACTCCTAACAGATTTTAAGTTTACTCACTCGGAAAATCCTTCCTATTCCATTACCTAATCGCTCGTGGAATAAAATGAGTGCAGAAATAAATCTGTTCTGTCCCTGATTTCATTTTCCTTATTTTCGCGGCCATTCCTAGATATGAATGTTGCTGGTAGCAATATTTTTTTGCTGTCAATCCGAAATAAGTCGTGAATTTTTCAGTTAGCTTCTGTCGAGAGCAACACCTTCAGTGCTCCAGCTCTTCCCAAACTAACTCCTTCAACATCGCACTTACGCTTTCACTTCTACTAACGGACTTGTCACGGATCAGGCAGCCCTTCTTTGGACCTTCTCCAATGCCTCCATTTACCCCTTTTTATGGGTATCCCATACAGAACAACTATATACTAAGTGACACTACTGACTTGTATGCAAACGATTTAACATCCGGTGTGCACTGTTTTAAATTATGACCTAGAAATCGGAACATTCGGTTTGCTTTAGGTATTTAGCGGAATCTACCGTTCTAAAGACAGTGCCATTAATTGTATATTCAGAACCAAATGGTGTCAGCTTTTTACTTATACACATGAGTTGGCACTTTTTAGCTTTTAGCTCCATGCAGTTTTAAAAAAAAATAATATCGTCTTGTAACAAAGTGCAGTCGTCCAGGGTTTGAGTTCGGCAAATAGTCCTTTCATCCTACTTATTATGTAGCACAAATCTTTAATATATATGAGAACAACAGAGGCCCTATCACGCTTCCCTGGGGTACCCCGGACCTCACTTCGGTACGTGACGAACGTTCACCGTCGAGAACTACACACTGTATTCTGCCCTTCCGAAAGTCTGCAATCCAGTCGCATATTTGTCTAGATATATCACAACCACAAGGTTTCATAAGTAACCTAGTGTGAGGCACAGTGTCGAAAGCCTTTTTAAAATCTAACAGAACAAAGTCAACCTGGGATTTCTCATCTATAATTCTGCACAGGTCGTGAATTGGGTCAGAATTGCTTGTTGAATGCTTGATGTGTAAATATCTCTTCAAAACGTTTAATAATTAACTCAACTGGGCATATAGGGTAGCTGGCAGGAAACGGTTACAAAGCCCTACATTTATTGTAAAGGGTGATTAGAGAATGTACCAGAGATTTTAGGGAATTGGTTTACAAAATTTTAATCAGGCCATTGGTTGAATATGGTGGTGCACTATGGTTGTTAGATGTCGGTAGCTATAGAGGTGTGGGAGATATGGTAGTTGAAAGTGGCCGATCAAGGGTATTTTCGTATTTCGACAAAAGACATATGTCTCCGCATATGTCACTTTTCTGGCACAACTACATAGCATAGACCATTGGTGTTTATGTGTGGTAGTAGTATCGTGTTTCCTGTCGTGCACTATGGTTGGTAGATGTTGGTAGGTATTAGGGTGTGGGAGATATGGGGGTTGAAACAGGTCGACCGCGGTACTTTCAAATTTCTACCATAAACGTATGTGTCCCTGTGTATCACTTTTTAGCCAAAACTATGAATCGCAGATCACTGGTATTTGTGTGTGGTAGTAACACAGAGTCACCCATCGATCCCAGCGTTGGCCGAATTTCGGTAACTTACGGAGTGTGGGAGATATGGTGGTTGAAAGTGGTCGATCAAGGATATTTTCATATTTCGTCCAAAGACATGTGTGTCCATAAATTTTCCTTTGCTGCCTGAACTACATAGCGCAGATGACTGGCATTTGTGTGTGGTAATAGCATTGAGTCTCCCATGATGCACTATGGTTGTTAGATGTAGGTTGCTGTCAATTCAAATTCTTGACAGCAACCGACATCTAACAACCATAGTGCATCCAAATTCTTCAAATGCCACATTTTATGTGTACAGGAGACACACAGAAGTACTGAAATGCGCCGACCTAAAATAAATGGAATGATCCGCGCGGTTGAGAGACCTCACCATAAATACGGAAGTACCATCTTTGTCCGACCAGATGTTCAGGTCCTGTCCACGGCCTTCACAGAAGAGAACGACATCGAAGTCCTCACCATTGAGCTTAAAAACTGCACAATCTCATCTTTATATAAACCACCCAGCAGTAAATTCACTGTCAAACCACCGTTTAATTTCCATAATCAACATATGCAGATTGTTATCGGAGATTATAATTCTCATTGTACTGCTTGGGGCTACGACTTCGATGACGGAAATGGCATTGCAGTAGAAGAATGGGCAGATGTAAATCAACTTACTATCGTACATGATCCCAAACTGCCAGCATCTTTCAACAGTGGGAGATGGAGACGGGGCTACAACCCTGATCTAATATTCAGCAGTAATCACATCAGCCAGCAATGTGTGAAGTCTGTCTCTAGCCCAATACATAATGTTCAGTCTGCCAGTAAAGGCCCCTGCCAGGCAGACCTCACACACAACGCGCCTACACGCCGGGATACATATACGACTCCAAACAGGCGCAGAGGCATCAAAACAAACCAGGAAAATAAATAGAACCATCTAGAGCAGTGTTTCCCAACGTGGGGCCCACGCCCCACAGGGGGGCAATTTGGTTTTTTTAGGGGGGCAATTTAGAAATTGACTTGATACGACTTTACCGCTTTCTCTTCGGGTTATTTAAATGCAATGCTGGATATGGGTACTAAATATAACAAAAAAGCAAATTCTTAAAAGGATCACACTAAAGTGCCATAATAAATCTTTATTAAAAATCATTTGAATTTTAGTATTTCATTATATGTTTTTTAATTTTACTTTCTGTGTTTTATGACAATATTAAAGTGTTTTCTTTAAAAACCATCCTATATGAGTTTCTTTAATAACAAATAATTTTTTATTAAAAATTATGTATGGGGGGCAAAAAAATGTTAAAAGTGGGACATGACCCAAAAAAGGTTGGGAAACACTGATCTAGAGGCTAAGTGGGACCTTTTCTTACAGAGGTCGCCGTACTACCACACAACGGAATTCCTGCGCCAGGTCGCCTATATAAGCGTAGCCGACAGCCCCACCGGCAGTTCCGGCCTGACCGCGGAACCAGCGTCAACTACAGAAGACCACCGGAAGTTCGCGAGAAGTAGAAGCCGTCACTCTACCCCGGATCAGGACCAGGCTAAATTTCTCGACGGTCATCTGATAACTGTACCCACATTGTTTATGGTTTACCAGTTTTTTGTGTACAGAGTAATAAACCTCAAGGAACCATTAAGTGTAGTTCACTTCAGTGGCGACAAGGTTGGGATAAGAACTCTCGACCATCATGGCTACGCCAGCACAACCTACGGAATGGCAACAGTTCCTCCAAGGACTTCTACATCAGTTCTTCGAATGTCAGAGACAACTGATTGCGGAAGTCAGGAATCTCCGCCACCCCACGGCCCCGCCTCCGTTCCCAGCATTCAACGACGACGTCGAGGAATGGGAGACCTACGAGAAGCGCATAAGACAACACTTCGCAATTCATCACATATCCAAAGAAGAAGACCAGCGTGCATATTTCCTTTCCTGGAACCAATCGAAGATGTATGTCTTGCTCACCAAACTTCAGCCACAAGACCCCGACACCCTCACCTTCACGACCATCTGTACGACACTGAATGCATACTACAGACGCCCGGTACCATGTCGTCGCGGCCCGCGTCGAATTCTATCAATGCCGGAAGAAGCCCGATCAGACGTATCGCCAGTGGGCGGCCGAACTCCACGGCTTTAGCAGAAAATGTAAGTTTCAATCTCGTCGTTCCCACGAATCCTACGCCGACGACATGGTGCGTGATCACATCATACAGGCTGCACCAGATGCCGCACTCCGGCATGACGCCCTCAAGTTAGAGGACCCATCCCTGGAGCAGGTCATCGAACTTGCCTACAAATTCGAAATATCTACGGCCGCAGATCGCCGCCTGGAGTCCTGGGCGGATGTGGCCGCAATCCGAACCGACGTAGAGGACACAGGACGTCGCCGCCATCCAGAGCTCCCAGTCGCGCTCCTCCCGACACCACAACCGGGGACCGCTTCCTCAGAAGGACATCGAACCGGCCCGTTCCGGCAGGGGCACCAAGTCTCGGCAGCAGCAGCGGATCCCGCAGCGCCGACGCCGCAGCCCGCTCCGCCTACCCTCCTGCCCCGCCTGTTATTCAGCACATGAGAGGGAAAATTGTCCGGATCGTTGGGCTGAATGCTCACGTTGCGGCAAGGAAGGACACCTGGCGTCCGTCTGCCGCACCAACACCACCAATGCCAATCCCGGCTCTCGCCGCCCAGGGTCTTACCAAGACAGGTTGAGCGGCGCACCTATGGATATCAATCAGGTAGACACTTCCACAGCATCCAAACTTTTTATTGACGTTACGGTCAATGGCAAGCCCTGCGCCTACAAGTCGACACAGGAGCAGCAGTCTCATTGCTTAATTATACTACTTATGTGCAAATTGGCTCGCCCCCCCTCTCGCCGGCCCCCAAGCGCCTCCTGACATACAACAAACAGGAAATAGCACTCCTGGGACAATTCACAGCAAACGTCATGTATAAGTCTGTACATCGTTCAGTCCCCTTTTTAGTAGTTAACAGTTCTCTCACAGCAGACTTATTTGGACTGGACGCTTTCCGCTTATTCGGATTTTCAATTGAGGATAACATACACCTCGTATCTCAGCATGTTCCTTTTCCTGAAGTGGACGCCCTTTGCACCGAGTTTCAGGACCTGTTCTCACCAGGCGTCGGCTGTGCAAAGGACTTCGAAGCATCACTCCAACTCCGGCCGGACGTACGGCCTCGATACTTCCGGGCACGCCAGGTACCCGTAGCGCTTCAACAACCACTTCAGGAAGAACTTCAACGTCTCCAAGACGAAGGGATCCTCCAGCCGGTGCGGTTCAGCCCCTGGGCCACGCCGTTGGTCATAGTTCAGAAGCCAGGACGCCGCTTACGTCTCTGTGGTGACTTTAAGACCACCGTCAACCCGCATCTGCTGGTAGACGACTATCCACTTCCGAGACCGGACGACCTCTTCCGTAAACTAGCAGGAGGTACCTACTTTACAAAAATTGACCTGGCAGAAGCATACCTTCAAATCCCTTTGGATATCCAGTCCCGACAATACACAGTCATCAACACTCCCTCTGGCCTCTTCCAACTCAACCGGCTCATGTTCGGCTTGGCCAGTGCTCCAGCGATTTTTCAACGGTATCTCGAACAACTTCTCCAGGATATTCCGGGATGCATCAACTATCTCGACGACATAGTCGTCACGGGACCCTCCGCTGCCGAACACATGACCAACCTCCGCCTACTCTTCCTCCGCCTCCGTGCAGCAGGATTGAAATGCAACCTTTCCAAGTGTCAATTTTTTCAACAATCCATTTCCTACCTGGGTCACATCATCGCTCAGGAAGGCATTTCCCCAGCATTTTCCTATGTGGACGCTATTTCCAACTTACCTCGGCCTCAGGATCTACATCAGTTGAAATCTTTTTTAGGCAAGATTTCATACTACAGAAAATTTATACCCTCAGCAGCACAAGTGGCAGCACCCCTGTACCACCTCTGTCGCAAGAATGTCCCGTTCCGTTGGACCCCAGCTTGCGAGACCGCATTCCACACCCTTAAACAGCAGCTCAAGTCCGCAGCATGCCTCATGCCATACACTCCAAACCTCCCCTTGATACTTGCCACAGATGCATCCGATTACGGTGTGGGGGCAGTTCTGTCTCATAAATTACCAGATGGCACGGAACGCCCCGTAGCTTACATCTCCAAAGCCCTATCGGCTGCTCAGCTTAAATATTCTCAAATCGAGAAAGAGGCGCTAGCTATTGTTTTTGCCTGCTCCAAATTCTATTCCCTTTTATATGGGATTTCTTTTCATCTCATTACCGACCACAAGCCACTCCTATCACTATTTGATCCGTCCACACGTCTGCCTACCAAAACATCCCACCGCATCCAGCGTTGGGCACTATTCCTGTCCCAGTTCAGATATACCATGCATTTCCGTACCACCTCCAGGCATGCCAATGCAGACGCCTTATCCAGACTACCGCAGGGACCAGACCTTGCCTTCGACAAGTCGGAACTTCTGGTGTTCCAGATCGACGATGACATACAAGAAGCACTGAAGACATTTCCAGTCACGGCCTCAAAAGTCGCGCAAAGGGAGGACCCCAGACACCACAAACAACA